>CM038117.1:24712930-25245203 GCA_001642375.2 Mentha longifolia | reverse complement strand
CTCCGTCTCGGTCGTCGTCTTGGCCAAGCACCACTCCTATCGTCTCAATCAAGAGCTCCCCTCCTTCTTCCTCCCCCAAATTTACAAGTGAGAGCTTAAGAAAAACACAAAAGTAAGCTATGCTTCTATTGTAAATTTCTCTTGCCGATTGCCCCGCTTCCGCCGCCTTAATCATTTGTAAGCCGTTATGCCCTCTGGCCAAAGCCATTCCTCCTCCAGCGCGAGTTCTTCATCTCACGAGTTCATAACCACAATTCGTGAATTCACCAATTTAATTCGTGATTTTGACGTTGGAGTGTCAGAATTCACGAATACATTTACTCAATTCGTGAATTTCATTTACAAATTTGTATAATTTATGAACTCACAAATTGAACTTGCGAATTCACGAATCGTGTCCTAAATTCGTGAATTGTATGTAGTTCTCAGAGCAATTCACGAATTAAGTCTTCAAATTCGTGAAATGAAAGAAATTGGACCTGGATCTCACGAATTGGCTCTAAATTCGTGAATTGTCTTCGGTTCTCAGTGCAATTCACGAATTGTGTCCTAAAATTCGTGAATTGGGAAAGGGAGGATATTATGGTAAGAGTAGTTATTTTTTATTTTATTTACCTTAATGAATATTATTTATCTTTACATTACTAAAATGACTATTTTAGAAGTTGACCTTTTTGTTTTGGTGATTTATGATGAGTGCAGATTATACAGTTTACGCTCTGTAAAAACAACTTTTCATTCTATTTCTCGTGCCACATGTATTACATCATCTAAAATATGACCTTCAGTTTCTACCAAAGCTAAGAGATAGAAGATACCAAAAAAAAGAAGCATAATGTTTCTCTTGTTGATTAGTACATTCATCTTATATTTATGCGATAATCTAGAATAAAATCAGAAAATCCGTATTGTTACAAATTGTTATTTACACTACAGTGACATGAAGAAGATATTTATGATATCCACGTTAAGAAGATACTCAAACTTCATCACCTTCAAATGCAATTTAAAACGCTATTTCATGACTATATTTTGAACAATAACACTATTTTGCAACAACTTCCATTGTGAATTCATCATACAATTAAGCAATATCATTTGTTATTTCAAGAAAAAAAGAAAAAAAAAAAAAAGCGCACTAACATTTGTTAAAACAATTACAAAATTGAAAATCAATTAAAATCTATAAGCGAAAGGATGGAGGAAAAAAATGGAAATTACCTAGCCCTCTTCAAAGAACCATGTAAGAATAATGCTCCTCTGGCAGCGAAGAAAAGTCTATTCTGAAATCGAAAGTAAATAAAAACATTAAACAAAAAGCAAACTCCTACGCATTTTGCAATGTTAAAGGTATGAACAAATAGAAATCATGCATACATACAGAAAGTGAGAAGATGTTTACCAATGATAATTGAGTTATTTTTTCTTCTAATTATATAGAGACGAGCCGATTGAAAGTTGGTTCTCGTAGCCCGTGATCGAAGAGGAGAAATGGCAGTTCGCTTTTGGAGGGGCGTCTTTGTTTAAAACAACGTTTCATTTTGCCTTTTCCTAGACATCACAGAGGAATCATTTTCAAACGCTAGATATAGATTCGAAGTAGCGATTTTGATATTGATATCTTTGATGAAAATATTCCCGATTAATGTTACATTGCCTTCGAACTACTATTCTTCTACTTCTTGATAATTGATGAAAATTCCGTATAGTGGTATTCTTCTATATATAGAATGATAAGTTTCGTCTGAAGGATTTTGATCAGCAATATGCTGTGACTATTCATGAACGGTCACAAAATTTCAAGGAAAGAAAAGAAAATGAAAAAAATTAATTTAAATTTTCAAAAATACCTTTTGTAATTAGGAGACTACTCATATCTAATCTCCGGATCCGCTGCAACTTAAAAGTGAAAACTTGCCAATTTTGTTGAAAACATAGTTGTGAAAAGATTGACGCCAAATCCATTTCATTGTATACCCAAACTGATGTGTCATTTCATTGTATTCCCAAACTGATATGTAGAAATAAAGGGGAATTTTTATGTGTACACAAATTTCTTTGTGCATAAAGATAGACCAAATGAGAGAAAAATACACATTCGCACAAAATTCTTGCAAAATGGAAGAATTTGATAGGATGAAAATTGAGTTACTTATTGGTGTTAAAAAAGGAACCGTTAATAATTGGAAATGAAGAGTTGTAACTCTTCGGCATTCAACCGTTTAGGGATGAAAGGGTGATATAGAAAACGTTTAAAATTTAGCAAAACCGTTAATAATTGGAAATGAAGAGTTGTAACTCTTCGGCATTCAACCGTTTAGGGATGAAAGGGTGATATAGAAAACGTTTAAAATTTAGCAAAACAAATTGAATTTTTTAAATAAAATTACAAAAATATCCTCCGTACTTCGCTTTTATATAGTGTATAGATTAAGAAAAATAGAATGTGCAAGTATCGCAATTTGGGGTGAGCATTTGGTTATTTGGTTTGGTTTTGCCTTAAAATATAACCAAACCAAATAAATGAAAATTTTAAAATTACATCAAAACCAAATCAAAATTAATTTGAAAACCGAACTGAATTAACCAAAATAAATATTTGGTTATTTTGGTTAATTCGGTTTGTCCAAAAAAATATTTCCATTTCTTTTGAATACTAAATATGATATCATTCCAGTATCAATAATTCATAAAATCAAACAATACAAATATAAGATTTCGAGTTAAACAATAACCAACAAATAAATATTATATCAAATAAAATAACAATAATTAAATTCAACATTAAACGAAACAATTAACAAGTACGTACGTTGCAATCGTTGTAAAAAAATTTAAAAAAAAAAAGCCTAATCATCCAAAATCAACAATATAAGAAGTTTTCAGTGTTCAAAAAGTCACAAGACACCAAAACTAAATATGAAAATAAGAAGATTAAGAGTGACTAATTTTAGGAAATATAAACATATACAATTATAATTTTAGTATATAAATATTTTTAATTCAAATATTATAATTTGGTTTTTTGGTTTTGTTTGGTTTTAAGAAAATAAAACCAATCCAAACCGAAAAACCAAAAAAAGAATTAATTTCAAACCAAATTAACCGAACCAAATTAAATATTTCGGTTTGGTTCGGTTTGGTTTTCAGTTTTTGGATTAATTTGCTCACCCCTAATCGCAATACAAATAAACACACAATTTTCCTTTCGGAATTACCTACAAGTTGCCTACGGTATTTCATGTTCAGGTGGTCCTGACGGAAAGTTTCTGTAGGAAAAACTTGTATCGGCAAATTCTCGCTTGCTCCCATTTCGTAGGAAAATTTTCCTGCGGAGTTATTACGTAAAAATTCCGTAGGCAACTATTTTAAGTTGATGTCATAAGTGAACAGTTTTCACAACGACTTCCATATGGAATCGCTATGGGAATTTGATTACGTTCTGTTGGCATTCTGTTGGGAAATGGTAGGGATTTCGTAGGTAATATGACCAATTTTACTAGATTCTGCTTTATTCTATATAAACCACCACCCTGCTCAAAACCAACAACGCAGAACCAAAACATCGTATATTATGTAATCTAAAGTAAGCTGAAAATACATAATGATTAATATATTACCATCAAACATATTTATTAAAACATATTTGAAAAAAAGGCAAATGTTTTCTAACCGTTCAATTCTACACGTCATTCCTAGCTACCAATCATAAGAATGGAATCACTCGATGACGATTTCATTTGTTCAATATTCATTAATCTGCATACCAAGCATATGAATCAAGTTTTTCATTTTATTTTTTTAATCAAGTTTTTCATTTTATTTCACTACTACATTAATTCCATTCTTATCTCATTTCATTCCATCTAAGCTCGTCATAGTGAGGATTTCATATTAATTTTATTTTTCTAACTAATTGTAGTATTGTCAGGAAAAAAAAAAATCAAATACAAAATGATAGGATGTGGCCCAAAGGCCCAGATCAGCTCGGCCCACCCAGATTGAAGCCCAATAACGAGTCAACAAAATCATCCAACTGCCCCACGATTTCTCAACCACCCGCGATGGTCAGAGTACGGACGGACATGTGAGAGCAGCATCCATGAATCACCCGTGACCTCAATTCTCTATAAATAGAGCTATCTTGTAAGATAAAAGGGGAGGCCACTGTATTTACTAGCAAGAGAGACTTCAATATAAACATTCTCTTTTCCCTCCGTGGACGTAAATCTACCCATACGAACCACGTAAATTCTTGTGTTCTTAGCTTTCTATAAATCTCACCATCACAAAAACACTCTAAAATCCACGATCGATCACTGGCGCCGTCTGTGGGAAACTAAAATTTTGTGAAACCGATCAGCGCATTTTGAGTAAAGATACGATGGTGAGACCAACCCGATCCGCCACCACTGCCGCCGCCAAAGCAAAACAGAAGCAAGCTGACCCCTTCACCAATCCGCCTTACACTCCAGTCAATGAGGAAGAGGGTGACGTTAGTCAAGCTCAGAAAACTGCTTCCCAAATCCGACGTGACCAACAGCCCATTCGCCGAACTCCTGAAGGCCACCTGGAAGATGTTCCGTCTGGAGATTCAGCTAGCAGCGACGGGCCCAATCAGGGTGGCAGCCGACGCGGCAACGCCGAACTCCAACCCGAGCTTGGAGACGCACTGAAGGCGTACCTGGACCTCCACGAGCAGGACTTTCGTAAGTTCGTCGATCAACATCGACAACAAAGTCAAAATAGAGAAGACGGAGTCGAACCGTCACAAAGGCGATCCCCAAGTCTCCAGATCGTTGGAGACAGGGAGGCCGAACTTCCCCGAAGGCGACAGGACAATCGCTGTGGGAACAACCGCGCTTCACCTCGGCGCGGATCAACGTCACCTCGTCAGAACGCCATTCCACCTCGGCGTGACGAAGGAAACGCCTACCAGGGAAGATTCACCGTGTACGGTCGAATCTCGACTCCCTTCACTAATAAGATACTTTATACTCCCCTCTCGTCGACGTATAGAGTGCCTCCTATCCCGCCTTACAACGGGTCACAAGACCCCAGCAACTTCCTATCCCGGTTCCAATACAACATGATGAACCAGGGATTGGCCGAAAACATTTACATGTGTAAAGTCTTCCCCGAGCTGCTAGTGGACAACGTTAGGAGCTGGTTTGATAGCCTCCCTAATGGCAGCATAGGGTCGTATGCCGACCTACTTGACGCTTTCGAACGCCGCTTTTTTCAAAAAGCCGAGACAAAAATCAGCCCAGCCCAGCTCCTAACCTTAAGGCAGGGGCGGGGAGAAACGATCAGTGATTTTCTGGCCCGTTTTTATAACGAAAGCCTTAAAGTCGATCTCTCTCCGACGACGTGCTCATCTCGGCATTCTAAAATGTCATTCAGTCCGGAACTCTCTTCAGAGAGCTTGTAAAGGCACGCCCAACGACCTCCAGGCAGCTATGGAGGATTGCCGATGCATTCGCGGAGGCGGATGAGGCTGATCGGAAAAAGCGGGCAGCAGATCGGCCCGAAAACAACGATAAGAGAAAAAAGAGGAGCGCGCCGACCTTGGGCAAGGCCGCCGAAGTGCCCTCGAAAGGTTACAGCGAGGACCTCTCGAGTCCCGCTTAGGACCTCGGCCCAACCACCGAAGTCAGTATACACCACTGACAAAGTCCAGGGCTGAAATATACGAGTTTCACTCAAACTTGTTCAAGAAGCCACCGCCCTTATCCCGAGGTGGGTCGAAACGCCGATCCAAGGAGAAATACTGCAAGCTCCATAATGACTACGGTCATGAAACCGAGGACTGCAGGGACCTCGCCTCGGACATAGAACACATGGTACGCGACGGTACCCTTAAACTGTACCAAAGTCGCAACCAGAAAGAGGCCCGACCTCAAGGGAAGCGCAAGAGAAAGAAAAACAGGGGAGGCAATAACTGTACCCCCCAAAACGACAAAAGGCCAAAGCACGACAACGAGGATGAGGATGAAGATCAACCTCAATATGATGCAGTCATCACGGCCATCACCGGACTGCCCGAAGGTACGATGAGGTCATCGTTGAAAGCCGAGGCCCGAAGTCAACAGCGGGAAGAACCCACCCAAAAAAGGTTCAAAAAGGACGAGGTCGTCACCTTTTCTAGCAACGACCCAGTTCCCCATGCGGTACCTCATCAAGATGCCACCATAATCGAGGCCGTAGTGGCCAACAAATTGGTCCACCGCATATTTATTGATAGTGGGGCCTTTGTGAGTGTGCTCTTTAAAGACTGCTTCGATAAGCTCGATATTGAAGAAGCACGTCTAAGGCCAGCACCCATGCCGCTAAAGAACTTCACGCAACAAGAGACGACGACGGAAGGCATAATTTCACTGCCCGTGACAGTTGGAAAGAGCCCGTTGTCCACTACGAAGATAATTCACTTCTTCGTCGTAAAAGCCAGCTCCCCCTATAACATCATCTTAGGAAGGGATTGGATAATAGCAACGAAGGCGATCTGCTCAGCCTACCACCTGACAATTAAAATTTCGTCTAGAAACGGAGTGATCACGCTTCGGGGAAACCAACAACAGACTAAGGAGTGCATGCAGGTCGCACTCCGAGGTGTTAGGAATCAACACCCCCAAGCATAGCAACTACAGAAACCCGAAGAGGTAGAGCCGACGTCGCGTCCATCCGTCGAGCTAGTAGAAGACGTCGCATTATATGAAGATGACCCTGCCAAGGTCGTCAAAGTAGGGTTCGTCGGCGAAAACGAGCTCCGAAGTCAACTTATCCGGCTACTTCGGGAGTATAGAGATGTCTTCGCTTGGTCGCCGCTAGACATGACCGGGGTAGCTCCAAGCGTCATCACTCATCACCTCAACATCGATCCTGAGGTGAAACCAGTTCAGCAGAAGCAGCGAGCCTTCGCAGCTGAAAGGAATCAAGTGATCCATGACGAGGTTCGCCAACTGCAGAAGGCCGATATTTTATTCGAAGTAAAATATCCGACCTGGTTGGCCAACCCCGTGATGGTGAAGAAGCAAGGAGGCGGGTGGCGGATGTGTATTGATTACACTGACCTCAATAAACACTGCCCGAAAGACTGCTACCCCCTCCCCAACATTGATAAGAAAGTCGAAGCTCTTGTTGGCCACAAGGCGTTCAGCTTCTTAGACCTGTACAAGGGGTACCACCAAGTCCTCATGAATGAAGAGGACGCTCCGAAGACCGCTTTCGTCACAGACTTCGGCGTCTACGCATACAAAAAGATGCCCTTCGGGCTGAAAAATGCTGGAGCTACATACCAAAGGATGGTCGACAAGATTTTTGAAGACCACATCGGTAGTATTGTCGAAGTGTATGTAGACGATATAGTTGTAAAAAGCAAGGAAATCGCCACTTGTGTAAACGACCTTAAAGTTGTTTTTAGCCTACTTCGTAAAGTGAACCTAAAATTAAACCCAGAAAAGTGTACTTTCATGGTCCGGTCTGGGAAATTTCTAGGGTGTTGGGTTTCACGCGAAGGGTTAAAAGCTAACCCATCAAAAGTCCGAGCTATCCAAGAAATGCGAGCGCCGAAGTCAATTCATGACGTGCACAGACTGACGGGCTGCCTAGCCGCCCTAAGTTGTTTCCTATCTAAGGCCGCCGAAAAACAACTCCCATTCTTCAAAATACTAAAGAAGGCGCCGAACTTTGAATGGAACGACGAGCACAGGGGAGCTTTCGATGGCTTAAAGACGTATCTCGCAAATCTCCCCACATTATCTGTACCAAAAGAGGGCGAGGACCTCTCCCTATACCTCGCCGCTTCGGACGAGGCAATCAGTGCAGTCCTGGTACGAGAAGAAAAACGTCATCAGCTACCCGTCTATTTCATAAGCCGAGCCCTAAAAGGACCAGAGACGAGGTATCAACCTCTGGAAAAGGTCGCACTTGCATTGGTGAATGCGGCAAAGAGACTCCGACTGTACTTCCACACACATCCGATACAAGTGCTGACCGACCTCCCACTTCGGCAAGTGCTTACAAAACCAGAAGCGTCCGGGCAAATCGCTAAATGGGCTGTAGAACTCGGCGAGCACACGATTTCCTTTGTACCTCGCCAAGCCATTAAAGGGCAATCTTTGGCTGATTTCTTAGTGGAAGCCAAGTTCACGGACGCACAACAATCCGTTGAACCCACTAAGGATATATTAAAGGCTGAGGCGCCGAAGCCACCACCACAAGACTGTTGGAAGGTCTACGTCGATGGGGCATCAGGTCACAAAGGAAGCGGAGCCGGAGTCTTACTCATCAGCCCTGAAGGAAAGGAGATCACCCACGCACTCCGGTTCAATTTCCCGACCACAAATAACGAAGTGGAGTACGAAGCTCTAATCACTGGACTTCGTCTAGCCCAAGCTCTCCAAGTAAGGGCCATTCAAATTCACAGCGACTCCCAAGTCATAGTGAACCATATACTAGGCAAATACGAAGCCAAAGGAGAAAGAATGAAGAAATACCTCCATAAGGCCAAGATCCTACAACAAAGCTTCTCGTATTTTGAGTTGGTGCGAATCCCAAGAGGAGATAATGAGCGAGCTGACGCACTAAGCAAACTCGCATCATCATCAACTATCCCTCCGGTGGAAGAAGTACAGCTCCGAAGCATTGATGATGCCAAAGTCAATATAGTAAACGAAGATGGACCGAACTGGATGACTCCACTTCGTAATTACTTGTTAAATGGCGAACTCCCAACTGATAAGGCCGAGGCTAGGAAGCTCCTGACCAAGTCCACGAAGTACGTCCTGGAGCAGGGAGTACTGTATAGAAAATCCTACCTCCAACCTCTCCTAAGATGTGTGGGGCCCAACCAAGCGAACTACGCACTGCGCGAAGTCCATGAAGGTTCCTGTGGCAGTCACATCGGAGCCCGCGCCCTGTCCAAAAAGGTCATGAGGTGGGGGTACTACTGGCCCACTATGTTCCAAGACGCTACCGACCTCGTCAAACAATGCCCGAAGTGCCAAATCCATGCGACGGTTCCGAGATTGCCACAGACCGAACTGGCCAGCATGCAAAGCCCTTGGCCGTTCATGCAGTGGGGAACTGACATCGTCGGCCCATTTGAAAAAGCTCCCGGCCAACTACAGTTCCTCATTGTAGCAATCGACTACTTTACGAAGTGGGTCAAAGCCGAACCATTGGCACGAATCACA
Organism: Mentha longifolia; assembly: GCA_001642375.2. Classification (NCBI taxonomy): domain Eukaryota; kingdom Viridiplantae; phylum Streptophyta; class Magnoliopsida; order Lamiales; family Lamiaceae; genus Mentha; species Mentha longifolia. The sequence goes on along the minus strand of CM038117.1, from coordinate 25,236,009 downwards.
AGTAAAAACGTCCTAAACTTCGTTTGGAAGAACATAGTTTGTCGCTTCGGCATACCTCACGTCCTCGTCTCAGATAACGGAACCCAGTTCACAGACAGGACATTCAGAGAATGGTGTGACGAACTCCACATCCAACAAAATTTCACCTCGGTAGCCCATCCTCAAGCAAATGGCCAAACTGAGGTTACGAACCGAACGATAGTCAAGGGGTTAAAAACCCGGCTGGATAAGGCCAAAGGAGACTGGGCAGCGAACTTACCCCAAGTCCTATGGTCGTACCGAACCACCCCGCGGACATCACACGGTGAAACACCATACAGCTTGGTGTATGGAACCGAAGCGGTGATCCCGGTAGAGATCGGTTTGCCGAGCCCCCGAACACTTAACTTCGCGGCCCAAGACAACAAAGACGGACTTCGAACTAACTTGGATTTGCTAGAAGAAAAACGAGAACAAGCATACATACAAGAAGCTCGATACAAACAGCAAGTAGCTCGGTATTATAACAGCCGGGTGAAGCATCAGCAGCTCCAAGTAGGCGACTTCGTACTTCGGAATAACGAGGTCAGCAGGGCGGAGAAGCTCGGCAAATTAGAAGCCACCTGGGAAGGACCGTACCGAGTTCAAGAAGTCCTCGGAAAAGGGTCGTACAAGCTCGCCCACCTATCTGGTGAGCCCATACCCCGTACATGGCACATTACCCACTTGAAGAGGTACTTTGTATAAACAGAGGGTGATGTCCAAGTTCATTTAGGTCGTAGGAATCGAGTTGTCTTGGTAAATTTTGTCTTATTTTGACTTCGTAAAAATTTTGTCTTATTTTGACTACGTAAAATTTTTTCGTTTAAATAATTTGCATGCATTTTGCACCTCTCTCTCTCTCGTTTATACTAAGTATCTCGATTTTAAAATCCTGACGAGCATACGCAAATAAACTCCGCCTCGGAGTAACACCTAAACGTGCGTAAGGGGACCACCCCTATCGATAAATTCGACAAATAAGGAACCAAAAGCCAAAACTTCGTCTTAAGACGAAGTGGCTACCTAAAAGGCCTAAACTTCGTCTTCGGACGAAGTGGCCAACTGAAAGCCTAAACTTCGTCGTTAGACGAAGTGGCTACCTAAAAAGCTTAAACTTCGTCTTTGGACGAAGTGGCTAATTGAAAGCCTAAACTTCGTCGTTAGACGAAGTGGCTACCTAAAAAGCCTAAACTTCGTCTTCGGACGAAGTGGCCAACTGAAAGCCTAAACTTCGTCGTTAGACGAAGTGGCTACCTAAAAGGCCTAAACTTCATCTTCGGACGAAGTGGCCAACTGAAGGCCAGAACTTCATCTCTGGACGAAGTGGTCGACCGAAAGCCCAAACTCCGTCACAAGACGAAGTGGCTACCTAAAAAGCTTAAACTTCATCTTTGGACGAAGTGGCTAACTGAAAGCCTAAAATTCATCATTAGACGAAGTGGCTACCTAAAAAGCCTAAACTTCGTCATTAGACGAAGTGGCTACCTAAAAGGCCTAAACTTCGCCTTCAGACGAAGTGGCTAACTGAAAGCCTAAACTTCGTCGTTAGACGAAGTGGCTACCTAAAAAGCCTAAACTTCGTCTTCGGACGAAGTGGCCAACTGAAAGCCTAAACTTCGTCGTTAGACGAAGTGGCTACCTAAAAGGCCTAAAGTTCGTCTTCGGACAAAGTGGCCAACTGAAAGCCAAAACTTCATCTCTGGACGAAGTGGTCGACCGAAAGCCCAAACTCCGTCACAAGACGAAGTGACTATGAGAAAGCTGCCTTCGTTGAAAACAAGGGAACCTGCCTCGGTTAAAGACAAGGATAGAAAGCTTAAACACGAATGCAAAAATTTATATTTTATTTGAATAGAAATAAATGTACAATTGTTACATTAAGAAGACGAGGAACCCGAAGGCTTTGGCTTACTAAAGCTAAGCCAATCTCTAGCAAAATCCCTGCCGAAATTAAAGTTCAAAACATCGTCTATACTAAACCTGCCCCGACCTCGTCCAAAAGCCGAACTTCGGCCTCTACCTCGGACATTCTGGCTCGCCCGACCCCGACCCCCGTCCAGACGCCGATCGCCGCTCTTGACTATAAATTTCTCAAGAATGACGTGTCACAATCTTTGGGTCCGGGTCAGCAGACCTCGAAGATTCACCTTCTAAAAATTCTCTAGAAGTACGATCGAGCAACCTCGGATCCAGATCGGAGGAAATTGAAGTCGCAGATCCAGCCTCTAAAGACAGACGTCGTTTCAACTTCGGAAAGCGATCAAGGACTGTCTCATAAATGCTCGCCACACGAATGAGCTCTTCAAACTCACCTCTAACCTGCCAGGATTCATTCCCATATTGCTCCCTGTAGCTTCGGCATCGGGCCTGGAGCTCCTTGACCTTATCGTAAGTCTCAGAAATCGTGGATCCCCCAGCTCGGTGAATTATGGTCTCGTACTCCATATGCTCCTCGACGATCTCTTTGCAAGTCTTGATGTCGTCCCGAGCTCGTTGGTACTGGTCTTCAAGCTCCATATATTTGGCATGCATCTCATCAAGTTTTTCCTGAGCGGCCCGAAGTTTCACCTCAGCCTCGATCTCGATGTTATCAGCTCACTTCTTCCAGCCCGAAGCATCGAGCTCGGCTACTTCTACAGCTCGGCGAAGCTCGGATATTTCTTTAACAAGGTGGGAAGCATCGTAAAACTCAGGGGCAGGCTACAGAATAAATACAAGCAAGGTTTAACAGAGAGTCTTTTTTATTTATAGCCGAACACGGCAAATGAAACGCCACCCTAATGGTGACGAAGTACAAGGCTACAAAAAAAAAAAAAAAAAAAAAACAGAGAGGGAAAGAAGCCAAAAATCGTGAAAAGTGTCAATTGACTCCATCACGATTTTCTCCTTCTAGGCCGACCTCTGGTTCGACCTCAGGCTCCTCGGGGTCATCGCGAGCAGACTCCTCGGTGGTCTTTGTAACCGGCCTCTTCAGTAGGTTGGCAATGACCGTCTCCAGGAGTTCGTACCTGTCAACGGGACATCGCCGAATAGCCCCTTCGCTGAGCGGGCTCCTCTGCGCGGCGAGCTGCTCGACCACCGGAATGGCGGAACTGTTCTCCAAAAGAACCCCGGCGAAGTCCTGCAGCGTCTCTTCCACCGTCGCAATAGCATACCCGTACTTGGTTTTGTCCAAGTCTGGGATGTCGGCAGCGATGTCGTCGAGCACTGCGGAGACGATCGGAGTGCTCAGGGCACCTGCCAACTGAACGGCCATCCGGGAAAAGTGCTGCGACCGGAAGACACGTTCCACCACAGCTCGGAACACGCCTCCCTGACCAGCCACCATCCCGGCAATTTCAGCCTTCAGGCGACCCACCTCAGCCTCCAGCTCGGCATTCTTTTTCTTAGCCTCTTTGGCGGCAGCCGAAGCCGCCGCCTCCCTCTCCGCTGCTGCCTGCGCCGCGACCTCGGCGGCCGAGATCTTGGCCATTAGCCGATCCTCTACCGCCGCAACTTCGGCAGCCTTTGTCTGGAACTTGGCAACTCCACTCCTGATGAAGTTAGCCAAGCCCTGCAGCCCATCCAAAGCCGCCTCAGCTTCCTAAAACCTAAAAAAAAAAAAAAAATAACCAAAGGACAATTTTATTAGAGGTTCCAATCCCCATATACAAGTACTTACAGTTTTACGCTTACCTCGGGAAACGACATTTCCCGTGCATGTCCTTGGCCCGAGGTTGGGCCACTCCCGACGATTGTCACTTCGTCATCCAACGAAAGCAGAGTTCGTCGAGATTGTTGGTCCACCAACTACAGCGAAGAAGAGCTTCGGACAGGAGCTTCCAACTGCGAACTCACGGACACCGACCTACCAAGGTCGGTAGTCCGTTCCGACGACGTCGCCGACGTCACCTTCTCCGCCACCGAAACAGAGGACTTCTGCCTCTTCCTCTTGTTCCTATTCTGGAGAGCGGCCTGGATAGATTGTGCATCCACTACAAAAAAAAAAGAAAAAAAAAAGATATACATCAGTAAAAATGAAAGAGACCACAGGACAAATCAGTGAAGCAGAGCCTCACCCAAGTCCACATCGGACACGGAGTTATACGGGCTTAACCCGTGATTTGCGAGCTCGGCCTCGGCATAATCCCTTTCAATAAGGCCGAGGTCCACCAAGCTCATTTCAAGCTCACTGGTTAGTTTCCCAGTGTCTCGAAGTACGAACTTGGCCGTGGTCCAAGGATACAACGACACGCCTTCACACCGGGAAAAGAAGAATTTCTTCTGCCAGTTCGTCACCTTAGTGGGAGTCCCTAACTTGAACCTACTAATAGGGGAAAGGTAGGCCCACCCCGTCGGACCAAGCTTAGGTCTAAAAAACCTAAGAAATGAATCCACAGTAGGCGTGCCACCACGGCGGCTGACCTCAAAACAAAAACCAACGACCTGCTTGATGGAAGGAGGTTGCAACTGACCTAAAGCCAGATGGAGCTCTTCTAAGAGCTCGGCAAAAAAACAATTTAAAGGAAAACGAAGACCAAAATGAAGATAGTCTTCATATACAGTAAAAAAGCCTACGGGAGGCGAGCTACCCCTATCGACATCACGAGGTAGGAGCAACTCGACTGACTCGGGAAACAAAAAACGACGAGCCAAATCCTGCATATGAGACACAGACATGGTCGAGGCACACGCCAGTGAGGCACTAGACCCGACCACCGGCGGGAATTCGATTTCTCGAAACGCCGGCGGAACTAGCGTGCAAGTATATACATTTAGCCAAACCCTCGCCGGAAAAACCCTAGACGGCGAGGGCGAAATCTGTGCGCTGGCCCTACCAGTATCTACTTGGGGAAAAGAAGAAGAATCCATTACAGGGAAAGTACTTACTTGTCAAAGTCTTTTTCCGACTACAAATCACCGGGAAATTGAACTGGACGGCGGCGGCGGTTGCAGAATTTTGGGTCTAGGGTTTTCTCTCTCGCTTGCAATTGGAAATCGATTGAGGGGGAAAAATATTTTTTAGCGTACACTGGAAGCTTTATAAGCAAAGGCACGCCTTTTGAAATCCCGCCTCTCCGCCTGCTCCAACAAAAGTGCGACACGTATCCTACCTACCCTGACACCAACAGTCGTGCCTTCTCATATCACGACTATTCAAAGCTCGACCTCGTCAAAACGAGGTGGTATGCAGTTCAACTTCGTCAAAATCTTAATTTCGATGGGGCAATGCAATTCAAAGCTCGACCTCGTCAAAACGAGGCGGTATGCAGTTCGACTTCGTCAAAATCTTAATTTATACGGGGCAATGCAATTCAAAGCTCGACCTCGTCAAAACGAGGCGGTATACAGTTCGACTCCAACGAACTCTAAATTTCGATGGAACAATGCAATTCAAAGCTCGACCTCGTCAAAACGAGGCGATGTGCAGTTTCAACTTCGTCGAAATCCCACGGGGCAATTTACACCTCTCTACAATGACCTCGCTTCTCCGACCTTTTGGGGGGGGATGTGATAGGATGTGGCCCAAAGGCCCAGATCAGCTCGGCCCACCCAGATTGAAGCCCAATAACGAGTCAACAAAATCATCCAACTGCCCCACGATTTCTCAACCACCCGCGATGGTCAGAGTACGGACGGACATGCGAGAGCAGCATCCATGAATCACCCGTGATCTCAATTCTCTATAAATAGAGCTATCTTGTAAGATAAAAGGGGAGGCCACTGTATTTACTAGCAAGAGAGACTTCAATATAAACATTCTCTTTTCCCTCCGTGGACGTAGATCTACCCATAGATCGAATCGCGTAAATTCTTGTGTTCTTAGCTTTTTATAAATCTCACCATCACAAAAACACTCTAAAATCCACGATCGATCACAAAACATACACACTAATATATTAACGAATTCAAGATGCTTCCAACGTCTGACCTGACCTATTAATTAGAGAAAAAAAAACGTCTTATCACTATGTTATGCGTCTTGTAAACCGACTAATTTGAAAATGTGGTATCATTACATATATGTTCATAATATTTACTTATCTCACATTTCAAAAGAGATAGTAAAAGAGATAGTAGAGAGAATATGTTAAAAGACCAATTTGTATAATAAAAATACTTTTCGAATCAATATGATGAAAAAAAACTTATTTGACCATTTTTCATATTAAAAAGCATATATACACTACAGTGACTACACCAATAAGTATTTTTTAACTAATGAAATTGAAATTTATATATTATATAAAAGCAGAGTATGAAGGATATTTTCATAATTTATCTTAATTAGTTTTAAATTTTGCAATTCTTTTTAAATTAGTTTTCCTACTCACACCCCTACGTCAGTGGTTATGAAAACCTTTCCCAACCGATGCATCTATTAAAATCACCAAAGTCTATATTATAAATTAATCGGCAATGGATGCATAGCGAATGAGCATGTGAAAATTGATTCACATTTTCCAAAATATATTTGACATATTGGATAAGCAACTTCTATACCAAAATTCTCATTAATATCTCTTAATGCATGCCTTGCTTACAATTAATTTATTGCATATATATTTTATATTATTATTTTTCTCCATCCTTTAGCAAATTTCTGCATTCAAAAATTCATTTTCAATATTCAGGATAGCAACACATTATGATGTATATTAGATATGAACCTAAATCTCTAATCCAAAAGAAACTGCAATTGACTTGGTATTAATTATCTCTGTTCGTTTTCACTCACTATATTCAATTTTCAATATTGTTATGGTGATTCAATTATTTGTCACTAGTACCACACCCGTGCGACGCACGGTGCATCCTGAGTTTTTTGCATATTTTAAGAATTATGTTTATAATTAATGAAATTTTTAACAATATATATAATTATTTTATTGTTTAATGTATATAAGTCATATTTGGTTCCAAATTTAAGAATTCAGTATGTGATAATAAATTGATTTTATAATTATAACATTATTGATCAAAAGAAAAATGAATTATGATTCATTGTTATAGATATTTTTTTAATTTTTCCGATGGACAATAAATATGTTAAATATTAAATATTAAATGATTTTTACAACTTATTTTTAAATTTATTTTTGGAAATCAATTTTACAACATCTTAAATAAATCCAACTTTATGAAGAAGAAGACAAAAAAATTCTATTTTGTTTGTGTCAAGCTTCTTAACCACAACATATACAACTTCGAGGAAAAAAAAACATTGTCTATTTGTCTCTATATCATAAACAACAACAAAATAATATTTGAAAGTTGAAAATAAATTAATAACAACAATGCTCTCATTTCAAAAAATAAATTCCATTCAACATCACTTTAATTACTCGTCGAAAGAATTATTGCAGTCGATTTAACTTTCTTGCCATCTATTGGAGTTTATGAGAGACTTTTTATAGTCCAATCTTCTTCCTCCGTGGTGATATAGCATAAAATTAAAAAGTAGGTGAAGAGTGTGAATGATTAGATAACATTTTACTGAAATTTATATGCATAGAGCAATAGAAAATTAGGAAAGAAATTAATATTTTTCCATGATTATTATTTTTGTAACGTCCTATTAATTGTTTGATTAAAAATTATTATTATACAATTATGATATACCTCCATAAAAAATTATTTCCAAAAATAGTACATTAAAAATGACTTTCAGTATCTATTATTAATATTTTGATAATTGAAAGCTGCATATAAAAAAAATAATGTATAAATTGGTCATTTTTTTTAATACAGTTAAACTGAAATTTAAAAGGCCATGCCACGGAGGACTCAAACTCTGAATCTTTGGTCCCGAAACTTAACTCCCTACCGTTAGGCCAACACACACACATGTATAAATTGGTCATTTATACCCACTTATATGTAGCAGTAGTATACAAACAAAGTCTATGGATTTTACTGTGAAATAAAATTATTTTAATTTTATAATTTAATAATAAATTCAAAAAATATGTTTAGTTTCTTGTGTAGGTGTGGTGCCACGATTAGATGTGGTGGAGAATAAAAATAGCTTCTAGTCCAGAGTCCATGTTATGCAGCCTCAAGACTTGCACATCTTTTTTAATATATGAAGCATTGATACTTGCATTAACTATATATTGAGATTGGTACTATTTTTTTTTCTTTCCAAAAATTAAAAGACATACAAAATTTACTATTTATAGGATAAAGAAGTTAATATGATAAATTGACAATCTATAGCTCATATTACTATATAGATGATCTATATTAAAATATTGAACCTTACAATTCATCTCCAACTAAGTCGCCTAAATACTAGGCCTAAAAAATTAGGTTCATTATTAATAGGACGAAGGATTGATATAAAGCATTGATACTTGCATTCACTATATCTTGAGATTGGAATGTTGTATAGATCGGTAAATGCGTACATTGAATGACTTACTATTTTTTTTTTCTCAAAAATTAAAAGACATAAAATTTACTATTTATAAGATAAAGAAGTTACTCAATATGATAAATTGACGATCTATCATACTACTATATAGATGAAATCTATATTAAAATATTAAACCTAACAATTTATCTCTAACTAAGTGTCCCCTAAATACTTGGGTCTAAAAAATTAGGCTCATTATTAATGGGACGAAGAGAGTATCACCTATAAAATTTAAAAGTAATATATTCCACTAAAATTTGAAGGCTACAATTATGAAATGTATTTTGAAATTTGTGGATACCTTGACCTAGGTGCAATGCATCTTAATAACTTTGAAAATTGAAGTTTTTTTTTTTTTTTTTTTTTTTTTGAGAGCAAGGCAATACTCATGAAACAACTAATTCAAACAATAGTTAGAAGTTAAGGTAAAATTGTCTGAGAGCATTCCTAGAATTTTTCACGCATTTGAACTCAATTATATTTAATTCCTAAATTATATAAATTGTAAAAGTACTACCTCAATATTGTGACTTATTAGGCTTTCTGATTTCACCATCTCCCTATTATTAAGGCATTATCCTATTGGAAGGGGGAAAATTACGATTTTAAATATTAGAAAAATTAATTTATGATACTCTATCATCAAAAAGTAATCGAATGTAAAAAGTGCATTAGTAACCATTGTTAACCCCATATGTTGCCACCATTGCTATTAAAGATGGGTAGATGGATCTATGTATTGGAGGTGGAAAACAAAATAAGTGTATAATTAATTATTTCAATTTATACCTCATATTAAGAGTGGACCCTCTATTCAAATCAATTATGATATTTTTTTTCAGAGATAAGTGAAAATGATGATCAACCCGGTTTCGGTTGGTGCTTTATGATTGAACTGTATAAAATTAAATCAAATTCAAAAAAAATATATTTATTATAGATGAAGATTATAGTGTAACAACCAAAAAATTAAGGTAAAAATAAAAAACGTTAAAAGTAAGGAATAAATATAATCAATTTATTACATACATCATGGATTTTGACATTTAAATCTTCTAATTCTCTTCTCATGCAATATTCAACTACATGAAAATCAAAATCAATTATACTTTAAATATAAACTATTCTTGATCAAACGAATGCTCAATGCTCATGCAGCTGTCACGCCTCAGTTCCCGAGGGAAGGTACGTATGCCGGGACGTGGCAATAGGTTGGAATTAAGAAGCGGGGATAGAAAGGGGCTCATGGCTTGGGGACATTTAACCCTACTATTAAGAAATTAAATACGGGATCAGGACCCACAACACGAGCTGCGGGGTAGATAAATCATACTGCCCGTACCGGCCGCCTGTGTCTGAATGCCCGTAGACATAAAATAATATAATATTTAAATACAGGATCGGGACATACAGCTCAAACTATGGGGCTAAGCCCAACAACCCATGTTGGCCGATTTGTCTGAGTACCCGTAATATTATATATAACTCGTGTATGAAAATATAGAGATTTTATTTACAGGCATAGTGGAAGCATTTATTATATATTAGCGACAATAACAGTCATCTCCAGTTTCGCCTGTTCCACCAGCTCCTTAATCTGCAAAAACATTTGGAACGGAATTGCAGGTTGAGTACTAATGTACCCAATGGGCTTGTGCCAAAAACATTTTTTATAAAAAGAATAACCATGATAATAAAGTATACATAGAAGGATTTTGAAATCATTTACTTCCATGCACACAAAACCTCATTTTTTTATGATTGTGCGCGCATGTGTATTACCATGTTACTCTTATATTGATCCCAGGACATTGCCACTGTCGGATCCCTTTTTCCTTTTCAAATGAAACCATGGTTTGGAGACAATGGAATATTTCATCCAGATGTTCTCCCTTCGAAGTTAGACTCAATTGGTGATCAACCCAACGATTTCTAACCGTGCGCACAACCTCTCGATTAGTGTGTTAGACCAACCGAAAGACCCGATCGCATACATTATAAGAGCCTTAAACATGTAATAACATATTAAAATATTTTCATGGATAATCTCATTTTATCAGAGCTTAATAACTCAAATAATACTTTGTAAGTATAGAGCCTCACATGATGATTTGGAATACCACGATAGCTCAAATCTTTAATCTTGTTACAGATTTTTCTTAACGAAGTCGTATTTGAAATTCTAGGAACTCGACTATGTTTTGAGGATTTGGAACGTAATAAAAATAGAACACCCGTACTGTATTTATAGGAGAATGAACATATAGTAGGCTTGATTACTTATTTGTCTATAGTTGGTTGCTCACAAACCTAATTCAATAATCATAAGCCACGTATACAGTAAATAGAAAGGTGGCTAACTATTATTCATTCCCAATCCATGCACACACGTTAATTTATATACATATTATTTATGTAATACACGTAATGTACTTGTGATCATTTATTCATTTATCTTATTCAAATGCAATAGTTATATTACCTAGCTTTCATCCTAGTATATATATATCATATACGTAACACTATATATATATATATATAGTCTTGGCATGAGATTTATTACTAGATTCATGCACTATCTATACGTAAAGTATATACGTATATTATAATAATAATAATAATAATAATAATAATAATTTACTTAGAAATTTTATTTTAGTTAGCTAAATTTAATAAGAAAATTTGGGATATTACAGCAGCGGTAGTCTTTCTTATCTCCATCACGTTTCTTTAGGCCTGAAAGACAAAATGAAAGAATGTAAGAGTTGATGTTTGTGAGTGATTTTTATTGTTGAATTCTATATTATATATACACAATAAAATGTATATATATGGGAAATACTAAATATTTGTCACGAATTAAGCCTTTGTAACATATGCAATTAATTGCTTGATTGAAAATTATTGATGAACACTTATGATTTACTATTTATACTTATTTATAGATATATAAATTGATAATTAATAATTAATAATTAACAATTGGAATAAATGTACATGAATATAAGTAATAAATGAACCGGACTTACCATATGTAGCTTCCGTAGCTACTTATATATTAATAATAATATTATATAGATGTTGACATCAATTTTTTTTTCTTCTATTGTCATAGAAAATTTATTAATTTAACTTTGTTACTGAAAAATCTGGAGTTTTCTTATTGTTTCATTTGCCTGCCTCTTAGGAGTTAATTCTCGGATGATTATTGTGATTTCTCTTTATGAACATTTTAAGTCTTACGAGTATCTATAGTAATATTAATATACTAAAGTAGAATAGTGTATTTCCCTCCTAGATTTTTGATATTAGAGCATCTTTATTATTATTATATTTTTTAATAAAGTTCTACATATTTCAAGATTTATTAGTATCATTTTTTATTTAATTCTTTAATGCATTTATTACTTTGAAAGTCTTATTTTTAGTTCATTAAAGTTCAACACATTATATAAATTTCAAATATGAATATCAATTTTAGTTCTCAACAACTCTCAATTTAGTATTTTATTATATATATATATATATATATATATATATTCCACTATATTATTTACAATTAATTATCACTTATGACAATTCATATCCTAATATTTTGGGCGTGCATGTGGTCTTTTACAACTAGCTAAATAAATATTTCAATTAATTAGAAGTTAGAGAAATTTCAAATGATAGTTCAATTTTAAATATTGTATGTAAGGAGATTTCAAATATGTCTTTGTATTTTTAAATCTATGTAACTTTAATTTATTCAATATCTATAGGATACATAGAGATGTCTGTAAATGTTAAAATAATAATACGTCTCTATAGATACATCATTTTATTATTACAAACTAATTATAATTGGAGATAAAATTATTTTACATGCATCGTACGGGTACAATACTAACTACTCATTATTCATGTATACTCATGTCTGGTTCAAGTTTTTTTTGGTATGGAAAGGAAATCAAGTAATTGATTCAATTACTTTTTGTTTGGTTTTGATAATAAGTTATCCATTTTCTTACTTGGGGGTAACCCAATCCACCTATTGTTTCCCCTTAAGAAGGAGGGGAAACAAGGAGAAAGAGAATCATCTTAGAAGTGACTCTCTTTTTATTATTGAACCAAACACTCAATAAAAGTAACAATTATTATTATAATTTTCTTACTTAACTTGATTCATTTCTCTTTCTGTTACCCAACTTGACAAAACGAGCACTAAAATAGTAATTCCAAAAACTACCGCTCAAATCAATTATATGATGATGTGACTAACTTGTTTGGACAATTTTGACATTACCTTCAAAATATTTGCACAACGTTCTAGTTAAATACCTAGGTGAAATACATTTAAACAATATACCATAATTTACGTACTGTACAACTATCACCATATTATTTTACTCCGTATATGACATAAATTACATTATAGATGATACATTTTATTATTTTATATTTTATATATATTCAAGAAATAAAATGTATCATCTTTAAAAGGAGGGATGGAGTATATTATTCAACTATTTATGACTTGTAATTTTCTAATGTAGTAGGAAAATTATTTTTTCTTATCCAATTGGCTAGTCCGGTTAAAACTTTCACTATTGTTTGCATGTAGTTGTTATTAGTGCACAATACGAGAGCAACAAATTAATGCACACATAAAATATAGTAAACTTCAAACAAGAATATAATACTAAACTCATGTTTGGTTCAAATTTTTAGTATGGAAAGAGAATCAAATAATTGATTCTATTACTTTTTGTTTGGTTTGAGTAATAGGTTATCCATTTCTCTTACTTGGGGGTAACCCAATCCATTACATTGTTACCCCTCAAGAAGAAGGGGAAACAAAAAGAAAGGGAACCTCACAAGTAACTCCCTTTCTACTATTAAACCAAACATTCAATAAAACTAACCATTAATATTACCATTCCCTTACTTGACTTGATTTCATTCCCTTTCCGTTACCTAATTTGAACCAAACGAGCACTAAATGGTCAAAGGAAAATTTTTAAACTTCCTTTGATAGTATGCAGTAGTTAAATGGTATGGACATAATGTTGAGAAAAAGTGTCTGGCCCAGATTTTGTTTTAGCAGCTTAGGTCTTTACAATCCCGCTGCAGAAATATATAGTGTTCGTTATTACAAAGAGTATAACTAGGCTTCAGCAACCAAATGAAAAATCGCCTAAATCTCGCCCTCAAAAGAGGTAAACGCTGAAAAAGTTCCTCATCAGAAATTGCAACTGGCTCAAACAAGACCCCTCTGTTTGAAGACTTCGAGCATTGCAGTGCCTATCTTTGCAGGTGACTCGACTACAGTGACCCCAGCTTCCCTTAGGGTCTTTATTTTGTCCTGTGCAGTACCCTTCCCTCCCGATACGATAGCTGCAAATTCAACAACTCCATTAATCAATCTCTACCGCCTAAATACTTATTCCAATGAGATAATGATATAAAACTATAACGAAGAACTGGACCCTTTTGAGATTATGTTAAAAGTTTATGGCGAGGTGATTAGAGCTTAAACCTCAAAAGCCATTCTATAGACTCATCCTATCCAGAAGATTCCATTGGCATGTTCTACGCCTCCAAATCAAATTTGGAATACGATGAGATGACTATAGACTATAGAGCACATAGAAGTACCTCCTGCATGGCCCATTCTTCGACCAGGTGGAGCAGTGAGCCCAGCAATAAAAGCAACAATTGGCTTCTGAGTCCCACTTTCCTGTGACATTGAAACCAAAAAAAAAAAGGTACTTGAGTACTAGCAAATAGAAACGATCTCTACAGGAAGAAACAAAAATCATGAAAACTTCTAAGGAAGAAGGGACTGAGGAATATAGCCAGCCAAAAGCTACGCTTTTTTTTTTTTTTTTTTTTTTTTTTTTTTGTAATCTACTGCACATGATATGCAGAATATTGAGGAACATTCAGGTAGAGATTCAAAGATTTAATCAATGACCCCACATTGCAATGTGCAAATGTCGATAATCTAAAAGAAAAGAATTGATGAAGTGTAATAAGGGTTAAAACCACAATTTGATGCAGTGAGCCATTTTGTGGTTTCTCCCGTCACTGACTTTTCCAGAGAATCAAGGTAAAGTATCTATCGAACTGGTTAGGTCTGAGCAAAGTCCAGCAGAAAAATCCAACTTTAGGCAAGTTATATTCAACACCAGGTAGTGTACAATAAAGCAACTTTTAAAAGAAATAGCATAATTCATGACCTTCAAGCTTTACAAATCAGTAATCCTAAGTTTCTCTCATTTGTTACATACTGGCGATCAACTGTCCGATCTAATTTTAAGAACTTAACTGCTTTTAAGATTTTTACATGTTTAAGGCTTTTAAGCACACAGAAAAAGGAAAGAAATGAATAGATAATCAATGACCTGCAGAGCATGGATGCCCTCAACACTCATTTACATATGACTGTAAAGCATGTTAGAAGAGCAGTAGAGGACTAGGTTCATGATCTATTTAATGACAGCGGTGGAACCCAGATTTTGATCATGCCAATTGTCAAATTGCATAAGAAATTGATCCATTAGTCAGAGAAAACATCCAGTCGGGCATTAATCCTAGAAACAGTAAGGATTGTTCATTGGTACTTACCTTTATAAGAGCCGCTGCATCCTCCTCTGCTGTGCCACCTATCTCACCAATAAGAATGATACCTACAATGCAAAAAGCAAAATGCATCAAGCCTCCTCCTTTGAGCATTTAAAGAGATAGAATGTTAGTCCAAACATCCAACTATTTGCGAATCTACTTCAATAATTCATAAACAGATAAAGCAATTAACCCCAGCAAATAAAAGGAGTTTGCCACAGTCTTCATTTGGTTATATACAGTTTGCATGTATTCATTTGGTCATCATACAATAGCTCCTGCTATCTAGATTCAATGTAAATAAAGTCTCAAAACACTCGTAGAACTACCAAAAATGATCCATTTCAAAGCCATGCATTTGTTAAATGAACATATTTTGTGCATCTTTATTTTAACTCCATCGAGCTAAGGGGAAGATAAAAGAGATCCTAGTATTACTAAAAGCTGAATATGTAAAATAAGAAGTAATTCTGGTTTACATCCAGGGAAAGAATTATACACTTTCATCCTAAGAAATACTGAGGTAGCTAATGAAAATGACAATTTGAAAAACTTTACCTTCTGTTTGTGGATCCACGAGAAACTTTTCCATGCAATCAACAAAATTTGTCCCATTGAAAGGATCTCCACCAATTCCCACACATGTTGATTGTCCGAGGCCAACAGCAGTTGTTTGGAAGACCTAAAATACACAGTGACAAAGTTATCCACACAGTATCACAATACTTGTATAATCAGACAAACTATAGCAATCAAATAAATTCTTATGTTTGAGGGGGTTATACTTGTTGCCACAACCAAACAAAGGTTAAGTACTAGTTTACTGTCAGTTGTAACATGACTTAGAAAGATGAAAACTTCATCTTTTGGAGAACCAACCTGGGAACTACAGAGCACAAGATTTTAGGGTTAAACATGAAAAGAGAGCTAGCTAGTAAATGGTAATTGGATCCGATGCATTTAATTATAAACTTATAATATCAGAATGTCAGCTACTAGCACGGTATAGCATGATAGCACAAGTCCAGGTTGCCACCAGGATATTTTGCTGGCTTGCTTGACAAAGAGGATATCCCAACTTTCAAGATTTTGATGACTACTCATTATAGAGTGATGAAGATGGTTAGCGCTTTCCATATAATGATTCAAAATAGTTTTAAGCTAATTTAAGGCCAACAGAGATGATTCAGAATCAGAGAGATAATGTAATATCCAGTTGTAGGAAAGCCACACTGAAGAGAATGGTTGTGGACATTAGAAAAGAATATAGGTGGTCATAATACTAGTGAGGTTGTTAGGAGCCAAAACGGCAAATTGGATAATAGCGGCATCGATACATGGACTCAAATGTTGTAAGCAATATAGTGTGGATAAAATTACTATGCAAATTTTTGACACCATACAAGATCCAGTAGATGCAGATATAAACATTTCCCATGGATGTATATAAACGGAAACTAATTACAGCCAAACCAAGATATTTCAATACAAAGGCAACCAAAGAGAGGTAGATGCATGGTAATGGACATAACTCCACTATAAATCACTAAAGCTTTAAGACGGCTTAACAGCAGAGCATGTTGGAATACAATTTAATGACAAATGAATGTAGTCTAATCAAACTTAAAATCTCACCGCTTCATAAGTCAGTGTACCAGATCGAGAGACAATTCCAATGCGTCCTGGTTTGTGAATGTACCCAGGCATAATTCCAATTTTGCACTCCCCAGGCTTAATGATGCCAGGACAATTTGGACCAATAAGCCGAGTCTTTGACTGCTGATTAAGAGCAGCTTTCACACGGACCTGTAATTCAGAATACAAACCTTGAAGAGTAAGAATGCCAATGAATTTTTTGCTGATACAGAGAGCTAACTTATTTATGAACTGAAAGATAAAGATGAAGCTACGTAAACGTATTACCATGTCATGTTGTGGAATTCCCTCTGTGATGCATACAATCAAATCTAGCTCAGCCTCCAATGCCTCCATGATGGCTTTTGCAGCAAACGGAGGAGGAACATATATCACGGATGCATTAGCCTTTGTTTCAGCTTTTGCTTCTGCTACACTATTAAAGACAGGGAGTCCCAAGTGCTCAGTTCCTCCTTTTTTAGGTGTAACTCCTCCAACCTAATTATGATGCAGACTTAATTGATGAATGGTCATAAACATTAAGAACATATGATTCACAATCTTTTGCGCACACATTAAATCAGCAAGCAACGCCAACAACTTATTATTCTAGGGTAAAGTTAAAGTCAAGATATGTGCAAGTCCTTAATAAGCAATAGTCATACTAATATGTAACTCTTGATAAAATATATTTTGACTACAGAGAAAGCAAAGACTAAGTTCCCAAATATGAGATTATATGAATACTTAACAAATAACTTCCATGACCGCAAGCCTTGTAGCTCCGTAGAACTCACCCTGAACAGATGATGTATGTGGTCTAATCACCAACGATCAAGCTCTGAGAAATTGATGTAAGAAAAATATCACAGAATAATAGAATCTATTAAGAAAATTGTTCGACAATGTCACATGTTTCATTTTTTTCTGCTGTCTAGAGTGTACATTATATGTAATCAAGGAAATACAGATAGTTCTAAAAGTGGCCTAATTCGCCAAATGCCAATCCCATCATCCCCACCTCTTCGGCTAAACTAACCAATCCATCACATTTCGCTACTAGCAAGGTCAAATGCCATCCATAAGGTTCAGTTCAGGATACGTAAATTTATGTGCCGCCTTATACTTTATTAACATTTTTCTTGTCAAATGAAAAACAGAATTTCAGAATACTTAAGTGCTTCAAGCACACTCAACTTAAGTAATACTTGTACTGCACTAAATAACACTTACTTAGGCCAAAAGGACTTAAATAACCAAGGCACCAAAGGTTTCTTAGTCAAACATTATGCATTTCTCATAAAATCCAAACACAGCAAGATCACATTTGCCTTTTGAAACAAAACAAGCCAATGGTCCAACAATCTTAAAAGCATTAACCAAGGCTTGACAGCAACTATGAAATCCGTTCACTCAATAACAAATGACTTTAAAGCGATTTAAAAATAAAAAATAAAAAAGAAAAAAAATCAAAGTGGTGTGATGTACAATCAAGAGCGAACGGAGAGTAAAATTATACCATCTTGGTGCCGTACTCAATGGCCTGCTCGGTGTGGAAGGTGCCATTCTTCCCGGTGATACCCTGGCAAATGACGCGGGTGTTCTTATCGACGAAGACGGCGGGCGGCGGCGGCGGCGATCCGAAATTGCGGAGTTGGTTGAGCTGATTAGGGCGGAGTAGCCGCGATGACAAGGTGCCTATCAGCCTGGTGACTTGACGCGCCATGGATTCGGTTGACTGCGTTTTTCCGCAGATGTGATATTAGGTTTTTCAGAAATGGCAGAAAAGTTGGTGATGGAGGGAGAAAAATACTTACACTTCCTCCTTCAGAAATGTTTTACTATAAATTTATTTATTTATTTAGTTATCGGTATAATGCTTTTTTGTGAGATCCAATTAGTGCTTGTTTTGTAGCGTAGTACTAGTAGTTGAGATAAGCTAAAGTACACAAGATAAAATTATCTTGACTATTGTGGTTAGATCAAGATTACTTTTTTTATTTTGGGGAAAACTAACAAAAATACCGTTACCCTTGCTACTTTGAAACAAAAATACCTCTCACCAAACATTTGAAGCAAAAACATTCTTAACATCTCAATTGGTGGTGCAAAAACTACATTTGTTTTACTTAAAGTGCTAGCAATAGAACTATATCTAGCGTAGAACAAGCAAGTAAAACTCAATGTCGAATGTTAAGGAACAAGCAAGTAAAACCTAATGTCAAATCTCACGGAAGACTTAGGAGGGTAATCAATTGTGTGGCAACAAAATGTGTAACGCCCTGATTTTTTTAAAACACAAATAGTTTTATCTTATATTATTTATATCACATACGAAAGCTTAAAGAAAAACATATTATTTTTATTATTATTATTATTATTATTATTATTAGCTATTTACATTCGACATGGAACAAACCTATATCATTATTATTATTATTGTTATTTTTCTTCATTCTCGGCAAAGGTTGTGTTTTTCTTTTCTATGTTATATTATATAATACTTATTATGTGTGTATATATATATAGTTATTATTTTAATTCTTGTCGAATAAGTATAGAGATTAAAGGATATATATATATACATATATAGAGAGAGATTTACGTAAAGATTCTTCCTAAACTTCCTGAACCGTATCCTCTTTATAGGTAATCTAGATGATTTCATCAAATTCTATTAGGAGATAAGTTTGAAGCATTTATCATGTATATCTATAAAATCAAGGCACTAGCTAGTATATATAATCAGTTGGACCGTAGGGTTTTGGGGGATACACATTAATTATCGAAGTTGGGTTCCAACAGCGTAGCCTCTATTCGTTTGAGGAGTGTTTCAATTTGATGTTTCATAAGTTTCTCAATTCAAAGTTAAGGTGGGGAAATCTATGCCTGTTGTTTTATTATCCATGGATGTTTTATGTGTTCTTGATTCTTATTTGATTACATGCACATGATATTGAAGCTAGGGTCATTCATTTATGCCCTCATGTTATCAAATTAGGGTCATTGATTTACTGCCCTCATGGTAAAGTTAGAACCATTGATTCATACTCTCACATTACAAGTTGTATGGTATGATAATTTGAATTATTAGCATGCTTAACATATGTGGATAATCGCATGTTTCTTCACTGAGTATATTTTAATATGCTCACCCCTACTATTTTCAGTTTGTTAGGATTCAAAGTCGAAGTAGTTGTGGGGGTCGAGAATGACTAGTGCAAGGGTTCAAGATTTCAAGTTATTAAATTTTTAGTTGTTTTTCTACGTTGAAGGATTTAAATAGATTAATTTCAATTTCAAGTAGGAGGATTTATTTGTTTAATTTTCGTACTGGAGTTGCATGTTTCATTGCTATTTTTCTTGGAGGTCTTGACTTTGACAAATTTCTAATTATTTTTATATTTTAAGGTTTATTTATGAATACTTTGCATGTGTGTGGGGTAGTAATCATCACATGATTTAAGTTTGGAGCTCAGTTTTGGTCGATCTGTATGAGAATTAAGATTTCTTATATTATTGTTATTATCATCGGCTGCTGATTTAGTTAACTGTTGTCTAAGTTTAGATCCACTCTGAAAATATGCTGAAAATATGCAGAAAAGGTTGCTTGTTTAATTTGCTCGTAAATTGACGTGATATGCTAAGATTAGTTCGTTGCTTCCATGGCACTTAGGGTCCGTTTGGTATCCATATACGTATATCAGGTATGGTATCAAATGACCATACCCATACCATGTGTTTGGTATATCAGTATATGAAAATTCAATTGATATCTTTGATATACTCATTTCCCACTTTTAACATTCCTGGATATACTATTTTCACCACCGGTATCACTCTTTCTTCACAGAAACTTTATATTTCTTTTTTGCTTCTCCTCTCCCAATTTCTTCGACGTTGCTCTAATTTTTTCAAGAACTTCACGATTTGTCGCTCATCATAAAAAAATAAAAAAAAATTAATTTTTTTTTTCAAAGTGGAAATTTGAGGTTTTTCTTCTTCCCTTGTTTCAATTTTATTTTCCCTCAATTTGAAACTGTACATTTAAATTTGCGAATCATATTTCCCTTCGTTTTGCAAATTGTTTAACGTAATGAGGCTGGAATTTTATTTTCAAGCAAATAGGTGTTTTGGGATTTCTTGTTGGGATGGTGCTACATTAATTGGTTTTTTTTTTTTTTTTTTTTGCGTAATTATTATTGTAGTAAATGGGAAAGGGTAGCTAAAAGAAGAAAATTGATTTGACATGTTTTTTCCAAATGTGATGAAAATAGTTTTTTTGCTTGTGATTGCAAGTCATTTTAATGGTGTAAATTTTTTGTAGCTTTTGCATAACTTACTATTATTTTTATGGATTTGTTAATGTCTTGGATTGTTTTTAGTTAAGAATTGTAAGTTTGGAACAAAGAAAAAGAACATATGAAGAAAAAAGAAGATAAAAGAAAGAAGAAATAAAGTACAAAATTAACTTATAATAATAATAATAATAATTATTATTATTATTATTATTAGTTAACTTTTATTAAAAAAAAAACAGGATTTGATATCTGATATCGGAAGATATCAATCTCATACCCTTACATGATATCTCATACCCATAGCCTCTCATACCCATATTTGATACATGATATACTAGTATATGGATACCAAACAGGCCCTTAATTGTTTTATGCTATACTTCTATTGTTTGTTTTTATAAAGGGAAATCGTTTGTATAAAATTTTATTTTTGTTATAATTAAACTGATATCTTAGTTCTAAGTATATGAAGGAGTCAAATTGTTAAATTTCTTCCGCTGCATTAGATATAGTAAATTATTTTCATGTGTTTTCTTTCTTTAAAGGCTTATTTAGTTTTATTAAAAATTAGGGTGTTACAAAAGGCAAGTAAAATCTACTTTAAGAAAGCAAGTAAAGAATTTGGGTTTTTGAATTTTTATTATTAATCCTAGACTTAATGAAAAGAAAGCAAGTAAACTAGAAGGAGGCAATAAATTTACCTAGGCATGAATTGAAAAGAAAGCAATTAAATCTAAGATAGAGCAAATAAATCTTAACATGCTTGAAAATAAATCTAAGAAACTAAAAAGCAATTAAATCTAATCTTAGCAAATTAATATAAACTAATGAAAGCAATTGACCAAAGCAAGTAAAGAAAACAAATAAAATTAATCTAAGAGAACAAATTAAACATACGAATCGAAGACGAAAGAAAGAACGAAGAACTTGAATTAAACTTGAATTAAATCTTGAATGCAAAAGCTATAATCTTCAAAGCAATATATAAAAGCTAATCTAAGAGCACAAAATTAATCTAAGAGCACAAATTAAACATACGAATCGAAGACGAAAGAAAGAACAAAGAACTTGAATTAAACTTGAATTAAATCTTGAATGCAAAAGCTATAATCTTCAAAGCAATATATAAAAGCTAATCTAAACTAATCTAGAGTTTTAAAGGATGAAAAATAAGAGAGGAGAAGTTGTATTTTCGTTCCCCATTGATTACATATATATAGAGTCTCAAAAACATACTCAAAGAAGGAATAAAATAAGGAAATCCTGTCAGCCCGGCGGTCGCCCAACATCCTCGGCGGCCGCCAGGTGCGGCCTGCGGTCCGTTGCGCGCGACTTTTTTATTTCGGCCGGATCTCCCTCGTCCGAACTCAGAATCGACCGCCGTTTTTTTCTACGAGCTCCTAACGAACTCCTCTTCAATAATATGCTTTTATTTATCCTAACTTCATCTTCACTTTTTGCTCATTTCTTCATTCTTTTGTTCATTTTCTATCTTCTCTTCCAAAACTCCTCGCGAACTCGATTTTGACTAAAACACACAAAATAAACACATAAAAACGAACAAAACATATAAAAATAAACTCACACCAAACTATAAAAATCACACATAAATACACTAAATAAATCCCCACACTTAATCATTTGCTTGTCCTCAAGCAAACTCATTCAAATCAAGGACAAAACATGAACGATGAAGTGACAATGATTATGGCTTCAGAAATTTTTCAAAACAAAAGAAACTTCATGCAAAACACTTCACCATTCACTAAGCACTTCATGACAAATTTCAACTTTCAACCTTTTTGAACAATAATCCTCACGACATGGAAAAATATAGAAGTGAAACTCTCAACTCTCAAGTGTTTAGAATAGGACAAAAATTCTCAATTCAAGTCACACAAATTGTCTACCATATGCTTGCATATCGTCTCATCTCTCCACTACTTCAATGTGTGCTTAAGACAAAGATCAAATATGGCTTTATTTTTTGTTGTAATGTAGGCTCTTTGGTAGGTAAGGGAATTTGGCTAAAAGTGAGTTAACAACTCCAAAGGTTTATTCACTCCTCTCTCAATCTAATCTCAACTCCTCATTTTCCCCCACACTACTTCAAACCATATCAAAATAAGATTCAATCCATAACCAAAACCTTTACATTCTCATCTTGACTTTACTTTCTACCTACTTATGCTTCTTATTCAAACTCTCTCTTTTTCTTTTTTCTTTTTTTTCGTATAGAGCTTATGTAGGTAGAAAGCATGACTAATAAATATCAAGACTACTCCTTCAATCTCCTTTCCCAACCTTTTCTTTCAGACAAACACACCTCATAACATCCATGAGTTAATTCTCATCCCAAGGTTTTTCAAAGAAATATTCGGTCTAAAATATACCTCAGGCTCAAAGGGGCTATCTAGGATAATATGAGTGAATTTGGACAAGGAAAAATGATAAGAAGGGCTAAGAAAAATGGCCTAAGATCTTTTCTTCGTCATAAAGCTCACTATGTAATCTCAAGGGAAAAACCAAAGCAAGTTCTAGAGACAAAATTGCATGCTTGAATATTCACACTCAAGAAAGAAACACGACTATAGTTCACCAAAAAGGCTCAAATGATTCATGTTCTTAAGAGGCCAAAAAGTCTAAGTTCACCAATCATGCTTAACAAACGATGGCATGCTTCACACATCATTTTCCAAACAAAAACAATTAACATCATTAGTCCATCATCACAACTATCATTCATGCTTGCTATGACCCAAACAAGATGCTAAGACATAAAACAAGAAGGATTAAGCATGCTAACACACAATCACAAAATAAAAAGTTTCTAACCCCTCCCCCACACTTAAGAACAAACAATGTCCTCATTGCACAAATTGAAAATAGAGGGATATAGAAAACTTCACAAATACAACGCACCAAGGTACCAACTTCAAGAGCCACACGAACTCCAAAGCCAAGTACCTACACAGCAAAAACAAAACAAACCAAAGCATAATACCCAAAAAATATCTCAAGAGAATAAAAATAACCAAAAACACAAAAAATAAAAACAAAAACGACACAAAGGTTACCAAATACTCAATGAGGTGGAGGATTGGAAGAGTCATCTCCTGATCGACGATGAAGAATGCCGGTCCATCGAGCTAACTAGAGAAGTGGTACGGCTAGGCATGATGTTGGGCGGTCGCCGAGTATGTCTGGGCGACCGCCAACTCGGACCTGCAGTCCGTCTCCTTGAATGACTGGGTGGGCGCCGAGTAGGTCCGGGCGGCCGCCAACTCCTTGTTGCGGAAATATGTACCTACAAAATAAAACACACAAATTAATAATACAACTCATATGAATAACAAAGAAAAATTATGAAATCGTGGGTTGCCTCCCACAAAGCGCTTATTTAACGTCATTAGCTCGACGAAAACTTCATCAGCCAAACCCCGTCGCAGGTAGCAACGTGTTGAATCCAAGGATCTCTTTTATAGCATTCACGGGCCCGAAAAATTTATTGACCACTCCCGACCCAAATTTGGGCTCTTCCTTCGCTTTGGCTCGAAAATTGAGGATTGACTCATCTTCAACTCTTATTTCCCCCACACTTATTCGAGGCTCCACATTAAACTTCTCTTGAGCTTGCAAATTTGGTAAAGGTTCCTCCATATGAACTTCATCCGACAAGGTAGTGAGAAGAGTGTCGATGATGTCTTCTTTTTGTTGCAAGCTCACCACACATGCCTCTTTTACCTCCTCTATATCCTTCAAATTGTTCAAAAATTCTTCTATGATGGCCTCTTCTTCATCCACACAACTAAAGAACTCTTCTTCAATGAGCTGTTCTTCTTGAATTTCAGCCTGCAGGGCCTGCACAACACTTCCCTCATCCAAATCGTTAGCAATCTGAAGATTAGAACATTTATAGATAAAGGAAGTAGAAGTAGGAGGTGACTTTTCAAAAACTGAGAATGTTACCGAACCTCCTTCACCTGCCATGCTCAATGTGCCAGAAGCAACATCAATCCGAGTCTGCGTAGTAGCCATGAATGGCCGTCCCAACAAGAGAAGGTGACCCTTCGCACTCCTAGCTCCACGTCCCACATCAAGCACAATAAATCAGCAAGAACTTGAATGTCTTGGACAACTAGCGGCATCTTCTACAATTCCCAACAGACGACTCAGAGTACCATCTGCTAACTCTATGCGAATGTCGGTCGTCGTGAGGTTCTTTGAACTCATCTTCTCAAAAATAGAATGAGGCATCAAGTTCATCGCTGCTCCTAAGTCCATCATTCCTGAGACATTATCCCCGCTATCCAAAGTAACATTCAATTCAAAACTTCCTAGATCACTTCATTTAGGTACCAACTGAAGATGGCCAACGATCTTGCTTCTCTTCTTTAATTTGCTCGGAAAGGGAATAGGCGGAACATAAGGATTGGAAGCCTCGTGGAGTGGATTCTTGGCAACTTTCTTAGGAACTTTCTCTTGTTGAAGGACCGTCACCACATGGGCTTGATGGGGCTGCAATCCTTGACTTGGGATCTGCCCAACTTGTTGATTTTGCTGCATCGGGTATTGTGGTGGGGGGTAGTAAGGTGTTGGTGGTGAGTCGTATGGTTATTGTGGAGGTGGATAATATGGTGGCTGAGGTAGATAGTAAGGTGATGGTTGAGGTGGGTAATATGGTGATGGTGGAGGGTAGTATGGTTGTTGTGGGTGTTGTGGATGATATTGAGAATTTTGAGAAGGTAGGGCTTAGGGTGGATAGCTTTGTCCCGCATAGACCTCGGCACCTCCTTCATAAGTGAAATTGCCCATATTTGGACAAACCTTGGCAAAATGGCCCGACTCTTGACAAATTGCACACGCCTCCAGTTCACTTTCTTGGATTGGTGGCTGTGATCTTTTGAGAACTTTGACTGGAGGGGTAGGAGGAGGTGCTTCTGCTTTCATCTTGATTTCTTGCAGTTTCCTCATCACGTCTGCTAATTGCTTTTTCATCTCCGAACTAGCACTGACGACACTAGCTTCTCTCAGTTGAGGTCGAGATGACTTGCGTTGTGAGGTTGCTGCAGCAGTCTCAAATATCACCTTCGATTCAGTTGCTGTCCTTGATCCTAGATCTCCTCTCGCAATGTTGTCCACCAATGTCTAACTTGATGAATTAAGTCCATCATAAAAGAATTGCCATAACATTTCACTGGCAAACTGGTGATGTGGACATTGCTGCAATAGATACTGAAATCTCTCCCATGCTTCATGAAAAGGCTCATCGGAATCTTGTACAAAGTGCATTATCTTTGATTGAATTTCTTGAGTCTTCCGATTGGGATAGTACTTGAGCATGAACTTTTCACAGACTTCTTTCCATGTAGTCATCGATCCGGCTGGGAGAGCACAGTACCATGCCTTGGCACGTTCCTTTGAGGTGAAGGGAAAACACTTCATTCTGAGCTGATCTTCTGAGATATCTCCCAATGGAAAACAGAAGTCTTGAATGAAGTATAGAGCATCTTCATTGGCCAGACCATGGTAAGAGGGCAACAACTGTTGGTGTTGCGGTTAGAGCTCATGATCCCTGATTGCTTTGGACAGGGTAATCGCTGAGGTGGAAGTGGTGACAGTGGGACGGCCGAACTGGCCAATTGGTTGTTCTGCCATAACCTTGGATTCTTCAAAAAGCAAGACTAAGCAGTAGTCTCGAAACTCGACTTCCTCCTCCTCTTTTATTGCTAAAATCACCTTGTCTTTAGAACTTCGGCAACCTCACTCAACAAACGGATTAAACGCACCGATGGGAGGAGAGAAAACCGAGAACAGTAAGCAAAAATTAAAAATAAATAAATAAAATAAAAAGAAACACACAAAAATAAAATCACACAATTAATCACCTAAAGCCTTCCCCGGCAACGGCGCCAAAAATTTGTTTCACCTAAAGTGCTAGCAATAGAACTAGATCTATCGTAGAACAAACAAGTAAAACCCAATGTTGAATCTCACGGAAGACTTAGCAGGGTAATCAATTGTGTGGCAACAAAAAGCAAGTAAAATCTACTCTAAGAAAGTAAGTAAAGAATTTAGGGTTTTGAGTTTTTATTATTAATCCTAGACTCAATGAAAAGAAAGCAAGTAAAATAAACTAGACTTGAAAACAATTAAAAGCAAGTATAAAGCACTCCCCGTCTGTCACCCAGGATAATAAATTAAACTAGAAGGAAGCAATAAATTTACCTAGGCATGAATTGAAAAAAAAACAATTAAATCTAAGCTAGAGCAAATAAATCTTAACATGCTTGAAAATAAATCTAAGAAACTAGAAAGCAATTACATCTAATCTTAGCAAATTAATCTAAACTAATGAAAGCAATTAACCAAAGCAAGTAAAGAAAGCAAATAAAATTAATTTAAGAGCACAAATTAAACATACGAATCGAAGACGAAAGAAAGAACGAAGAACTTGAATTAAACTTGAATTAAATCTTGAATGCAAAAGTTATAATCTTCAAAGCAATATCTAAAAGCTAATCTAAACTAATCTAGAGTTTTAAAGGCTGAAAAATAAGAGAGGTGATGCAGCCCGTAGATTGTGGATTTCAATTCATGGGCCAAGAATTAAAGATGATATGGGCTGAAGAGTGAAGATATTATTTTGTAGTTTATTTAGTTGTTTAATTATTATTTTCGTCACTTTATTTTAAGCTCAAGTTTTAGTGCCTTAAAAGGCTTTATTTTTGGGCTTTATTATGTTATTTGATGGGCTTGACCCATAGTTTGACTATACTTAAGTTATTTCATAGTTGGGCTAGGTTTTGATAGATTTTTTAGCACTATATATATGACCCTTATGTCATGGCTGACAATCACCTTTTTGATAAATAATATTTGTGAGTTTACTCTCTCTTTGAGTTCTTCGAATTCTTCTTGATTATTCCAAGACGAATTCTCTATCCGGCGAATCAACGAGTTCATCATCCCTCATTGTGTGTCATTCAGCATCCCCGTGTGGCTCGGCGACCGTCTCTTTGGGATATAGAGGTTTCGGTTTATCTATATTACTTAGGGGATTTAGTTCGTAGACGTATTGGGATATTTCCATCGGTTCGAATTTCTTCCTTCCGCGTGCGTGAGTTTTACGGATCTATCAAGGTTTGTGGGATATTTTGGAATAATCAAGAAGAATTCGAAGAACTCAAAGAGAGAATAAACTCACAAATATTATTGATCAAATAGGTGATTTTCAGCCATGACATAAGGGCCATATATATAGTGCTCAAAAACCTATCTAAACCTAGCCCAACTATGAAATAACTTCAGTATAGTCAAACTATGGGTCAAGCCCATCAAATAACATAATAAAGCCAAAAAATAAAGCCTTTTAAGGCACTAAAACTTGGGCTTAAAATAAAGTGACGAAAATAATAATTAAACAACTAAATAAACTACAAAATAATATCTTCACTCTTCAGCCCATATCATCTTTAATTCTTGCCCATGAATTGAAATCCACGATCTACGGGCTGCATCATTCCCCTCCTCTTGAAGATGATTTGTCCTCAAATCCTGCCCATCGCACACATCAAAGGGAATGAAATTCAGCTTCTTCATCTCTTCTAATTCCTCCAACTTTTGTATATCCTTGAACTCGATCTGATTTCGCTCCCTCGAATGGAAAATGAACTATCAAATGCACCCTTGGAAGAAACATCATCGAATTCCTGCATATTAGAATAAATAGAAGAAGATAGATGATTGTGATCTATGGTAGACCACACTTTCTCCTTGCACCCATGTTCCTCCAGAGACTTCCTCTCACTAATCGCCATCTCCAATTCATCATTCTGAGCAAGCAAAGACTCATTCATCAATTCATTCTCCTTTGTCTCCATTTTCTCCTCCTTGTACTTTACCATTTCCACCTCCTTTTGCAAGTGACTTGATCCTCACAAACTTGTTTTTCAACAACCAATGAAGTAAGAGAATCAAACAACACCTTATCCTTAGCATCAAAGATGTTCTCCTGCTGCTCTTCATCATTCGCATGATTCTGCACACTCATAACACTATCATTGAATAAAGTAAGCATAGGAGGTGCTTCAATTACTTTCACCTCTTCATATAGTTCTTTCAAGATTTCTAAGATCTCCATTTTTGGATCTTCTCTCTCATCTCTGGTCACAACTCCACCATCATCTCGAACTGGACTAGAGAAACTCATACAATCTGACCTTGGCTTCACATATGCACGTGTATAAACCTTCGGCTGCTCCTCTTCCTCCCAACAACTTCTCTTTGAATATGAAACATTAGCAGCTTTGGGTCGCCTCCAATCGGCCTGACTCGCAGGATAGTAATACAATGACGATGGCACATAACGCTTCCTCATCACAGCCTTCATCTCTTTCCAAGTCTGGATAGGCTGCTCTCCGTACCTTCTTCTACTCTTCACAAACTGATCCCACCAAGTTAGAGCATAGCCTGAGAACGTAGTGGCTGCTAACTTCACCTTCTTCAGCTCGGAGTAATCTTGATAATCAAACATCAACTCCACCTTCCTTTCCCATTCAAGATAAGCTTCTGGATCGTTCCTCCCTTGGAATGAAGGAATGTTCATCTTGATGTTTCCCAGATTGTTATCTTGTCTTCTTCTTAGACCTCTATACCAGCAGTCTTCTTCATCTCCATTCTCCCAATCCTCTCCATATTCATCATATTCTGACTCAAAATGATTCCACCGGTTATTTCCTCGACTTCCCCTACCTCCGAACACCGACATACCGGCAAAACAATTTTTTCTTTCTTTTTTCTCTTTTTTTTTTTTTTTTTTTTTTTACAAAAACGAAAATGTTAGCTAAAATGGATGCTCACCACCTCACAAGCACTCGTGTATCGCTCAAAGAGAAATCACTCAGCACTCGTGTATCACTCAATGATATATGACTTTTATCCTCTTCTAGTCTCACACTCTCTTGCCTTTTACCACTCAAATCCAATAAATCTATCAATTAAATTCTGATTGACGAATCAACGAGCACGAAAAAAATAGGAAAACAATCCAACAATATAATACGTGTAGAACACTAGATGTGTAGAATCCTAGCCCCCAAAGAAAACGAATCTGATAATTCAAGGCAATAATGGAATATGATGGCAATGAGATTAATTTCTACTCAGCAACAACAAACGAATCTAGGAATTCGCATACGAATTGACACAATTATGATGCAGCACTTCACAATGTGTTCTAAGGAAACAACTCTATATCCAATAGAATATTTTTTACCCTATCTAACTCCTAATGTGCTGCAACGTGTACATAGGGATGAGGCCAAAATCCGATACGAAATCTGATATTGTGGATCGGAGCCTTAATTCATTTTTTTTTTCTTCGTAATAGACGCTAACCAATCAGATACGAAGGCAACAAAAATTACTTGACCAGACACAATGTAACGAAGACGTGGAACAAGCACGAGGACAATATGTGAACAAGATGAATAACAAGACGAAACGAATCTGAACACGATTTTTTTTTTTTTTTTTTTTTTTTTTTTTACGCTGAAAACGAATCTAGAAATAAAAACACGAAAAAGAATGAATAACCTGGACGACGCAACCTGGCTCTGGTGCCAAATGATACGAACCTTGATAGATCCGTAAAACTCACGCACGCGGAAGGAAGAAATTCGAACCGATGGAAATATCCCAATACGTCTACGAACTAAACCCCCTAAGTAATATAGATAAGCCGAAACCTCTATATCCCAAAGAGACGGTCGCCGAGCCACACGGGGACGCTGAATGACACACAACGAGGGATGATGAACTCGTTGATTCGCCGGATAGAGAATTCGTCTTGGAATAATCAAGAAGAATTCGAAGAACTCAAAGAGAGAATAAACTCACAAATATTATTGATCAAATAGGTGATTTTCAGCCATGACATAAGGGCCATATATATAGTGCTCAAAAACCTATCTAAACCTAGCCCAACTATGAAATAACTTAAGTATAGTCAAACTATATGGGTCAAGCCCATCAAATAACATAATAAAGCCAAAAAATAAAGCCTTTTAAGGCACTACTTGGGCTTAAAATAAAGTGACGAAAATAATAATTAAACAACTAAATAAACTACAAAATAATATCTTCACTCTTCAGCCCATATCATCTTTAATTCTTGGCCCATGAATTGAAATCCACAATCTACGGGCTGCATCAAGAGGATAAGTTGTATTTTCGTTCCCCATCGATTACATATATATAGAGTCTAAAAAACCTACTCAAAGAAGGAATAAAATAAAGAAATCATGTCAGCCCGGCGGTCGCCCAGCATCCTCGGCGGCCGCCAGGTGCGGCCTGCGGCTGACTGTGCGTGACTTTTTTGTTTCGGCCGTATCTCCCTCGTCCGAACTCGGAATCGACCGCCGTTTTTTTTCTACGCGCTCCTAATGAACTCCTCTTTAATAATATGCATTTATTTCATCCTAACTCCATCTTCACTTTTTGCTCATTTTTTCATTCTTTTGTTCCTTTTCTATCTTCTCTTCCAAAACTCCTCACGAACTCGACTTTGACTAAAACACACAAAATAAACACATAAAAACGAACAAAACATATGAAAATAAACTCACACCAAACTATAAAAATTACACATAAACACACTAAATAACATCCTCTCACTGTAACGTCCCGTAAAATTTCTCCCTACTCTATAAATTAAATCCTTAAGTTAAGGAAAAGAATCCCAAGTTCTAGTGATTTAATTTCACTTCTAGTCGATACTTATATTCGATTAAAGAATTCCTGAGTAGAATTAAGTAGCAACTTAATCTCTAAATATTAGTAATTAATCGACAAAGATTAATTAGATACTCGATCAAGTTATTTGGATTACTACCTAATTATTCTTAAATAAGAATAAAATAACTTAAGTATAATATTTATTTACTAATGACGAGAACTTGTCGATTTTATTTTAGGCGAGGCTTATTTTCCCAAGCCCATTTTCTTGTTGGGCCAGGCCCATTACTTTTAATTCAGGATCGGGCCAAACCCATTAGACTTCAGAATCGGGCCAAGCCCATTAACTTGTTAAATATTGGGCCAAACCCAATTAACAACAAAAGGGAAAGAAACAAAATAGCAAGTAATTCTTTCATTCAATAAGAGAAATAAGAATTTAGATACCTTATACAATCAAAATACATCAGTTCAACAATTGATAGCATGAGAGCTATTCTACACGTTTTTTTCATTTAAAGAAGTCTCCATCAAATCCATGAGAAGCATCAAGTCTTCTAATTCCTTGAATGGAGGGATTCCACCATACTTAGCACATAAAAGTCTTGTGTTTCTCCACTGCAACAAGCAACACCATTGTTGCAGCCTTGCGCCCATACCTGCAAGAAGAGAAGAGATGTAAGCCTAGAGTAAAGAAAGAAATTGGGAGAATTACATCAAATCCATAAAGTACATAAAATTCTTCTAAATCCCTTAAAGATAGGAATCCACCACACTTTTACTAAAAGGAACCATGGCAGAAGCAAGACCTCCATCCCTCTACGTTGAAATCAGCACCCCTACTACCTCTTGTCAACTTGAAACCAATCCATCGTCAGCTTATAATAGCTGATCCCCAACCTTCTTCCTGTATTCATCAAACAAGTATACACTTAGAAAGAGGGTAAAATATCAATAGAAATCAAGAAAGAAAGAGAAGAACAAGAGAGTGAGAGTAGGAGAAAGACTGCAGCATTTAGTAAGGAAGGAGAAGGAAGAGAGAAGGGAAAGCTAGCAACTACAGCCATTTCTTCTCCAAGGTATTAACCTTAAAACACTCAGTTCGGGGGCAAAATAGAAGCATGATAGCTTTACTTAGTAGCTAAGCTTAAGCATACTCTCTTCAAGTTTTGAACTGTAAACAATTAGAACTCAGAAATACTACAATGCTTTCACTTTCTTCAAGCTTTTTCCCACACAAACCAAATTTCTTAAACACTTTAGCATAATTCTAGGATTATCGGGAACTTCTATACTCTTCATTTTCAGATTGAACTGAGACACTAGGTTTCGCGGCACACACAAGCTATAGCACCAAAATAAGAAGCATGATAGATAGGGAAGTAAACCTCTTAAGTTAAGCATGATAGTTTTACTTAGTAGCTAAGCTTAAGCATACTCTCTTCAAGTTCTGAACTGTAAACAATTAGAACTCAGAAATACTACAATGCTTTCACTTTCTTCAAGCTTTTTCCCACACAAACCAAATTTCTTAAACACTTCAGCATAATTCTAGGATTATCGGGAACTTCTATACTCTTCATTTTCAGATTGAACTGAGACACTAGGTTTCGCGGCACACACAAGCTATAGCACCAAAATAAGAAGCATGATAGATAGGGAAGTAAACCTCTTAAGTTTCAGATTCACAAAACACCCTCAAAGTCTCAAATTACAACACCATAAAACTTCAACTCAAGGCTAAAAAAAAAAAAAAAAAACAATTAGTACTACAAATCAAGGAAACGTGAAGTTAATCCTAAGTCTGAAACCATAAAGTACTAAGACAAAGACGAGAGAGATAGAGGTTTGAATTCGAACCTCCGTTGAGGCCGAAGCCTCGACAGCAGGAGAACAGCGGCGGGGGACTGGAGCCGCAGCAGCAGCGCCTTCGACGTCGCCACCACCACCTTACCGGACCTGCAAAACGGAAAGCAAGAGGATTCAGTTTTAAATAAAAATATTAATAACATCACAAAAACAACCACAAGAATCAACGTTAATATTGGAACAAATGTCCCCTAATTCGATGGAATTAGGGATTTCGATTTAAGGGACAAAACCCTAGAGGGTGCTGCCGGCGGGAGTTGCATCGCGTCGATGCCATCTCACCGCGGCAACGGAAAGCCACCAACGGTGGTGACTCTGCTGCATTCGCGGCGGCGAACGATGAAGAGTGGAGACAGAGAAGTGGCCTCGGCTGCGGCAACCCGTGGGGAGAATCGCGGCTGCCCTACAGGTGGTGGGCGTCGACGGAGACCACCAGAATCGCGCGATGTAAATAGCGCCGGAGAAGATGGCCGGCATGATGGAAGATGAGGGGCGACAGAAGCAGAGGAGAAGAAGAGAGTGAAAAATCGCAGAGTGAGAGAGGGGAGAGTCGGTCGAAATGAAGAAGAAAGGGGGCTGGGGTTATTCTTTTGTCTCCGGGTCGGGTTCGCGGGTCGGTTCGCAGGCCGGGTTGGGTTGAATGGAAATTCTGGACTGGACTAAGTACTGGGCCGAAATTCATGTTCAGCTGGGCCGGATCCTGCAATCAGTGGGCCGATGTTTATTATTATGGGACTAGAATTCACTTAATTAATTTATCCCATAACTTAATTAATTGGGTGGATTAAGATACCACTAATTAAATTATTTTATACCTATATTAATAATAGTATAGAGATTTATAATTCTTGATTGAATTATTTATGATTAAAGTATTAACTTATAGAAATAAGTTTATTAAGCTAAGGCTATTACTCAAGATTTAATTGATTAAGCTAATCAATTACGCAATTAAGATTAATTAATTGGGGAGCTTCTCAATTAATTTTAATTCGAGTTAACAATAAATCTAAATGATTTAATAATGATATATTTTTCACATAATCCATTCACACAACGGAATAGATAAATCGAGCTTAGATAGCAGTGACACGTCACTGAGTAAGATCGAATAACATGAGATTAGAATTAATTTTGATAAGTTTATATCGATAAGTGAGAATCTTATTTCATTCTCTAAACGAAGGTCAAGCGAAGAGAGAGCAGTAGCCAAGGAGGCGTAAGAATTCATTAGCAACGAGAGCAGACGAGGTGGGTGTTTCACTAAAAATTAGTGCTAGCAAATAAACTAGGTCTATCGTAGACTAATTAAGTAAAACCCGAATATCGATCTCTTGAGGAAAACTTAACAGGGTACTTAATCTTGTGATTACACACGCGCTAAACACTCTACGAAAGCAAATAAAGAATTTAGGGTTTAATGAATTTATATCCTAGGCAAAGAATTTAAAGAAAGCAAATAAATTAAACTATGTTTAGAAATAATTAAAAGCAAGTAAAAAGCAACCCCGTCTGTCACCCGGGATAGAGAATTAAACTAAGAAGAAAGCAATAAAATTATCTAGGCATGAATTGAAAGGAAAGCAATAAAAAAACAATTAAATCTAATCTTATCAAATTAATCTAAACTAAAGAAAGCAATTAATCAAAGCGAATAAAGAAAGCAAGTAAAATTAATCTAAGAGCACAAATTAAACTTACGAATCGAATACGAAAGAAAGAACGAAGAACTTAAATGAATCTTGAATTAAAACTTGAATCTAGAGCTAAAAACTAATCTAAGAACTAATCTAGAGTTTTGGAAAGCTAAAAACTAGTGTGAGCAAAGGTATTTTCGTTTTAAGAAAATTACATATATATAGAATTTGGAAAGACCTAGTCCAAGAAGGAAACAAAACACTATTCTCGCCAGGGTGAGCGCCGCCAGCTACAGTGAGCGGCCGCTCACTGCTTCCTGCAGTCCACTGCGCGCGACTTTCTTGTTTTGGCCGTATCTCCCTCGTCCTAACTCGAAATCGACCGCCGTTTTTTCCGACGCGCTCCTATCGAACCCCTCTTCAATCTTATGCTTTTATATCACCAAAATTTAATCTTCATATTTCACTCATTTCTTCAATCTTTTGCTCTTTTCTTCCTTTCTTCTTCTTTTCATTGCATTCCATTCTTTCCTCTCCTCCACTTTCCCTAACACATGAACAAAAATACATAAAAGAACACATAACACACACAAAATCATAATAAAAATACCACACAAAACTCTCACAAAAACACATCAAACAGTGGGCTTTCTATAAAACAAAAAGCATGTTTTATTAGATAATATAGCTCTTTTAAAAGTATTGTCATGCCATAAAATGTTTTGATTTTGTATTGATGCCTATCTGTTATTGGTTATGCCAATATTATTTAATCGAATTCGGGTCCTTGTATGACCATCTGCTATACTTGGATTGGTGTACACAGTGGTCGAATTGTCTAGTGTGACGATCGATCAAGTAACGAGTGAGGTGGCCAACTCCTCGGGCACACAGCAGGAGATATGGTGGATTACATGAAAACTTAGTTCGCGCGAACGATTTTAAGATCACAAAGGATTTTAGTGAACATAGACTTTTAAGAGATACCTATGTTTCACTGTATATGGCTGGCAATTACAAATGTTTTGGCATGTGTTCACTGAGTACTCTCGTACTCAGCCCTGTACATTATTTCCGATGTGCATGTTGAGCAGGTGAAGCGAAGTGACCGGCGGTGTTTTGTCGAACTCAAGTGATAATAGTAGTATTGAAAGTCTCTTGGTAATACATGTCTTCATACATGTATTTTACTTAATTCACCTCCGCTGCGTACACTCTGAATATTTACTATCTTTCTTTCGATATGGTTGTACTCTTAAGTCAGAACCGTGACAATACTTGCAACTCTTGAACAAGTTCGTATCGTTAGTCTATTTATGAGAGGAATGAACGAGTAAAATTCTTAATCTATTCTATTTCTTGCACCTTATCCATTTATTTATTTATAGTCGCAAATTACCGAGTTTAGCTATTTAATTAGCAAAGTGCGGTCGTGACACTCACATACCCTCTAAACGGGTAAAGTATACCATTTCTATTAGGCATTAAGGTATACATTACCCTCTAAACGTCGTCAAAACTAAATTTTATGTTTTTTTATTTTTTTATTTTTTTTATTTTGTTTTAGAATCCACACCAACCTGTTATGAACCCAAGGGATATTGTAAATTGAAGATTTCAAATACTCCTACATAGTAAGAAGAACCCACGCAAGATGAATACAAACTAAACTTTTGTCTCACGTGCACAATTCTATGTAATAATAATGACTGCGGATAGCCGAATTTAGTAAGTTTTTTTTTTTCTCTACATATTTATGCTTGCTATTTTTGGAATTAATTTATTAAGGTTTAAATATTTTATTTTAATAAGTAATTTATTGTCTATTAATACATTAAGGGGCTATTTTTGAAAATTACTGTATTAAGTTAAAAATATTTTATTTTAATAAGTAATTTATTGTCTATTAGGGCATGTATAGCCGGCTCTCTCCCACTTTTAGGTGGAGAGTTCCTTCGAAAATCGGCCACAGCCCAGGGGCTCTCTTCCCGGGCTATTATTTTTTCATTCGATTTTTGATTCCTTTTTTAATTTAATTTTCGATTCGATTTTATTTATTTATTGAATTCTCTATTTTCAATAATAATAAAAGAAACTCAAATTTTAGAATTTTTTTTATTTGATTGAAATGAAGTACAACAATTAAAATTTAAATAAACAAACTAGAATAATCAGAATGCAATTATTATTCGATCGTGCTCAACATTTTAGCTAAGAGGAACTAATACTTCTCCAATTGTTCCTCCGTCATGTTGCTCGTATCTTTGGTGAGCAACTTGCTATACGAATTCATGAGCTTCCCCTTATAGACTTGGGCCTTCATATCCAAGACGCAGGCTTTCTTCCCTGCCAAAGATATGTATTTCTGGGCAGCCTCGGTGTTTGATTGCAGAAACTGGAGTTCGGCTCCCTCCGAGACGGTATCCAAATCAATCATCTCCTCGGCTTGTTTTATTTTTCCTTTATTTCGAGCTTGGGCCCTTGCTTGTTTTGTCCCGATCGGCCGGTTCCGATCAGAAAAATCTCCGGACTCTTCCACTTCTACTACGTTGAGATTGCTGGAGTTGGACGAACCAACATTGCCCTTCTGCTTCTTTTTAGAGGCAAATTGTGTATATTTTGGAATATCCAACTACTTTTCCCAGACCTTTATGTATTTGAAAGGCTTCCCCGTTGCTCCTTTGTACAACTCATCTGTTGAGTTGTATACGTCTTGCGCGTCATGACAATTATTTTGTAGACAAGCGAGAAACTGCTCGTCATCCATAGCTAGATTTTTTTATTTTTTTTTGAAAGATTGAGCTTCAAAATAAGTAGAAATGAGTGTTTGAAGTGTAGAATGAAGAGTAGAATGTTGTGTGGATGTGAGGGAAATGAGGAAGAATTTATAGGGAAAAATTTGGGAGTGAACCGTTGGGGGGTAACAACTATTTACAATTTTTTAATTTTTTTTTAATTTCAAAAATTCGATTTAAAAAAATACTCAGTCTGGCGTCAAAATGACGTCATCATGATAAGTTGGCAGGGCGCGAGCCGGGCGCGCAACAAGGAGCTGGGCTCGCCAGAGGATGGGCTTGCCAGTGCGGCACGGGCTCACAAGCAGAAGCGAGCCCCTCCCCCCGACACGATGTAGATGCCCTTAGTAATACATGAAGGGGGTGCTTGACTAAGCTTATTATAAGGAGCTTATAAGCTCCAAGTGCTTATAAAATATTTAAAGAGCTTATAAGAACACCCCCAACGCGGTGGCTGGGGGCGGGTTCGCTGCCGCATAGGGAGCCCTGAGCATGACCCGAAGGCGTTGGGGATCCCAGGCTCGCTTGGGCGGGTCTCACTTCAGCGAGATGAGACCGAGCCCTCTTGGATCAATAAAAAACATATTTGGATCAATATTTAAAGGGCTATTTTTTTTAAAGAAAACAATTTTTCAGCCGAAAAAAGTTTATCAATTAACATAATTGGATCAATATCGAAATTATCATTTAATTCAAATAAAATATCATTTGAAATTATCATTTAACATAAAAAATGGTTATTTAACATAATATTAAAATGATCATTAAAACTATCATTTAGCATAAAATTAAAATTATCACTTAAAATTATCATTTAAATTCAAAAACTTAAATAATTGGATCAATATTGAAATAAAAAATAAATTAGAAATCAAAATAAAAATACACATAAAAATTAAAATTTAAATTAAGAAAAAAGAAAAAAACTGGAGAGAGCCCGGAGAGAACCGGTGCACTGAGGCAGAATTTGGGAGTAGGCTCTCTCCACTTTTTGGGCTTCCCATGGGGATGCTCTAAGTTGTAGGATCTCAAAAGCTTATAAGTTGCTAAAGTGTTTGGATAATTTGCTTATAAGATGACGATCTGTAATGCGTGGATTCTTCTAATAAATATCACATTGCAGTATCGGATACGCAGAGGATATGAGTGCGGGTGCAATTCGCATGAGATACGCACAGGATTCACCAAGTGGCAAATCCTAAAAAAAAATAAATTGGATATGCGTATCCGGTGCGTTTAGAGTGCGTTTGGGTTTTTTTTTTTCCGGCTTTTTTTCCTATTTTTTACTAATATTTATTCCCTTAAAATTTAATTTATTGCAAAATCAATATAGTATTTAATTTAAGGGTTTAATTGAAGTTTCCATTTTAATTGACATTTATATAATTTATAAATTTTAGTTTTAAATATAAATGATATATATATATATATCTATATATATAAAATAAAATATAAATATATAGACTTATCCTTCACGAATCGCACCATAAAATTTTAAAACTCCGTATTCACGTATCCGTATTGTATCGCACCTGCACCCCCGCACCTATGCATCATAGATGATGAGTTATTTTCTATTTTACACTATACTATTACACCGACCCGTGCAATGCACGGGTGACGGGTTATCACATTCAATCACATGATTATGATATTGAAGCTCTATGACATGTACAATTATCAAATAGTTAATATTTTTTTATAAATATTAGTAAAACATATACGAATTAGAATTAAGTGATGCAAGATTGAGTTTGAAGTACTCCATTAATCTGTGTGTTAATATGCAAAAGTAGTCAAAAAAGATAAGTCTCTATGTTTTATAGCCAAAAGTTTAGTTATGTTTTATAGCCATTTTGGAGGTGCAATTACTTAAATACCCCTGCACATGGGTCAAAAAGTGACTTTGTTGACTTGTCAAATTTTATTTCATTTTCATTTATTTTTATGTACGAAATTCCATCAATAAATGTATAAAAAAATGATACAAAAATCTGAAAAAAAGTAGAGGCTTAATTGTTAGATTATATGGTAGCATTAATGAATTTTAATCAATTTATTAGCTTACGTATTAGCGATTTTTTTTAAAAAGAAAAAAATGCATTTATTGAAAAAACAATCTCTCACATCTCAATTTTAATCATTTATTTAATTTAAATGGATGTTAGCATTAATAAGTACTACCTCCGTCCACGATGTGTTGACCAAAAATAATTTATAGATGATTTTGAAGCTTTGTGATGATGAATTTTAAATTGTATTTTTGGATATTAGTTTTTTTACTGGATACTACAATACTCATATTACTTTGTAAAAAAAGTAAACTCCAAAGATACAATTTAAAATCTTTCATCACTAACTTTCAAAAAAAGTCAAAAAGTCAACTTGACCAACAGATCGTGGACGGAGGGAGTAGTTTTTAATTTCATTAAATACACGGTTAATCAATAGAGATACACGACTAAATTAAACAATTACACGGTTAATTTAGTGAATTGTGTAAAGTTAGATCTTTAATTGTTTTATAATTTATTTTATTTTAATTAATAAGAATTAAATTCAGTAAATAGTTTTTATCAAGATTTTAATTTAATTACATACACCGTTAATCGATGAAGTTACACGGTTGAATTAAATAATTACATGGTTAAATTAGCCAACTGTGTACGTCTGGAGCTTTATTTTTTTTATTTGTTTTCTTTTAAGTAATCGAAATTAAATTCATTAAATAGTTTGTATTAAGATTTTAATTTAATGAAATACTATGTTAATCGATAAAAATTTCAGGCTTATTATTGATTTTAAATAAAAAAATACATTAATTGAAAGGAAGTCTTCCACACCAACCCTATCTGAATTTTATTCATTTCATTTAATTCAAATGGTTGTTAGCATTAATTATGACCTGCGAAAATCAAACAAAATACATCAATATCAGAAAATGAAGCACATTTTATCAGTGAAACTTGAGAATCGTAGAGAGAAATTTTGAGAGAATTGAGCCGGTGAATATGGAGAAATTATTGAAGATTTGAAGAAATTTAGAAGAAATTATTGTTGATAATCACGGATTCACGGTGCAATTTCTTCAAGGTATGTTCGTATTTCTTTATTTTAATTTTGAGGAGAACTTTAAAAATAGCATAAACAAACAAATAAGTTAAAAATAAAATGTTTTGTAGCTAAAAATAATTAAGTTCTTCAGTATTGATGCTTATGATATGAGGCACACTCCTGTGCGGTCAATGACACGGTGCGGCCCAACCGCAAAGCCCACAATCTAACAGGCCTACAACTGAAAATAATTCAAGTAATGGATTGTGCCAAGTAATTTATTAGCTTTCAAGGCCTGACCACATAATGCGGTCGGCCTCATGCAAGTCTTTGTCTATGATATTATAAATGTTAAAAATGTTTGGATGGATTTTATTACTCCGTCCGTCTCACATATATGAGTGCAAAGAGAAACGGCACGCAGATTAAAACAAAATTGGTATAAAGTGGGAAAAGTAAGATAAAGTAGGGAAAAAGTGGAAAATGTAGGTAAA
The DNA here is from genome assembly GCA_001642375.2 of Mentha longifolia. Lineage (NCBI taxonomy): Eukaryota > Viridiplantae > Streptophyta > Magnoliopsida > Lamiales > Lamiaceae > Mentha > Mentha longifolia. The sequence continues at coordinate 25,194,459 of CM038117.1, read as the reverse complement.
AAGTGGGAAAAGTAAGAATAAAGTGAGGGTGAATAAATAATTTGGATAAGAGAATCTTTCTATTTATGGAATGCACATATATATGGGGGACGTCCTAACGGATAATATGCACACATATATGGGGGATGTAGGGAGTAGCTTTTTATTTAATTTTTATATTTTTATATATTTTGTTACACTATTAAAATCATAACTACGCGGTTACATGGGCATATTACTCAGTTAATTTCTCAAACCGTGTACACTTAAATCATTTAATATTATTTATTAGAATTTTTATTTAATTGATCAGAGATTAAATTCATTTAATAAATTTTAAAATAATTTTTAATTAATTTATGCACAGTTAAAGCTTCATTTACATGGCTAAATTTACTTCTTACAGGAATAAACTCGGCAACCGTGTAAGCGTACAACATATAATATTTTTTATAATCTATTTTATTTAACTTAATCAGATTTAAAATTATTTTAAGTGTTGGGATATAATGTTAAGGGGGAACGAGTTTGACAAAGTGTCATTGAAACGCTTCAGATAAAGATACCTAGAACGAAGCTTCTGTTCAGTAGAAGCGAAATGCTCTCAAGTCAGCTCACCCAAAGCGTCTCTGATCTAGAGCTGAACTTGAAGCGTCCATATTATCAGTATGATACGTTAACTCACCAACCCTCCAGTTTGAATTTCAAACTCTGACGTGTGCTGCAGTTGCAGTCCACGTGTAATCACATTATTGCTCAACGGAGCGGTTTGGTAGAAAAGTCACGATAAGGTGCAGACCGCCATACCCTGATTCAACCACCATGCAGTGACTTTCCCAGTACTGTAGGCGATGATAAAGCACCTGACAAATAGCAACTTTCCCATAATTCATGGGAAAGTGAGGAACACGCGCCACTTCTCTCCAACGGGAAGTAGGGTTCCTATTGCTATAAATAGAAGGAGTTGCACACACTAAAACCAACGCACGTACAAACAATTCAAGCATACTACTCGCAAGAACTCAAGCAAATCATTCGTTACATTTCATAGTTCTTTCAAAGCGCTTCACATTAGTGTGTCCTCAAGAAATCTAGTTTCTTGAGTATTGCAACTACTTTCTTTCTAGATTCAATCGCATATATCCAAAGCCTAGCTTCGAGAATCCTAATCCTTTTACTAGTGATCTTCATTGTAAAGGATTCTCATTTACGAAAACCCAAAAACCCCAAAACCTAGTCTATTGTGTTAGATTGAGTTGTAAGGTTGTAAAGTTTTTGTAGCAAAGTTTGTTGTTGTAAGGCTTCTCGAGAGCCCGTAAAATCTCTGAGGATTCAAGTGCAAGTTTGTTACTAGCCTTGAATCACTTCCCCTTGGAAGTATAAAACAAGAGATACCGAGTGAAGGTATTCATCCCGTCCTGGATAGAGTAGACGTAGGAGAGGTGCTCCGAACCACTATAAATTGTTTGCCTCTCTTTACCTTTAAATTGTTTATTGCTTTGATTATTTGCATGCACACACACACACTTTAAATATTAACAAGGTTTTAAATTGTAAGAAAAACTTAAAGTCTCACCACTTTCCGCACTTCTCTCACACGAGCGAGAAGCTTCGAAAGCCTCACTAGCATTTGAAGCGTCTACTCGGTAGAAGGACGAAAAATGAAAGAGAAGTTAAACACTTCTCAACACACGTATTTACCCCCTCCCCCCTCTACGTGTGTTAGTCACTTTCAGGACCAACATTAAGTTTTAATTAGGATTTTAATTTAGTTAAATACATGGTTTTTTTGAATTCTTACACGGTACAAAACATATTACACGGATGAATTCAAGCATTTGTTGGAATATTTGTTAAGGGGAAGCGGAATCTTACATGCTTTAAATGATACAATTTGTTTTAATTAGATTTTAAAACCCCATAGAATTTTCCCTTATTATTTTTGATGTATGCAAGCATCGCTTCATGTAATTTTCTATGTATTTAGAAAAGCTCACTTGTTAGGGAGCTATACCTTTTTAAGTGTATTTTGTTCCAGCACAAGTGAAGCGGTCCAAGTGAAGCTAGAGAAGTGAAGTGAAGAAAAGCGAAGAATGGCATACAGTATTCAAGTGTGCTAGAAGCGAAAAGTCACAAACGATCACTTTGTATAAAGTGAGGAGCGACTACAACAAAAGCAACTTGAAGAAAAACATTTGTGCAAAACTAATCCAAGAAAGCGACATCAGTACAAGCGTAAAGTGAACATTATCCAACACTGACGAAGCACTCGTGAGAAGAATTTCAAATTCTGACTCTCCAACAGTTCATACACTTCATTAAATGTGGCGCGGCAGTCAAATGACGCATGGAAGATCACCATTGGACAACGGCAGTCGCCGAAATAGTGCACAGAAGTTGTTCACGCTAGAAGATGCGGCAACAACCAGTCAAGAGATAAGGTTACCTCTTCCGGAAATAAGACAAACGTGAACTTTGCAAAAGCACTGTGTACCCGCCATTAAAGCTGCATTGTTGCTTGACTGAAGGGGAGTGTAGAGCATGCGCCACCAACCTCTCTAACGGGTAGATGGCAATCTCTCACTATAAATAGGGGTGCATACTCAACGTTGAAGACTCACAAAACTATTCTCTCGAACAAGTTTTGTGCAAGAACTTCCAAATTTTCACACCGTTCAAATCTCTTAAGTTCTGCAACTTTAGAGTTTAGTTGAGTCCTTAGAAACCCTAAAAAGTTTCCAAGTTAGCAGCAACTAAATCCCTTCAACCCTAGACTAGAAACTTATCTTTCAAAATCTAGGAGGAGATTCCTTATCCTTTTTATGTGTTCTTCATTGTAAAAGAATTCTCTAAGTTAGAACTTTCAAAAACCAAACCCCAACCCAAAGTCTATTTTGTTTTGTAAGTTTGTGTTTGTTTCGTTGATTGTAAAGCTAGTGTTTGCGTACACAAGTGGAAGGTCATTTTTAGGTTGTTTGTTAGGTCCCTTGAGAACCCGTCGTAATCTCAAGGATTTGAACTCGTGTTGAGTTTGAATCACTTCACTGGGAAGGATAAATCCAGGACGATTTTGTTGTTGTGTTCGAGTTCCGAATGAAGGAATTTCGAGTTGCTGAGAGAAGGCAACAAGTGGATGTAGGAGCGTAACCTCCGAACCACTATAAATCGCTTGTGTCCTTTACTGCTTTCTTAGCTAAGTTTTTATCGCTTTCATTTCTCTATATTTACAAGCTTTGATTATTGCATAAGACACACACTCACTCTAAACAACCAACACTGTTTTTAACTTGAGCAAGATTTTACAAAAAGTGCGTATAATCGCTCACCAAATTTCTACATTCGTTTTATACTCTGTAAGCGATTTGCTTTTGTAAAGCATTACTGTTGGTCCCGGAAAGAGTTCATTGGTATATGGGGGGGTGGGAGAATACATCAATTTCCAATAATTTTGCGTTTTGTGCGATCTGGCAAATACGAACTGACTAAGGTGAACTGAGTTAGGTAGTTTAATCAGAGTGTGAGTTTAGTTTATCCAACTCAGACTATGAATAGCTGAGTTTGTTAAATTAAACTGGAGTGCGGAAGTTGGTGGCTAGTGTTGGAAAACTCTTGAGAAAATTCTTGTCTAAACTAATAGATTGTGATATACATGCAGATTGATATGCTTATTAGTATGACAGTTTAAGAACGAATAAGCTATAAAGAGAGAATAAAGAGAGAGAGATTGAGACACGAGAGTTTATCGTGGTTCGGAGATAACCTTCCTACATCCACGTCAGATCTTGCGATCTGAAATCCCTTACTTTGGATTTCCTTCTCTCTTCTTTATACTAGTTGAGAGCCAGCCTTAATCTTCGTCAGTTCCTCGACAAAAACCAAGCACGAGTTATGGGTCGTGACCTTTACAACCTTTCTTTACAACTTACAATAAAGCAAAAATGTAACTGCTAAACTTTTCCTTGCTATAGAGCTTGACTATGCTCAACAATGGTGGAAGTTACAACTGTTCTATCTACTAAAAATATATCTAATCAGAATATGTAGAGAGGGTTTGAGTGAGTGAACTAGACAACACTAAATGCCTAGTACTTAGATTCCAGAATGAGAAATCTCGTTATCAACCCTTGGGAAACTCGTCTAGTTTCGAGTGTTGAATGATTTGAGCGTGAGAAATTTCTTCAGCGATTTGGCTTGAAAGCTTTTAGTTTCCAGTTCTTGATTCTGGAATGGAAGAAGGTTTATATAGGCTTCATTTGAAATAGAGCCGTTGGTTGTGTCAGAAAGGTACTTTGACACATTGCAGCTTCTTCCCGTTGAGGCAGTTCAGTTTACTAATAGAGATTTAGTAAACTGATCAGATCAACCTATGTAAGCAGGTTGATACTTCCTCTTCGATCTGGAGTCTTTAGTGAACTTCCTTCAATCTGCGAGTCTTGAACTCTTCAAGGCAAGTGCTGAACTCCTACAATCTGGTTGACTAAGATCTGCCTAAATCAGATCATCAAACTGAGCTATACATGGTAGTTTGATCTAGCAACCTAACTCTAGAAAAGTGTAAAAACAATCTAAGTGTGGTTTCGATAAACATCATCAAAACTCACAAACCGAGTGGAGTTCCCAACAATTTCCCCCTTTTTGATGATGTCGAAACCCAACACTTTACAATATAGTTCCTAAAATAAAAAGATAGACAGTTCAGTTCATTAGGAATCATAAAGGTAAATCAACAAATGAAGTTGTATTTAGTAGCAACTTGGACAAAGAGAAATTGTCATCAATGCTTTAATTAAGACAGTACTTCATTAGATAATTTACAGCTTACAATAGAAATAGAACCGAACATATTACAAGTAAGCTAGACTACATAGTTACATTGCTAACTCTTTATACAATGTTGTCTATCTCCTCCCTAAACAAAATCTTCCCCCTAAGTAGCAGATTGGCTTTAGTTTCTTGCTATTCTTAGGGTAGTCTTTCTTGTTATAGAGATCCTGGATTTTCTCTTCAGGATCTTCCTTCCCTTATAACACTTCCTCTATTTGGAAGACTTCTCACCTTCCTCTGATCTCTTCTTTTTTTCGCCACAATATTGCCATCTTCCCCCTTTTCGATATCATCAAAATGGGTTTGGATGAACTTCCAGAGTTTGGCATTCTCAGCTTGAAGAGTTTCGACCTGGCGATCCATGTAATCCTCGTAGTGAATTTCGAGAGCTACCACATCTGACATTTAGGCAAGGCCGTACTCTGGAAAGATTGAGGATGCGCGAGTCTCCATGGTCTCCACTACAGTAGTCTTGGTGAGAGAAGAGACTTCCTCGTGCAGCTCCTTGAGGCACTGGTCGAATTTGACATTTAAGCTCTTAAGATCATCAATGAGGATGAAATCTACCTTATCAATTTTCTCATTGACCAGTTTTTGCCTTTGAATGTGGGCCAACTCAAACTAATTGAGCTTTCTCGACACTGTCTTCAATTCGGCTTTGACGAAGGCCATAATCCTTTCTTCAGTTCCAATCAGATCATGAGCTGAGGAGGTAGAGGGAGCATCAACAGATGGACCTTCCTCCAGTTTGACAGAGGTAGGAAGAGGGGAAGCCAATTGACTGGCTTCCAGCTTGACAGCCAGGAGATGAGAGATAGATGGTGCAGGAGAGTTTAAGGGAGAGGGAACTGCAGATTGGGTCTGAGAACTCTGCGAACGAGTTACTCTCTTGGACCCAGATAGGATCGCCATAGCAATGGCTTTCCTCTTTCCTTTATCTTTGGATTGTGGAGCAGGAGAAGGCTCGATTCCAACTGCGGCAGAGACAGCGGGCTGGACTGCCTTGGTGGTCTTCATCTTCAGCAACAACTTCTTGGTGGGAGCGTTAGCTTTCTTGATCATGTGTAGGAGCACACCGATCTGCATCTCCAGCTGCTTTTCAAAATGGGGCACTAGCTAGTCCTCGGAGATTGTGACTACGTTGAACCAAATGCGGTCTTGCAGTCGGCTAAGCATCATGAAGCTAATCTTCGTGCCATGGTGCAGAAAATGCTTTGCCTTGATCTCCATGACCCGGTCTCCGTCTCTAACCTGGATAACGAGCTTGACTTCTTTAATCAACTGATTGACAAGCAATCTGGCCCAATTGACGTCTAACTGCTTCATCACAACCGTCATTATCCTTAACTTAGGTTGAGAGACATATTTGTTGGAACCTACGTAAGACAACAAAACATTATGCCCAAACTCAAAGAGAATACGATACTCCGGCTTCAACAGGTGCCGGTTGAAGGTCATCAGATTGTATTCCTTCGCCGGTTTGATTAGTGTTTGCTGGCAGACTTCTTGTACGGTGGAGAGAGGAATTTCTTGCAAATGCTTCTTGCATCTGTAAGATTATTTGCTTGCAACACCAAGGGTAGCACCGGGAGGGTTTGGACCGATTTCCCTTCGGCTATGAGGCGAAAAGTCACTAAAGCGGGATCTACATCCACCGTCACGAGAGAACAGTAGAATTATGCAATGTGCCTCCGGAAAAAATAGGAGGGCCTCGTGGAGATGATGTTGAAGAATCCGTTGTATTGGGAGATGGATTCAAATAATGGATTGAGGCCTTCATACCCGAAGTTATCAAGGATGGCAATCTTCTCGGAGAAGATTTCCGGCATGATTTCATCGACTTGCTGTGTGGATGACAAATCTGCAGCCATTTGAATGAATGGGATTTGTTGAGAGATTTGAGAATAGCAAGAAGTTAGAAAGCACACAAGTGTAGAATGAATTTCTACAAGCACAACACTATGTATATATATAAGTGGTTTCGTCTCAACAATCAAGATTAATTCATCAAATCTTGGACGGTTTAGATTGTGCGTGCATGTGTGACGTGCAATCGTGGGCGTATGGACTATGAGTGGGAAGGCGAGTGGGTTACACGCAGATCACCATTCCACCGAACAGTCGGGCGAATGACGTAAATCCCTCGATTCATGCAAAACTTTTCATATTCTCGGTAAGGATCTAATTGAATCTTCCAATATGGCAGAGGATAATGATGATCAAGTATGGCACATTGAGTAGGAGAAAAGTTTTATTCTATGGAGATTGATACGACATCTCCAGTTTCCCCTTAATCTGTGACAATCAAACTCAAACTGTTGATTTGAAACAGGTGGTTGGATCTCGTTGTTTGAGAGGCAGATTGGTGAGCAGTTTAAGTGGTGAAACACGTCAAACTGTAGTGATGATAAGATCTGACTGGCTTCAATCAAGCTGGTATAATAACCTAATCTGGGTTCCCAACAATGATCAGTAGTTGATCCAAAAGGTCTGACCGAATGTCAAGATCTAGGTGCAATGATCTGCATTAAGAGTCTGAACTGATAATGAGCAGTTCAGTACGGGTGGTTAAGATTCGACATGTCTGTTGAGATACGAGAGGAAATCCTTGTTGAATATTAAATGCTTCATGCATTCATTGTCTATAATCCAGACTAAAACATCGGCAGCTAGGCTTCTATTCTCGTGTCTTCCGATCTGCAATTAGACAGTTTTGACAACCTATCTGAAAATGGGTGAGTACCTCCAGATTGGTTCAATTATGTTCCCTTCCTTCTTGATGATCTCCTTTTGTAGTATCAAGGAGTAGGTTGATATTGCGTCATGCAGTAGTAGAGGAGGTCCTCACTGTATCCAGACTGGTAGTAGGGTTGATAAGCAGAATGATAGTAGACTAGATAATCAGGTTGCTCATAATAACTAAATTGACACCATTGATCTGGGTATCCAGTTTGATGTCCAAACTGGCAGCAGTTAAATTGATAAGGCTCTTGATAATACTGCTGTTGAGGATAGTAGGGCTAATGATTCCACTGCTCATAATGATTATGTCTGGTATAGTCAGATCTCATTTTCTTCAGTTTGGGAGCCGTTTGGAGTTTCCTTTTTTCTTACTTTCCTTCTTGTCAGATTCCCCTTTAGATAGTGCATAGGAAACTGATTTCTTCTGAGCATGTTGATGGGTCTGACTTTTTTAAGTAGATGGTGCATGTTCCTTGATTTGTATTGCCTGGGTTTGACGAACTAGATTCTTTAGTTTGATTCGATTGTTAGGTAGGGGCTGCTGGGCTGGCTTGGTGAACTGTTTGTCCTTTGATTTGACAAACTGAATTTTGTTAGCCATAGTTTGACCTTGATTCTTCCTTTGACCATTAAACCCTAATCCAGTTTTGATTGTAGGGTTTCTTTGAACTGAATGGATTTCCTCCAATTTGTCTTTTCCCTTGATCATGCGATTGATTCTACTTTGAAGGAGATATTCTTTCTCAATCAATGCTTCATGTAGATTTGTCAAATCAGTTATTCGTTCAACAAGTGAGATGATTTCTCCATCCTTTTCTTTGAGCATCATCTTGTAGTTCTCATTCTCTTCTTCTATTTCTTTTCCGACAGTACCAATTCCTGGAACATATTTGCAAGTTTCTTGTAGTCTGCAGTTTATTGACTGAACTCCTCCTAAGGTAACATCTCGGGCGGGTGGTCATCTGCAGTTTCGTAATTAGAAAGTATGGAATTAACAAGATCAGTGATTACATTCGGTTCATCAGATAAGTTGTTGAAACCTATGTAGAACTCTTCTTCATCATCGTTCTCATCAACCTCATCAGCAAGAAGAACTTGCTCAGCTATGATAATCACCTCATTATCACATTCTTCATCTGCAATATAATCTTTATATTCTTGATATAGAGAGGCTATCATGATTAAAAATAACAAAACAAACAAAAAAAAATTCTCAGATCTGGTTCAGGCGACCAAAAGCCTTTTTAAAAAAAAATTGGAAAATCTTCTAGTATTCAGAAGCGATGGTCAAAAGAACCACAGCTCTGATACCACTTGTTGGTCCCGGAAAGAGTTCATTGGTGTATGAGGGAGGGGGGGGGGGGAAATACACCAATTTCCAACAATTTTGCATTTTGTGTGATCTGGCAAACATGAACTGACTAGGGTGAACTGAGTCAGGCAGTTTGATTAGAGTATGAGTTCAGTTTATCCAACTCAGACTGTGAACAGCTGAGTTTGTTAGACTGAACTGGAGTGCGGAAGTTGGTGGCTAGTGTTGGAAAACTCTTGAGAAATTTTTGTCTAAACTAACAAATCGTGATATACATGCAGATTGATATGCATGCTAGTATGATAGTTTAAGAATGTATAAACTGTAAAGAGAGAATGAAGAGGGAGATAGATCAAAACACGTGAGTTTATCGTGGTTCGGAGATAACCCTCCTACATCCATGTTAAATCTTGTGATCTGAAATCCCTTACTTTGGATTTCCTTCTCTCTTCTTTATACTGGTTGAGAACCAGCCTGTTGGTCCCAGAAAGAGTATAATTGGTGTATTGGGGATGGGGGGTAATACACCAATCTCCAACAGTTTTGTAAAAATACAGCTTTGAACTAACAACAGGCTCGATGAAAAGGAGCGAGCTCAAAGATCAGATCGAACTCCTTCTTTTTCAGCAGACTTGCTGTTAATGAAGAACAGGGAGCGAGCTGGATGCGGAAGTTGGTGGTTGTGTTGAATTACTATTTTGAATGAAAATCCTTTATGATATCAGTTGGATGAATGTACGATGCAAGATGGTTAGTAATAGTAGGATTAAATCAACTGGAAAGATAAAAAGAGAGATAGAGAGAATGAGACAGTCGATTTTATCGTGGTTTAGAGAAACCCTCCTATATCCACGTCAAGTTCCGTCGAACTTGAGAATCCCTTTAACATTTGGATCCAACTCCTCTCTTATTTTTACTAGTTGAGGACCAATCCTAGAACTTAACTCACTTGTCGAGATCTAAGCACGATTCCTGGGTCGTGACCCTTACAACTTTACAACAGCTAGACTAAAGACTTATAGACCAGCGAGCTTCATAACTTCCAGAGCTTGAACTTCTCTGAAAATGGTGAACCAGCAGAACAACTTCTTTTCAACGAATCAACTTCTTGACTTGAAGGAGTGGTTTCTGATTAGCTCTTGAGCATTAGTGAATACTCAAGAACTCAGTTTGAGTAACAAAGGTGAAATCTCGAGAGGTCTCAACACTTGGGAATTCTCTAGGTATTTCGAGTGTTGAATTTGCTTTGATGGTAGAGATTTCTACAGAGTTTCGGCTTGTTCATTGAAATTCCCGTGAAAAACTCCTTTGAAGATGAAGATATATATAGGCATAGAATTTTGGATTCTAGCCATTGAGACTCTGACCAATGGCAGGGAGCCGTTGGTGCTGAGTCACCTTCATTAGTTGGAATTGGTCCATGTTGGCAACCGATGTGGCACCAGTGGACTGAGAGACCAGCTGATTATTGAGGCAGACGGCTACCAACTGGAAAAGATATTCAGTAGGCCAGCTAGCCTTCTGCAGCTAGTGAGGCAGGAGTAGGATACTAGATCGATCACATATAGAAGAGCTCGACAAAATGATCTTCTCCTTTAAAAGCTGGATCGATCAACTATTCTAAACTACATCTGTCCTAACAAATACAGATGGCTTCTATCACCTATACTCTAATAAGGAGTAAGCTAGCTCTAAGTGTGGTTTCAAAAAACATCATCAAAACAACTCCAGTGGGCTCCTAACAATTTCCCCCTTTTTGATGATGTCGAAACCAACACTGAACTAAGACAGATTTAAAGAAGTTAACAGCTTGGACAAAGAGAAATTGTCATCAAGGCTTTAATAAGAATTTCATTCTGCAACTCAGTTTACAATACTAAAAAAAAATAGTTTGCGAGCAAACTGGATTACAAGGATTCTAGCTTTTATTGCTGGATTCTATTCTAATCTAACTGCCTTCCTCCATCTTCAACCTGCTTGCTTTCTAGGAGAGAACATGAGAACATGTTGGTTCTCCCTTTTTAAGCAAACTTCATCATCTTTAATCATCGGTATCGGCTTCAGTATCTTGCTTCCTTCTTCATTTCTTGCAGAGATAAAGTAGAAGCATTTCATAGAGTAGAAGCAAATCCAAGTGCTATCTACTTATTACAAGAGGCGTCGAAAATCTTCCTTCCTGTAACAAGCTACTTCATGAACCTGAAGTGCCCCTTGAGGAACTTCCCACTTGTGGCACCGATCTTGAGATTGACTGTCCAAGATCGTGTCTTCCTTGTTACGAATTTCACAGACTCTTCTTCACATCGACCTGCTTTGAGGTGCCATATTCCCTCTTTTCGATGTCATCAAAATGGGTTCTGATGAACTCCCAAAGTATGGCATTTTCAGCTTGGAGAGCTTGGACCTTCTGATCTACGACGTACTCCTCGAGATGAAGTTCGAGGGCAAAAACATCAGCTATCAGGCAAGCCCGTATGCTTCGATTAACGAAGGCGCATTAGATTGTATTGTCTCCATAGCTATGGTCCTGGTGAGGGAAGTTACATCATCTTGCAGTTCATCAAGGCTCTTGTCAAACTTAGCGTTGAGTTCATTGAGCTCATCAGTGAGGATTGAGTCGACCTTGTCAATCTTCTCATCATGAACTTCCACTTTTGTAAGTCCGTGAGTTGGAGCAAATTGAGCTTCTTATTCATCGTCCTCAGTTTGGCCTTGACAAAGGTCATGAGCCAATCTTCAGCTCTAGCTCGAACACGAGCTGATGGAAGAGATGCAGATGTAGATGGTCCGACTTTGGTTTTGACTTGCGAAGGAAGAGAGGAAGCACATTGATCGGCTTCTAGCTTGACAGCTAGTGGAGGAGAGACAGTAGGGTCGGGAATAGTTGGGTGTAAGAGAGAGAACTGAGAGCGAGTAACACTCCTGGACCCTGAGGATCTAACTTCTTCAGTAGCCATCATCTTCCCTTTCCCTTTGGATGATCGGGAGGTAGCAGGATCGGCTTCAAGGGTCACAAGTTGGACCTACTTAGTTTCCTTCATTGCATGCAGCAAGATCTTGGCGGCATCAGAGGCATTACCGATCATGTAGTCAGTCACACCAAGTTGCATCTCTAGCTGCAATTTGTTGTTCGGAATGAGCTGGACTTTGGAGATCTCTTCTTTGTCAGACCAATCATGATCTGGCAGATAAGAGTGTAGAAGGGAACTGATTTTCTTCCCATGGTGGAGGGGGTACTTCACCTTGACTTCCACCACCTTGTCGCCATCAAGGACCCGAGAGATCCTTTTTGCTTCCACGACCAGTAGGTTGGCGAACAACCTAGCCCAATTAACTTCCAGTTGCGTCAACACAATGGACATTACCCTCAGTTTAGGCAGGGATACATTCTCGTTAGAGCCGGCATAGGATAAAAGGACGCTATGGACGAATTCAAAAAGAATTCGATATTCCGGGTTTAACAGGCTCCGGTAGAACGGCTTCAGATTGTATTCCTTCTTCGGCGAGATCAGCGCTTGCTGATAGACTTCATGGACAACAGAGATAGGGATATCTTCGATACTGTAGAGGGTTCCTGTATCCGAGATATGGTAGGCTTGAAGAACCAGTGGCAACACCAGAATGGAGATATCCAGCTCTCATTCTCCTTTACCTTCGAGATGAAAAGTCACCGATTCTGGGACTCCATTCACCCCCATGAAGGAGCAAAAAAACTGGGTAACTTGCCTTGGAAAAAGGTGGTTCGGTTTTATGGTGACGATGTTGAAGAAACTGTCACATCTGATGGAGTCGAAGATGTGACTCAGTCCTTCGTAACCATAGTTATTCAGGACTGCAACCTTCTCGAAGAAGATTGAAGGACCAACTGACTTTACTTACTCTGCGAAGGTTAGATCTACAACCATTGTAGAATATGTGAGAAAAGAAGTGAGTTTATGAGAGCGAATTTGAAAGGATGCAAGAATTCTTAAAGTAATTGTTCTCCTTCACACTGCAGCTAATAAATAGAATGTAATGCAAAGGTCGAGATTGTCTGAGGAAATCTGGACGGTTGGGGGTGTGCTAGCGTGCAATCATGGGTTCGTGTGTAAGTGGCAGTCGAGAGTGGTTGAGCGAGTGGGGCACACGCATGTCACTTTTCACTCAAACCGTTAAAATTTAAGTTTTAATCCCCTCGATCCTGTAGAAACCTTTCAAAAGCCTAGTTATAAAATCTAGGTAAATATGTAGATATGTTAGTGTAATTATGAATAGATAAGACACATGCAAAAGGGAATCTAGAAGGATAAAGCTTGAGTCAGATAATCCCTTCTTCTACAGTAACTTTCCTCATACCCTAGAATAAAGTTGTTAGAATTAACAAATAATAAATGCAGTAAGAGCAAGAGAAAAGAGGTTAAACACTTAGACTGGGGTTGATACAAATTCACAGGTTCCCCCTTGATTAATGATCAATTGATTTTGAGCATGCTGGATACTGGTTGGCCAGCTGGTCAGTAATCACGAGCTATTGCTAATGGCAGGCTTGACAATCGGCAGCAAGCTTCTCCATATTAGCTGAGAATGAGCTGGATAGAAGTTAGTGGCACAACAGTGATCGAGCTAGGAAGTCGATCTGCTAGGATATGAATAGAAGTGCCAGCTTTCTCCAATTTCCCTTCTCTTTATTACTCAAAGATCTGGGTTCCCAACAATGAGCTGGATATGAGAGAGCTGGTTGAGTTTTGGAATATCCTTTTCGCAACGAGCTAAATGGATTTGTGCTATACTTCATCCGCGTTCCCGGTGCAGCTCGATGATGATGCCCCAGTCCCCCCTTGCTGTGAGACTCTATGTTGATCAGTGATTTCTCTTTTTCTCGATCGGTCCGACTGGAAGCTTTTGTCGCGGTTCATGTGTTTGGAACATCTGCTTTTTAACGATCCAGACGATCTTGCCAGCAGCGAGCTGTCTCCTTTCTTCCTATCCTACAATTAAACAGACTTAGCAACCCACTTATAAATGGGTGCCTTGTTAGTAGTTACGGGTTCTTTGGGATAAGATGAAGTCTTCTTCTTGTGGGACTTCTTCTTCCTGGGGTGACGCGGAGCGGGCTGGTATCCTTCATCCTGCTAGTAGGGTTCCTCATAGTGTTCAGGATGGGCAGCATGATATTTGAAATAATGGGGCTTCTCGTGGTACCAGATTGATACCACTAATTGGGTTACCATGGCTGCTGATATTGATACGTTGAGTAGTCGGGCTGATAGTACTGATGATAGTGAGTCCAAGGCCCTTGATACTCAGACTGCTGTTGTTGTGGCCATTTCTCATAGTGATAATATGTAGGCTGCTTCCTTTGTGGTTTGGAAGCTGGCTGCTTCTTCTTAGTTCCAGATCGTCCTGATGAAGCAGATGGACAATCATTCTTCTTTTGAGGAACTCCAGCAGACTGACTGCTAGAGCTTGATGCCTTGTGCTCTTTGATCAGAATGGCTTAGGGTTGACGAGCTGGATTCTTGAGTCGTACAGTTATGTCAGGTAATGATCGATGAGTTGGCTTATCATCCTTTGACTTTTCCTTTGATTTGACAAAGGTAATACGACAATCATTCTCCTAGTTTTGAATCTTCTTCTGACCATTGAATCCAATTCTAGTCTTGATTACTGGACTTCTCTGTACAGAGTGTATCTCATCCAGCTTGTCTTTTCCTTTAATCATCTTGTTGAGTTTTTATTGAAGATTTGATTCTTTCTCAAATAGGATTCCATGTCGAGCTGTCAGATCCATCAGCTTAGCAGAAAGTGAACGAATTTCTTTGTCTCAGTCCTACAACATTTCTTTCAAATGTTTTTCTCTCAAGGTAGACTCTTCAGCTTGCACTTTGAAATTTTGATTTCATTCTCCTTATCAGCATCATAAGGAGTAAACTGATCATTCAGTGCGAGCTTATACTTTTCTATCTCTTCCTCCAACCTCTTCCCGACTACGACCAGCTCTTTGAACATTGCTGAGAGCTTCTTGTAGTCATCCATTTGCTGGCTAAATTCCTCCCTAGATACCGTCTCGGTTGGTTTCTCGCCTGCACTATCAATATCAGAAAGAAATGGAGAGGTAGGTGGAGAAACTAACTTGGAGTTTGGATTAGGGTTTTCTAAGCCCATGCAACATTTTTCTTCTTCATCATCATCTATGTCTATTTCATCAGTGAGGTAGCATCATCTTATGATGGTCAGACCGTCTTCTTCTTCATCATTCAGCTCCTCGTCAGCGTAGATTCCTTCATCAGATGACGTGTTTGAGAAGTGGACTTCCTTCTTAGACGCTTCTTCAGCATGGAATGCATCGTGCTATTCCTTCAACTTGCTATCGCGCTTGGCACGAAGAATGTCACGTTCTGCTTGAGTTAGATCAGGGCACTCCGATTTGTAGTGACCTGGTCTATTACAATGAAAGCAGCTACCCTCGGGTGTGTTAGAAGAATTATATTTAGAGGGGGTAGTTTTACCTTCACCATCCTTGTAGGAATTTCTAGCCGGATGCATGTGATTGTTATTTCCAGCTCATTTCGAGTCTTTATAAAATCTTTTATATCTCATCATTCGAGATTTCAAATGTTCATTCCTTCTTGCAAGGAGGGTGAAGTCTTCCAGCAACTTTTCTACAGTAGATGGTTGAACTTGAGTCAATGAAGGAGTTACCCTTTCTTCGACTGCTTTGAAGGCTATATCTTTCTATATCCTTTCTTGCTCCAGTTTTTTCCCGCTGCTAAATGTATGCGCAACTCCATGAATACGAATCATTTCGTACTCATTCCCAATTAGTAGATCGAAGAGCTCTTCAGTTGTGAGCTTGTTGAAGTCAGGTCAATTTGGATGGAGAGCAGCATACACATGCCAGCTAATTGGAAGAGCACGAATCACTTTTTGGTTAATTTCACGTTGAGTGAACTTGTCTGCTTTGATTGCAAAAATTTCTAAGGTGATTTTGATAAACCGGTTTTTCATTTGCTTAATGGCTTTCCCCTGCAACATTTTGAAATCATCAAGTTGGTTGCATGCCATAGAGAGCTTGTCTTCAATCATTTCCTCGGAACCTTGACTGACTGTTTTAAGAGGTTCCCACATCTCTTTTGCAGTCTCAAGCCTTTGAATTTTTGCAAGATGGACTCCTTTAACTGTGCTTGAGATGACCCCTTTAGAAAGTCATCAAGACCAGCCACCTTTCTGTCTTCAGTGGTGTAGTTTTGAGGGTCCTTGGGCTTCTGCTGGTAGATGACGGCAGAGAGATCTTCAGAAGCAGTAGGTACCCTGCTCATAGATGATGAATGGGCCTTTCTCAACAACATCCCACATTCGATAATGGTAGGCTTTAAGACACATCTTGATGCGAAAAGCTCCAGTCTTCATACCCATGAACTAAAAATTCTTCGCATACACGAAAAATAGATGCTTCCATGATCAGTGTTCTAAAAGAAGGCCGACGTGGCCGCCTAGAAGGCGTCTAGGCGCTAGAAGGTGCCGGGCCGTCCCGATTAATGGCAAGACGGTTTTCTCTAGGCGACGGTGAATTAATCGGCATCTAGGCAGGTGCCTAGGTGGTCTTAGGCATGTCTAGGCAGTCCTAGGAGGATCTAGACGGGCTAGTCGGGGCTTGAAGGGCTATAAGATTAAATTATAGTTGAAAAATCATGTATTTTATACTTTAACTTATGGATATCATGTTTAAATATATGAAAATTTTGGCGTAGACTTTGATTTTATACTAATCCGTCTAGGCCGTCTAGGCACCGCCTAGACTCCCGCCTAGGCCGCCTAGACGCTAATCGCCCTACTAGCGTCTAGCGACTTTTAGAACACTGTCCATGATGCAAAAATGAGTAGGATGAAAAATAAAGGATTTTTTTTTCTTTTTAATTTTTTTTTTAGGATCAAGTTCTATTGAGCAAAAGTTTAAAGAAAGTAAAACTTTTAGTATTCAGAAGCAATGGTCAAAGAACCACCGCTCTGATACCAATTGTCCCAGAAAAAGTATAATTGGTGTATGGGGGGGGGGGGAATACACCATTCTCCAACAGTTTTGTGAAAATACAGCTTTGAACTAACAATAAGCTCTATGAAAAGGAGTGAGCTCAGAGATCAGATGGAACTTGTTCTTTTTCAGCAAACTTACTATTAATGAAGAACGGGAACGAGCTGGATGCGGAAGTTGGTAGTTTTGTTGAAGTACTCTTTTGAATGAAAGTCATTTATGATATCAGTTGGATGAATGTATGATGCAAGATAGTTAGTAATAGAAGGATTAAATTAACTGGAAAGATAAAGAGAGAGAGAGAGAGCGAGATAGTCAATTTTATCGTGGTTCGGAGAAATCCACCTACATCCACATCAAGTTCCGTCGAACTTGAGAATCCCTTTAACCTTTGGATCCAAATCCTCTTATTTTTACTGGCTAAGGACCAGTCCTACAACTTGACTCACTTGTCGAGATCTAAGCACGATTCTTGGGTCGTGACCCTTACAACTTTACAACAGCTAGACTAAAGACTTATAGACCAGCGAGCTTCATAACTTCCAGAGCTTGAACTTCTCTGAAAATGGTGAACCAGCAGAACTACTTCCTTTTCAACGAATCAACTTCTTGACTTGAAGGAGTGGTTTCTGATTAGCTCTTGAGCATTAGTGAATACTCAAGAACTCAGTTTGAGTAACAAAGGTGAAATCTCGAGAGGTCTCAACACTTGGGAATTCTCTAGGTATTTCGAGTGTTGAATTTGCTTTGATGGTAGAGATTTCTGCAGAGTTTCGGCTTGTTCATTGAAATTCCTGTGAGAAACTCCTTTGAAGATGAAGATATATATAGGCATAGAATTTTGGATTCTAGCCATTGAGACTCTGACCAATGGCAGGGAGCAGTTGGTGCTGAGTCACCTTCATTAGATGGAATTGGTCCATGTTGGCAACCGATGTGGCACCAGTGGACTGAGAGACCAGCTGATTATTGAGGCAGACGGCTACCAACTGGATAAGATATTCAGTAGGCCAGCTAGCCTTCTGTAGCTGTGAGGCAGGAGTAGGATATTAGATCGATCACATATAGGAGAGCTCGACAAAATGATCTTCTCCTTTGAAAGCTGGATCGATCAACTATTCTAAACTACATCTGTCCTAACAAATATAGATGGCTCCTATCACCTATACTCTAATAAGGAGTAAGCTAGCTCTAAGTGTGGTTTCAAAGAACATCATCAAAACAATTCCAGTGGGCTCCTAACAATTTCCCCCTTTTTGATGATGTCGAAACCAACACTGAACTAAGACAGATTTAAAGAAGTTAGCAGCTTGGACAAAGAGAAATTGTCATCAAGGCTTTAATAAGAATTTCATTCTGCAACTCAGTTTACAATACTAAAAAAAAATAGTTTGCGAGCAAACTGGATTACAAGGATTCTAGCTTTTATTGCTGGATTCTATTCTAATCTAACTGCCTTCCTCCATCTTCAACCTGCTTGCTTTCTAGGAGAGAACATGAGAACATGTTGGTTCTCCCTTTTTAAGCAAACTTCATCATCTTTAATCATCGGTATCGGCTTCAGTATCTTGCTTCATTCTTCATTTCTTGGAGAGATAAAGTAGAAGCATTTCATAGAGTAGAAGCAAATCCAAGTGCTATCTACTTGTTACAAGAGGCGTCGAAAATCTTCCTTCCTGTAACAAGCTACTTCATGAACCTGAAGTGCCCCTTGAGGAACTTCCCACTTGTGGCACCGATCTTGAGATTGACTGTCCAAGATCGTGCCTTCCTTGTTACGAATTTCACAGACTCTTCTTCACATCGACCTGCTTTGAGGTGCCATCTTCCCTCTTTTCGATGTCATCAAAATGGGTTCTGATGAACTCCCAAAGTATGGCATTTTCAGCTTGGAGAGCTTGGACCTTCTGATCTACGACGTACTCCTCGAGATGAAGTTCGAGGGCAAAAACATCAGCTATCGGGCAAGCCCGTATGCTTCGATTAACGAAGGCGCATTAGATTGCATTGTCTCCATATCTATGGTCCTGGTGAGGGAAGTTACATCATCTTGCAGTTCATCAAGGCTCTTGTCAAACTTAGCATTGAGTTCATTGAGCTCATCAGTGAGGATTGAGTCGACCTTGTCAATCTTCTCATCATGAACTTCCACTTTTGTAAGTTCGTGAGTTGGAGCAAATTGAGCTTCTTATTCATCGTCCTCAGTTTGGCCTTGACAAAGGTCATGAGCCAATCTTCAGCTCCAGCTCGAACATGAGCTGATGGAAGAGATGCAGATGTAGATGGTCTGACTTTGGTTTTGACTTGTGAAGGAAGAGAGGAAGCACATTGATCGGCTTCTAGCTTGACAGCTAGTGGAGGAGAGACAGTAGGGTCGGGAATAGTTGGGTGTAAGAGAGAGAACTGAGAGCGAGTAACACTCCTGGACCCTGAGGATCTAACTTCTTCAGTAGCCATCATCTTCCCTTTCCCTTTGGATGACCGGGAGGTAGCAGGATCGGCTTCAAGGGGCACAAGTTGGACTTACTTAGTTTCCTTCATTGCATGCAGCAAGATCTTGGCGGCATCAGAGGCATTACCGATCATGTAGTCAGTCACGCCAAGTTGCATCTCTAGCTGCAATTTGTTGTTCGGAACGAGCTGGACTTTGGAGATCTCTTCTTTGTCAGACCAATCATGATCTGGCAGATAAGAGTGTAGAAGGGAACTGATTTTCTTCCCATGGTGGAGGGGGTACTTCACCTTGACTTCCACCACCTTGCCGCCATCAAGGACCCGAGAGATCCTTTTTGCTTCCACGATCAGTAGGTTGGCGAACAACCTAGCCCAATTAACATCCAGTTGCTTCAACACAATGGACATTACCCTCAGTTTAGGCAGGGAGACATTCTCGTTGGAGCCGGCATAGGATAAAAGGACGCTATGGACGAATTCAAAAAGAATTCGATATTCCAGGTTTAACAGGCTCCGGTAGAACGGCTTCAGATTGTATTCCTTCTTCGGCGAGATCAGCGCTTGCTGATAGACTTCATGGACAACAGAGATAGGGATATCTTCGATACTGTAGAGGGTTCCTGTATCGGAGATATGGTAGGCTTGAAGAACCAGTGGCAGCACCAGAATGGAGATATCCAACTCTCCTTCTCCTTTACCTTCGAGATGAAAAGTCACCGATTCTGGGACTCCATTCACCACCATGAAGGAGCAAAAAAACTGGGTAACTTGCCTTGGAAAAAGGTGGTTCGGTTTTATGGTGACGATGTTGAAGAAACTGTCACATCCGATGGAGTCGAAGATGTTACTCAGTCCCTCGTAACCATAGTTATTCAGGACTGCAACCTTCTCGAAGAAGATTGAAGGACCAACTGACTTTACTTACTCTGCGAAGGTTAGATCTACAACCATTGTAGAATATGTGAGAAAAGAAGTGAGTTTATGAGAGCGAATTTGAAAGGATGCAAGAATTCTTAAAGTAATTGTTCTCCTTCACACTGCAGCTAATAAATAGAATGTAATGCAAAGGTCGAGATTGTCTGAGGAAATCTGGACGGTTGGGGGTGTGCTAGCGTGCAATCATGGGTTCGTGTGTAAGTGGCAGTCGAGAGTGGTTGAGCGAGTGGGGCACACGCATGTCACTTTTCACTCAAACCGTTAAAATTTAAGTTTTAATCCCCTCGATCCTGTAGAAACCTTTCAAAAGCCTAGTTATAAAATCTAGGTAAATATGTAGATATGTTAGTGTAATTATGAATAGATAAGACACATGCAAAAGGGAATCTAGAAGGATAAAGCTTTGAGTCAGATAATCCCTTCTTCTACAGTAACTTTCCTCATACCCTAGAATAAAGTTGTTAGAATTAACAAATAATAAATGCAGTAAGAGCAAGAGAAAAGAGGTTAAACACTTAGACTGGGGTTGATACAAATTCACAGGTTCCCCCTTGATTAATGATCAATTGATTTTGAGCATGCTGGATACTGGTTGGCCAGCTGGTCAGTAATCACGAGCTATTGCTAATGGCAGGCTTGACAATCGGCAGCAAGCTTCTCCATATTAGCTGAGAATGAGCTGGATAGAAGTTAGTGGCACAACAGTGATCGAGCTAGGAAGTCGATCTGCTAGGATATGAATAGAAGTGCCAGCTTTCTCCAATTTCCCTTCTCTTTATTACTCAAAGATCTGGGTTCCCAACAATGAGCTGGATATGAGAGAGCTGGTTGAGTTTCGGAATATCCTTTTCGCAACGAGCTAAATGGATTTGTGTTATACTTCATCCGCATTCCCGGTGCAGCTCGATGATGATGCCCCAGTCCCCCCTTGCTGTGAGACTCTATGTTGATCAGTGATTTCTCTTTTTTCTCGATCGGTCCGACTGGAAGCTTTTGTCGCGGTTCATGTTTTTGGAACATCTGCTTTTTAACAATCCAGACGATCTTGCCAGCAGCGAGCTGTCTCCTTTCTTCCTATCCTACAATTAAACAGACTTAGCAACCCACTTATAAATGGGTGCCTTGTTAGTAGTTACGGGTTCTTTGGGATAAGATGAAGTCTTCTTCTTGTGGGACTTCTTCTTCCTGGGGTGACGCGGAGCGGGCTGGTATCCTTCATCCTGCTAGTTTTGTGAAAGTTTCTTGAACCGGCAGAATTACTTTCTTCTTCAACGAATCAACTTCTTGACTTGAAGGCGTGGTTTCTGACAAGCTCTTGAGCAGCAGTGAATACTCAAGAACTCAGTTTGAGTAACAAAGGTGAAATCTCAAGAGGTCTCAACACTTAGGAATTCTCTAGGTATTTCGAGTGTTGATTTTGCTTTGATGGTAGAGATTTTTTCAGAGTTTCGGCTTGTTGATTGAAATTCCTGTGAGAAACTCCTTTGAAGATGAAGATATATATAGGCATAGAATTTGGATTCTAGCCGTTGAGACTCTGACCGATGGCAGGGAGCCGTTGGTGCTGAGTCACCTTCATCAGTTGGGATTGGTCCAGGTTGGCAACCAATGTGGCACTAGTGGACTGAGAGACTAGCTGGTTGAAGAGAGACCAACTAATTCTTGAGGCAAGCGGCTACCAGCTGGATAAGATATTCAGTAGGCCAGCTGGCCTTCTGCAGCTAGTGAGGTAGGATCAGGGTACTAGATCGATCACCTATAGGAGAGCTCGACAAAATGATCTCCTCCTTTAAAAGCTAGATCGATCAACTATTCTAAACTACATCTATCCTAACAAATACAGATGACTCCTATCACCTATACTCTAATAAGGAGTAAGCTAGATCTAAGTGTGGTTTCGAAGAACATCATAAAAACAACTACAGTGGGTTCCCAACACAACCTTAATCTTTGTCAGTTCCTCGACAAAAACCAAGCACGAGTTATGGGTCATGACCCTTATAACCTTTCTTTACAACTTACAATAAAACAAAAACTTAACTGCTAAACTATTCCTTGTTGTAGAGCTTGACTGTGCTCAACAATGGTGAAAGTTACAACTGTTCTATCTACTAAAAATATATCTAATCAGAATATGTAGAGAGGGTTTGAGTGAGTGAACTAGACAGCAGTAAACGCCTAGTACTTAGATTCCAGAATGAGAAATCTCATTATCAACCCTTGGGAAACTCGTCTAGTTTTGAGTGTTGAATGATTTGAGCGTGAGAGATTTCTTCAGCAATTTGGCTTGAAAGCTTTTAGTTTCTAGTTCTTGATTCTGGAATGGAAGAAGGTATATATAGGCTTTATTTGAAATAGAGCCATTGGTTGTGTCAGAAAGGTACTCTGACACATTGCAGCTTCTTCCCGTTGAGGCAGTTCAGTTTACTAATAGAGATATAGTAAACTGATCAGATCAACCTATGTAAGCAGGTTGATGCTTCCTCTTCGATCTGGAGTCTTCAGTGAACTTCCTTCAATCTGCGAGTCTTGAACTCTTCAAGGCAAGTGCTGAACTCCTACAATCTGGTTGACTAAGATCTGTCTAAATTAGATCATGAAACTGAGCTATACATGGTAGTTTGATCTAGCAACCTAACTCTAGAAAAGAGTAAAAACAATCTAAGTGTGGTTTCGATAAACATCATCAAAACTCCCAACAACTACACTTCTTTGAAAGCAAAACACTTTTCTTTTCAAAACTCACAGTTTTTATTAAGTAAAATTTTAGAGAAATCAAAACTTCTCTAACACGTGTATTCATCCCCCCCCCCCCTACACGTGTAAAACTCGCTTCTGGACCAACAACATTCAACCGTGTATCAGTCAAAATCAATTAGTCAACCTGTGTAGTCAATAGATTAGTCAAAATTGGAATCTTACACGTTTGAAAATACTTTGTACACGGGTACATAGACCCTAACGGTGACCCTTAACGGTGTATCAGTCAAAATAAGTCAAAATTACAAAAAATTAGCGTAACTAATGCATTTTAAGGTTTTATTTAATCATCAAAGCAAATTTATTCATCACTAAATATACATATATGGATAATTATACAAGAAATTACTATTTAGAATGATAGTTTAATGTGGAATGGCTCTTAACATAGAGATCTCATGGTGATAGTAATACTCATGTACTAGAGATTGTATTGGTTAATGATAAGGATTACATTCTATATCATTAATCAATTAAGACAACTAATAATAATTATTAATTATACTTTTTATTCCCTTTAAAATATAGTTAGAAGCTATAATTATTCATTCATTGAGTCATAAAAAGATGATTAGTCACTTACATGCTTAAAATTAATGTTTACACAGTCAAAATCAATATTTACATGGTAGAATTCAACCCTAATGGTGTATTAGTCAAAATTAGTCAACATTATGAGAAATTAGTGTAATTAATGCGTTTTGAGGTTTTATTTAATGGTATAAGTAAATATATTGATTATCAATCATCCATTTATTGCTGATTATACAATTATTTACAATTTAAAACTTTGGATTAGTGTGGGATGGTTCCTTACAATGAAATCCCATGGTCATAGTAATAGTCATGCACTAAAGCTTGTGGTGGTATTGCATATGGACTATATTCCTTGTCATTAATCAAGTAAGACAACTTATAATTCTTATTATTAATACGTTGTATTTTATTTAGAATTCTTGTTTTGAAGATATAATCATGAAATATTCGTTAATCGCTAGATAATGATAAGATGATTAGCCACTTACACGCTTAAAATCACAGTTTTACACAGTCAAAACCAATATATACACCGTTGAATTCAGATGTTACACGGTTAAATGAGTCATTACACCATTGAAATGCATTCAGCGATGTAATGGCTTAAGCACTCTATTAAGCAAGCAAAAGAAATCATATCGAACAAAGTTAGAACAATATCTTCAACATAAGTCATATTCAACAATTATCCAAAGCAAAAGAAATTTGCAGCATAATTTCTACACTACGAAACCAAATATTCCAAACTCAACAATCTACTTTCGAGGGAAAACTCCCTCATGGAGAATAGAATGTCACGCCCACCGACGTGAAATCATCTCTCATGATACGTGAAATCGTCATCGATGAGCTCTCGCGCCAGCAGCTCGTGTAGCGCGTTGTTCGCGGTTCCTCTTCTCTTAATCTCCAAGAGACATCGAAATGGCCCTTCAGGGAATTGTAGTAACAATTCTTTTCCTCATTCTCTCCTCAAAACATGAGGTATAGAATCAATGACGTCCTCAAAACCTTGCATTCTATCCCTCAACCTATTGTGCCGAGGATGCAAAAAAGTTACAAACAAAAATCAATATTTAGAAAAATAAAGAAGCACATGGTATATAACTGTAATAAGGATGTTCAAATGCACGAGCATGTCATCCCCTCCGATGTAATTAGATCTAAGCCAACGACCACTGTGTCGAACTATAATTTTGCAAAAAGACATCCTGGAATTAGAATATAAAATGGAAACGATCAGAAGAAGTGTTCCACCGTGTAATAAAAACATAAAATAAAAAATTAACTGCTTAGTGTATACACGGTTACCTATTATAAACGTGTAAGTTGTCAATGCAACCGTGTAAATTAAATGATTAACAGTGTATGCAATTAAATTAAAATCATAATTAAAACTATTAAATGATTTTAATTCCTCATCAATTAAATTAAATATCTATTAAATAATATTAAATAATTTAAGTGTACACGTTTGTCGAATTTAACCGTGTAATAAATATAAAAAATGTTAAAAAATAAATAAAGGGCTAATAAAATTTCATCCAAACAGCCTATTTAATTAGTATAATCACAATTAAGCATCAGTAAAATGGTAACAAATACGACTAAAAAAAAGACATATAATCATGTATGATTTGGTACTCAAGAGCTTAATTTTATTTTAAACCTACAAAACATAGATTTTTTTTTTTCCATTTATTTATTTGTTTGTTATGCTATTTGTAAAGTTATCCTCAAAATTAAAATAAACAAACACAAACATACCTTTAACAAAAAAAATAGGGTTGGTTGAAGGAGAAGATGAAATGAACAGGTTGGTGGGCTAGGAAGAAATCTTAAATTTTGTCTTCACTATTTGTGGGCCCCACACTTGTTTTGTTTGACTCACAAAATATATGAGGGTATAGATGTCTTTTAATAGAGAAATGACTATAAAACATATATATATATATATATATATAAAGTGATGGCTATAAAATATAGTATCCACTTATCTTTTTTGGTTACTTTTGAAGTTCTCCCTTAATATGTTCTATTTTCATGTGACTTTAAATCTCTTAAATATATATGAACAATTTGTACAATAAAAACTTTCATCTTCGTGTAAATTATGTACTACTTATTATAAACGCTTTTTCAGGCAGAAGTTGTATTTAAAAATAATCTAAATATTGATAAAAACAAAAAGGAAGTATTCCAACTTTCACACATGCTTAATAAATTGTGAAATGCTATAAATAATTAAGTATTTCCAACTTGAATAATATTATTTGATATATGATAAACACATATTTTATGTGCATGATGAGTTTATTCTTTATATGTTTGAGGCTTGATTTATGTGTTTAATTGATAGAAATGCTAGGGTTTATTGACTTTTAGCATATTCTATATATTTCTCGTTTATTCGGTTTTTGATCTATTTTTGTAGGAATTGGAAAGAGCAATCAAGTAGCCAAGGATCAAGAGCCAGAAACGAGGAATAAACAAGCTAAAGAAGGTGAAAATCGAAGTTGGGAATCCAGTTCGAAAGGAGGAAATAAGGAACCGGAAGAAGAACTGAAGAGACGAAAGACCGGACTGGGGAAAGAACCGGCGCGGGCTGGGCCACGGCCCAAAGGACCCGGCCATTGCTCGCGCCAAGACCACCCCAAATCTATTGTTTCACACAGCCTGGGCCGCGGCCCAACAGGCCGCGCCATGGCCCGCGTCAATCCCTTCTCCCCCACTTATTTCGGGCTTTGACCTTTGACTTCGGGTTTTGGATGATTTTCAATGTATTAAACACCCAATTTATCCCCAATTTGCGTATTCTTAGCACCCTAGACATTCTTAGAATTATAGTTTTCATTTCCTCTTTGCTACTTTAGTAATTTGAAGATTTGTGAGGATTTACTTTGAAGAATGAAGATTGAAGACCATATTCCTTTTCCTTATTCATTTCTCTATCTTTTGATTATGATTTCATCTATTTCTTATGGTTTATTCTCTCTAATCATGTCTAGCTAGTTCTCTTTGTGATTTCAATTATATGTAGATTAGGATTAGGTGATGGGTTTAGGCTTTAATTGATGAATTTACCTTCTAATTTCATGTTCATTTCTCTTGGTGCCATGTTTTATTGTGTAATTATGCTTGATCACCATAGTTGCATAGCAAGTGTTAGATCTAATGCTTAGGAGGCTTAGATTAGATGCTAGGAAACAAGAGAAGTGCATGCTAGAGATAGTAGGGTTAAGGAACTCATTATGCTATCGGGAGTTAATGAATTACTTGATGTCCTAGTCGGAATTAGGTTTTTCATTAATCAACTTGTCTTCATTGCAATGAGAATTGAGTGAAACATAGATAGAGGTTTCCCATATGAAGATAGATTAAAATTGGTTAGTTCTAGTTAGAGTTCTAATCGCCCATCACTTAAGCCTAATCGAAGTATATTTGGAACCACCCTTGTCATTTATTGAGTTTATATTATTTGTTTACTTGTTAGTTCACTTACTCTAGTTTGAAGTTAACTTGTCATTTTCATCCTTAGTTGATAAAAAACCCAAAAATATGTTATTCGTGAGCTTGGATAGTGATTAGATAATTGAGTTACTAGTTGAGATTCTAACGCCTCTAACATTCCCTGTGGATTCGACTCGATACTTATCGATTATTATTGCATTTTCCTACCTCAAAAGTAGGGCGATCAATTTTTGACGCCGTTACCGGGGAATGTTTAGTTTGAATTTCAATAGTTGATTTGGTTATTAAGTTGCTAATTCAAGCATTTGTTTCTTTTGATTTTTGTTTTGTAGGTGCATGCACACTAGGTCCAAGGGAAGGCTTGTTCAACCCTTGATCTTAGAGTTTGAAAGAAGGCATAGAAGAAGGAATTCTAGTGAAGAACAAGTTATGGGAGCAAATCATCTAGTAATGGAAGCTCTTATGAATGAAATGGAAGAATTTAGAGCATGGAAAGATGAGCAAGAAAGATGGGCAAATGAGGCTCAACCACCTTCTCTCAATCATATATTCTAATCTCCTACGGAACAATTCTAAGGAAGAGAGTGGGAGACGATCAACGCCAACAATTTTGAGCTCAAACCCGGTCTTATTCAAATGGTCAAGAGTGAGCATTTTGGTGGAAGTCATATGGAGGATCCAAACGCCCATCTTAGCATGTTTCTTGATATGTTGGTCGCTCTACTTTTTAGGGTAGAGAGAGAGCAATGATAATCGATGTATTATAATCGAGTCGAATCCACAAGGAATGTTAGGACGTATGAATTTCAACTAGTAATCTAGTTACTTAATCACTATCCAAGCTACCAACTAACATGTTTTTGTGTTTTTATCAATTATGGAATGGAAATGACTAGTTAACTTCAAACTAAAGCAAATAAACTAACAAGTAAACAAGTGATATAAACTCAATAAGAGACAAGCGTGATTCCAATTATACTTCCATTAGGCTTAAGTGATGGGCAATTAGAACTCTAACTTGAACTACCCAATTCAATCTAACTACATGTGGGAAACCTCCTATGTATGTTTTACTCAATTCTCATTGCAATGAAGACAAGTTGATTAATGAAATACCTAATTCTGGATAGGACATCAAGTAGAACATTAACTCCCAATGGCATAATGAGTTCTTTAACCCTACTATCTCTAGCATGCAAATCTCATGTTTCCTAGCATCTAATCTAAGCCTCCTAAGCATTAGATCAAACACTTGATATGCAACTATGGTGATCAAGCATAATTACACAATAAAACATGGCACCAAGAGAAATGAACATGAAATTAGAAGGTAAATTCACAATTAAAACCTAAGCCCAATCACCTAATCCTAATCTACATATAATTGAAATCACAAAGAGAACTAGCTAGACATGATCAAGGAAAATAAACCATAAGAAATGCATAAAACCATAATCAAAAGATAGAGAATTCAATAAGGAAGAAGAATATGGTTTTAAATTTCAAATCCACCAAGTAATGCTCCACAAATCTTCAAAAATACAAAAGTAGAAAGAGGAAAATGTAATTAGGGTTCTTAGAATGTTAAAGTATGAAAAGATACCCAAATAGGGTGAATTTAGGGGTTAAATACATCAAAAACCGAGTTTGGGATGAGTTAGGCCGAGTTTGGTTTGACCAAACTCGGCCATTAGTGAAGAAGGACGGCCGACCGGTGACCCAATGGACCGCCGGCTGGGTCGCCAAAATGGCTGTCTCCAGCGGCGGGCTGAAGGAGGGGAACTGGCGGCCCATTGGACCACCGGCTAGGCCGCCAGTCTTCCTTTCCCTTGACTGGTCCACTCCTTTGACTTCTTCCAATTTTCTTCGTTCGACCTTTGAACCAACCTTCAAACTTGACTTTTTCACCTTTTTAAGCTCGTTTCTTCCTCATTTCCGACCCTTGATCCTTAGCTACTTTAATGCTCTTCCAATTTCCTACAAAAATAGATCGAAAACGGAGAGAAAATGAGAAAAGTATAAAGTATGCTATAAGTTTAGAAACCCTAGCATTTCTAATATTTAAGTACATAAATCGAGACTCAAACATATGCAAAATATACTCGACATGCACAAAAAATACGTGTTAATCACTCCCCCAAACTTAAGCCATTGTTCATCCTGAATAATAAAACGAACAATCAAAATAATTAACACGTATGGGATGTGCATTTTGAGTTCCTTGATGCCTCATATCACCTCAAAAACTATTTTAGTTCAAAGAAATTCTCAAGTCAAGCCAAACATTTATAAGATCACTCACCATCCTAGCCTAAAACTCAATCACTCAGCACCTTCAACCCTAGACCTCATAAGAATTGTTTATCACTCGATCATTCGATATAGGTAACAAGGGTTAAGCACTCATCGAAATCATGCAATACACAACTTTAACCATAAGCTTGCCTATCAACTCAAGTTTCTAATACTACAATGTATGCACAAATTAAGATAAAAAAAGGTCTTTCTTAAGCTTGTAATGTAGGGACATTGGTTAAGGTAGAGAATTTTAAACTAAGTGACTTAAATTTTCATCCAAGTACCCTTACCCCCTTTCTTCACCTTTCTAAAGTATGAATTTCTTCATCTTCCACCTTATCCAACCCCTTTTTATCTAATAAAAACCCAAGCTTCTACCAATCTCATCACATCAAAAGAAACACTCTTTTATGCTCTTATTCTTTCTTTTTCTTTTCTTTTCTTGTAAGAACTTTGTTCTTACTACTCTTTTTTTTTTTTTTCTAAGAACTTTGTTCTTATTCTTTTCTTTTCTAACATTTGAGCTTATAGGAATGTTATTTCATCTCAAAACAAATCAACAAGACCCTTCACCATTACCCACCATTCTTCACGAATTTTTAACTTTCACCAAGGTTCCCTTAACCATCCTTCACCCCCTATCATCCGGTTTTAGAATAAAAGGCTCTATAAGGCTCAAAATGGGACAACAATGGTAATGAAAGATAGGTTATTGTTTAGGGAAAATGGACTATACAATGATGGTCTAAGATCATCTCCTAATTATACACACTTGTAGCACTTCTAACATGAGTATCAAGGCAAGTTCTAGTAAGAAAATGCAATGCAAGATCAAGCTCTCAAGAAATGATATTAACTATGTAAGATGCATAGTTTTTAGGCTCAAAATCCTCCCAAGTTTTTTTGCCTAGAGTCTAAGTGCCTAAGATCAATCATTCAAGCTATTCAAGTGAAGTGACCTAATCATGATTGACTTTAACTTGAAAATTTTCAAAAAAATGTCATCAATTTTAGCATCAATCATTGGCATCTCACCCAAAAGCACTTGAGTAATTAAACACGTTCTTTCACATTCAAGCATGCAAGCATACATTCATTTTTAAACTCAAAACTTTTCACTTTCCAAAAATTTCGCACATCAACACCACAAACTCATCACAAACCACTTGAATCAACAAAATACTCATTCAACCTCTATTCATTCCCCAAATGCAACAAAACAAAGCACCAAAATTTCAAACAAATTCACAAAACAACAAGACAAACCAAGAATGACCAAAATATTTCAAAACAAATCCATTATCCAAAAGCCACCTCCAAACCAAATTCCTCACAAAAAATCCAACAATCTCCATTCACTTAATCAAAACCAACATATCCAAATCATCAAATCATCAAATGACAAACAAGTCACATAGATATCACCAAGTCATATTATATGCACCAAGAGAGACAATAGACAAACAAAGAAGCAAATAAGCAAAAGATAAGCATAATTAAAGAGAATTTAAAAGCATGAAATGTAAGTAATTTAAATTCATTATCCTACCCCCCTCCCCCAAACTTATTTTAGAAAATAAATTCTAAAATGAGTTTGGAGGGAAAGATAAATAATGGATTTAAATTACACTTACAAACTCTCCGAGCTACTTCGGGGGCGGTCTTGGCCAAGTGGCGCCTTGGCCAATTTGATATTCCCTAAAGCTCTCAAGGAGTGCTTCCATTCTCTCGCTTCTTCTTGCTTTTTCTAGTTGAGTAATTCATATTGATGTCATCTCGTGCCTCATAACCGTGACTTGGGCATCCAAACTCTTGAAACCACTTTCCATGTTCGTTATTCGGCTCTCAAGAGCCTCAAATCTCTCATCATAAAGTGCTTCACTCGAGCCTTGCTCATCATTCATCTATTCCATGTCTTCATCTTCTTCATCCATCCAGTTTCTTCCACCACCTCTCTCTCCAAGTGAGTATTCATCACCTTCACCTTGATTGAAAATCTTGTCTCTCATGATCATCATGTGCACGAGTGTCCATGTACCAATTTACCTTTTCATCAAAGTTGGTAACCAAGATGCTCATAGCATTGGGCAAAGGGTATAATTCCTTCTTGGTTATTAGGAAATAATAAGGCGGGGAACTCGAATGTAGGAAATGTAAGCACCGGAGCTTAATGGTGTCGAAGAGAAAATCGCCACTCATGGGAGGATATCCACCAAGATTTGTTCATATCTTCCTTGCAATTGGAGTAAGCAGCCTCCAATGTTGATGTTCCCTTTGGGCTTGCTTCTTCAATTGAGGAAGAAAGAAGTCGCAAAAACTTATACTCCTTCTGGTGAGAATGGCATGTAGAATAAAGAGATCATCATTCCTCACCGAGGTGTTTTTGCTCCTTGCAATGATGGTGTGCGCCAATATCTTCAACACCATTCGAAACACCGGATTCCTTACTTCGTTTGACTTTGAATACCCGGGCCTAAACCCCTCTTCCGAATTTGGAACAAGCTTTCTCCATATGCTTTTCACATCAAATGCTCTATCAACAAGTCGATCACCTCCATGGGGCACACCGAAGGCATTATCAATATCCACATAAGACATCACTTGCTTGCCTCCAAATAGTTGAAACTTGATGGACCTATTGACATGCATATGTGTGGTATCCAGTGTACTCAACATCTCAAGGACAGCCTTAGAATATGTCCTCCGGTCTTGATTGGTATCATCTAGAAAGCTCTCCCAACCAATGTTATCAAAGAGGGCCTTCACATTGTCATAAAGCCCGAGTGACACTAACACCTCTTTAGATGGAAATTTCATCACTTCAATCCCTTTGGTGACAAGGGTAGCAAAGACCGCCCTTTCTTCATTTATTGCTTAAGTTTATCTCATAGGTCTCCGGGATCTTTGGATTCATTGTTCTTGAGGTGGTGTCCGATGGTTGAGATGAAGAGGCACCATCTTTTCGCCTTTTGTTGGAATAGGTGATCAAGGCCTTAGAAGTCCCTTTTCCTTTAGCTCCTTTGTCCCTACACAATGTGAAAAATCCCAAGTAAGATTCAAGAATTTAATCAATGGATTTTCACTAAACAAACACATTTCTTCTAGCCATTACCCCCCATTTTTTCATTTATGCATTCAAGAAGTGAATTTCCAAACCAACTTCAAGCACTTCATCGTCATAACCCCTATAAGTCTAAGAAAAATTCTTCTTAATCATTCATGCATGTTCAAGTGAAAATGAACTCAAGTTCATATGGAAATTTAACTCAAGAGACTAATGCAATGAATTTTCCTATTGCACACCCAAAAATTTATGAACCCATGACCTCTTCAAGCAATGAAATATTCAAGAAATGAATTTATATCCAAAAATCAAGCATATTCATTCAAATGTTCATTAGGAAAGCAAAAATCATCCAAATTTATTCCAAATGTGCCCAAGTTCATCAAGAGAAACAATTCATAAGAGAATGCACTTCCAAGGCTATATAAAGCATAATTCTTAAAGAGAAAAAGCAATGCCAATCAATTCATGTCCATTTCCACATTCTTCATTCAAGAATTTCTTCAAGATTCAAAAGAAAACCTAGCTAGAATTTCTACCCATTTCCATGAAAATGAAAAGCAAAACACTCATATCCCTTCATATATGGCAAGTAGAAACTTAATAAAGCAAAGGTATAGAGCATATTACCTCATTATCTTGAAGAAACTTGAAGAAATTCAACTCTTTCCAAAGAAAATGAAATTTTCGTTTTTTATGAAAAAGTGGGGGAAAATGTGATTTTCTTGGCTTAAAATGTGGGTTTTAGGATGGGTAATGGACCTATGGAAGGATTAAACTTGATTCAAAGTGATTTGAGAGTAATTGGAGGATGAAGATTGGAGATTTGGAGAGGAAATGGGGGTATATTCTTGAAGGATTTGAGTATGAAAGTGGAATAAAATGAAAATAAATGCTCAACACACAAAAATAGAAATAGGGGGACGAGTGAAGGGGGACCGGCGGCCCATTGGACCACCGGTTGGGCCGCCGGACATGCTGCAGGCGACGGTGGGCTGGAGGTTGATTCACGGCAGCCCGGTGGACTGCCGGCTGGGCCGCCGCCTCCTTCCGGCTCGATTTTGGGCCATTTTTCGGCCCTTCTGACGGGAGGGGCTGACTCCCGACCCTTTATCGAGACCCCCTAAACATGTTTTAATTTTTTAATTTTTAAATTTTCTATTTTTTATGTTTTTTTTAAAATGAAACGAAAAGTGAAATAAAAATCGAAAATAAAATTCAAACTAACTAAAAATGAAAAATAAAAGGATACGTGTTGAGGTGTCTCTCAACGAGCGCTTTATTTAATGTCGTTAGCTCGACATTACCTCATTCTTCAAGGATCATTGAGGTAAATGGCCATCTCCTTTCAGTTTTCCTCCGACTTGAAATATGGTTTGAGTCGATGACCATTAACCACAAAGGTTGAACCATCTTGCTTCAACAACTCAAATGTGCCATTCTTGTTGCACTTGCTCACAACATAAGGGCCGGTCCACCTCGATCGGAGCTTTCTGGGAAAGAGACGAAGACGAAAGTTAAACAAAAGCACTTCATCTCCCGGTGTGAACTCTCATTTCCGAATCCCCATATCATGAAACTTCCTAGCCCTTTCCTTGAAAATCTTCGAATTCTCATAAGCTTCATTTCTCATTTCCTCAATCTCAACAAGATTTTCCATCCTTCTATGACCGGCTTCCTTGAGCTCAAAGTTGATCTTTCGAATTGCCCAATAAGCCTTATGCTCCATTTCAATAGGAAGATGACAAGACTTTCCAAAAATAAGTTGGTAAGGTGATGAGACGGGACTTAGCATTGAAGAGACCAATCGGGACTTGCAGCTCGGAGGTGCAGTGACGAGATCGAGAGCCAAGAAGCTGCAAGGTTATTTGCAATGCTACGTTTCGAAGAGATTGACAAATGATGGAGTCGAATTTCATCAATACAAGTTGGTGAATTTAACAAGTGTTGAAGATGAAGATTTGGGCGTCCATCATTGAAGAAAAGGAAGACAAGTCCAAGAAAACAAATTTTCTTATATTTTATTTGGGCTTAAAAACTTTGTATTTATTTTTTAAAATTTAGTTTAGTCCAATTATCACAACATGTTTAGGTGATTAATTGGCCCAGTTATATTTAATTAAGGAGTCCGAAATTATCAAGCCCAAGCCTTGTTAATTTTGAAAACCTACCTAGCTTAGGAATTAGATTAGTATTTATGTTAATTTTCGTTCATACTTTGAGACAGACTTGATTGAATGCAAAAACAACTTTACGCTATTCTCTTGTCTCACACAAACAAATCGGTTCTTGGTAGAGTTTGATATTGGCGATCTCAAACTTGAATTCATCGACTTGTTCGTGATATCTCGTAGTATCCGGGTTAGTCGAGCCACGAAGATTGCTCCATAAACGCGTTTCGGATTCAAGTAGATCCGGGGTTCGTTTCGGGTAAGATTCACAATTTATTTCCGTTTCAATTCTTCAATTCGTGTTCTTTTCGTTTTCCCAGCCATTCTTCATCGTTCCTATATCATCAGTAATCATCCCCTTCGTTCACATAACCATCCCATCTCAGAAAACCTTTTGTTTAATTTCAGATCCGTTTTGAAACCCTAAATCTGTCCTGAAAATAACCACCGTGCCAAATCGAAAACTATTCGTGCGTTTTCGCTGAATTTTGGATATGTTCTTCATAACCCTAAGTTGTAACTCGTGTTAAAATTTGAGCTTAATCGGAATTGAATTGCTTAGGTTTCTGTCGACGCCTATTCAGTGTAATTTGGGTAGAAATTCAAGTTCCTTGTCATTCGATTTTTCATAGTTATATTTGGATTGAATCTTTCATGTCTGACGTTGTTCGATTCTCAGCTTCCGCGTATTGTGATCGCATCATAAATTTTGGTACCAGAGCCACGTCAGTTTTGCTGATCGTGGTTCAATCCAAATAGGTGTCGTGACATATTAGGGGGCAAAAGTTTCGATAAAAAACAAAAAAAAAAATTCTGATATAAAAATATATATATATATATATATATATATATCGAAGGCCCTAGTGTGTCATTGTGTGTTTCGTAATTGGTTCTTGCATCATTCGTGTATTGGGTAGTAGTTGTGTCTTTGTTTCTCAAGTTTCCGTCGGTAGAACTTAAAATGGACGTAACTTTTGATCTGCTTATCCGTTCAAGCTCCATAATACCATTTCGGAAACGTCTCGACGAGACCTAGAAGTTAACACCGCTCCGCTGTGTTCGGTTTGCGTTTAGGCCCAAAAACACCCGTCTGAAGGTCATACCGTCCAGTTGAAAAAAAAAAAAAAAAATTCCAGATCTGTTAGTTTAGTTGCATTGGATAGTGTAGGTTTCAGTTCCTAAGTCGATTCAAGGTCGGATTAGTGCTCATAACTTGTTACTACTTATATCCAAGATTCCTAGTTTAGCCTTTTCCTTCTTATTTCCAGTTTTTCCCCTTCTCAGCCTTTCCTTGTTTCCTTGTTTAGCCATTACCTAGCCACCGAAATTCTTACCCCTTATTTGTACCCCTTGCCGTGAATTTTACCCCACATTACAGCAACTTTGTGTTTCTTTCTATACCTGTGATCCAAGCCGAGAGTCAAGTTCGAGTTCTTGATTCAAGCCGAGAATTCCACATCAGTTTTGCCAAGAATTTGAGGTTTAGAGACTGTTGTGATTACAACCTGAGTGACATACACGAGAAATCTGATCTGAGTGACATACACGAGTGGTTAAAAATCTGAGAGAACAAACGAGTGATTGTGAGGAACTGTGAGGATTTTACTTGTTTTCTTTCACGTTTGTTCGTTTTGCAGGTACCATGAAATCTGGAGACGGTTCTAAGAATCAGGATAGCCCAATTCCACCCAAGTCGTCTAGTACACCTCTTGAGATGGATTCATCATCACAGCAGCCTTGGGATGCTAAGTATCACTTCGATGCTATGGCACAACACTTTGAGAGGCGGAGTCGACTATTGGAGCAAAAGATCGATGACACTTTTGACAAAGTGATAACACAGTTCGATCGCCTCAAACCTCGAGCAACTTTACCTCCACCAATCAGAAACCAGCCAGATCGACCAGTCAGACGACAACCTGTCCGCCAGCCCCAGCCAGTATTTGAGCCTATTTCTGATGATCCTGATCCTGAAGAAGAATATGATGATGGATATAATGAGGAATCCGAGGCTGAGATTGAGTTTCCACAGAGGAATCAGAGACGTGACAACCGTCGACCTCCACCTCCCAGGCGTGATTTCCGAGCCAACCAGCGCCGACATGGCGATACAGATAGCTTGTTAAACAACATCAAAACAAGCATTCCAGAGTTCGAGGGGTTACATGATCCTGATTTGTACCTCGATTGGGAGAGGAAAGTCAACAAGATCTTTGAGTGTTACGACTTTCCTGAATTGAAGAAGGTTCAGCTCGCGTCCTTGGAGTTTAGAGGGTATGCAGCCTCGTGGTGGGAAAATCAGCAAGAGAGAAGACGCCGTGATCGATATCCACCTATAGACACATGGCAAGAGATGAAGGACGTTTCATTCCGGTACACTATGAGCGAGAGCTTGAGAAGAGGTTGAATAAGATCAAGCAGGGCACTCGTTCGATTGAAGAGTACCACAAGGAGCTTGAGACAGCTATGAACCGGGTTGGTAAGGAAGAGACCCTGATTGCCACACTCAACCGGTACACTGAAGGAATGAATCCAGATATTGCTTGTGAAGTCGAATTGAAGGAATTCGATTCAGTTGAAGCAATGGTCCATTATGCATCTATTGTCGAACGGCAGCTCAGAGATGGACGTCGTCGATCCTTCCAGTCGACGCCTGTTAGGAGTCCTTGGAACCGAGGTGATTCTTCCATGCCTAGGATAGCCCCTATACGTCCTCCTAACCAGTCCACACAGCCCGTTCGCCGTTCTGAGCAGTCTGCACCACAGCCCTCTCACAGACCTGACTACACCTCGCCTGCACCGAACAGAAATTCTCAGAATCGCCCCATGCAACCCAGTCAGCCTGAGAATAGTAATTCAGGGAGAGCACGTGACGTTCAGTGTCACAAGTGCAGAGGATGGGGACATTTTCAAGCCCAGTGTCCGAATCGCAGAGTTTTATTCCTCACCGAGCAGAATGAGTTAGAATCAGCGAGTGAAGAGGAATTTGAAGAAGAAGGAGCAGTAAAAGGGGATACTGAGCAACCCCTAGTCAGCTCACTCCTGGGCGACATTGATATTATGGATGAGCAGCCGAAGCAAACGCACGTCTGCCTTGTTTCGATTCGAGCCTTGAGTCTTATTCGAGAGGAAGAACACAATGATCAGCGGGAGAACATCTTTTATTCTCGCTGTTCCATTCAGGATAAGGTGTGCTCGCTCATCATTGATAGTGGAAGCGTTGTAAACGCCATTAGTCAGTATGCAGTGGGGAAGCTGAATTTGATCCCACAAAAGCATCCAAAACCGTACCGATTGTAATGGTTGACAGAGAGAGGCGAGATTCGTGTTGGATACCAGGTACCTGTCACCTTTTCTATTGGTCGTTTTACTGACACTGTTTTGTGTGACGTCATCCCTATGGAGGCGGCACATATCTTGCTTGGTCGTCCTTGGCAGTTCGATAGGAAGGCGATATATGATGGATTCGCCAACACTTATGCCGTGACTCGAGAAGGACGCACCATGCGATTGTGGCCACTAGCTCCGAAAGATGTGATTGAAGATCAGCGACATATGCAAGAGAAGTACAAAGAAGAGAAGGAGAAACGTGCTGAGAGCAAGCAGCCAATCCAATTTGGACAGTCCACAGCAGAGTCTCAGTGTACTAAGGGAACCAAGGGCCTTCCGAAGGCTAAGGCTGCCCACGTTACCATTCCTTCCAGTTTAGATACGGCGCACCGGAATTTGTTCATCGGTGTAAGAGGAGTTCAGACCGCCATTAAATCAGGTAATGCTATCGTTCTAGTTAATTTTAAGGCTAATGATACTCCTGATGTTGTTATTCCTTCTGTTTTGCAGCCGTTGATGGAGGAGTTCAAGGATGTTTTCCCGGACGAAATTCCTGGTGGTCTGCCGCCGATTCGAGGAATTGAGCACCAGATCGACTTCCAGCCGGGAGCAGTCCTTCCAAACAGACCCGCCTACCGTACCAGTCCTGAGGAAACTAAGGAGATTGACCGTCAGGTCAAGAAGTTGCTGGAGAAGAAGCAAATTAGAGAGAGCTTGTCACCGTGCGCAGTGCCTGTCATCCTCGTACCAAAGAAGAACAACGAATGGCGCATGTGCATGGACTGCCGAGCTATCAACAAGATAACGGTAAAGTATCGCTTCCTATCCCTCGGTTAGATGACATGTTAGATGAGTTGTCTGGAGCGTCTGTCTTTTCAAAAATTGATTTGCGTTATGGATATTTTCAAGTGAGAATGAGTGAGGGAGATGAGTGGAAAACTGCGTTCAAAACGAAGCATGGACTGTATGAATGGCTTGTGATGCCGTTTGGCCTTACTAACGCCCCTAGTACGTTTATGCGTCTAATGAACCATGTTTTGCGTGAAGTCATAGGGAAATATGTGGTGGTATATTTCGATGATATCCTTGTCTATAGTACTTGTGTTGATGAGCATGTTAGACATCTTAGGCATGTGTTTGTGTTGCTGCGTGATGCAAAATTATATGCTAATTTGTCTAAGTGTACATTCTGTATGGATGAGGTTATATTTCTTGGTTTTGTTGTGAGTAGTCGTGGAATAGAAGTTGATAGGACAAAGGTGAAGGCTATAGAGGAGTGGCCAACGCCTAAGTCATGTGCTGATGTTAGGTCTTTCCATGGTTTAGCAGGATTTTATCGTCGCTTTGTGCGTGATTTTTCATCTATTGCTGCACCATTGACTGAGTTGAGTAGGAAAGATAGGAAGTTTGAGTGGGGCAAAGCCCAAGAGCATGCTTTTAACTTGTTGAAATCGAAATTGTGTAATGCTCATGTGTTGGTTTTGCCTGATTTTGATAAAATGTTTGAAATTGAGTGTGATGCCTCGGGCATAGGGATTGGTGCTGTTTTGATGCAGGAAAGGAAGCCAGTCGCTTATTTTAGTGAGAAGCTGAATGGAGCAGCCCTTAGGTACTCTACGTACGATAAGGAGTTGTATGCACTGAAGAGGTCTTTGGAGACTTGGCAGCACTACTTGAGGCCGAAAGAGTTTGTGATTCACAGTGATCATGAGTCCTTGAAGCATTTGAAGGGTCAGCAGAGCTTAAACTCACGCCATGCTCGATGGGTGGAGTTTATAGAGTCATTTCCCTATGTGATCAGGTACAAGAAAGGAGAAGAGAATGTGGTTGCTGATGCTCTTTCCCGCAGGTACGCGTTGATTTCTGTTATGCATGCGCAATGTTTAGGTCTTGAGCATATTAAGAGTTTTTATGTGAATGATCCTTTCTTTGGACCTATCTTTGCTTCATGTTATGGAAAATCTAGGGTTGTTGACTCGTACTATGTGTCTGAGGGTTTCTTGTTTAGGGATTCGAAGTTATGTGTCCCTAATTGTTCTATGAGAGAGTTGTTTGTGTTATAATCTCATGCGGGGGGTCTTATGGGTCATTTTGGTGTTGCGAAGACATTGAGTCTATTGCATGAACATTTTTATTGGCCTCGCATGAAGAGAGATGTCGAGAGAGTCTGTGCTAGATGCATTACTTGTAAAAAGGCTAAATCTAGTTCTAATCCATTTGGTTTGTACACTCCACTACCTGCACCTTCTGCACCTTGGATTGACATATCTATGGATTTTATTCTTGGTTTGCCTAGGTCTAAGTCTGGCAAAGATTCTGTGTTTGTAGTAGTCGATAGATTCTCCAAAATGTCTCATTTTATTGCTTGCAGAAAAACTGACGATGCTGTTCATATTGCTAATTTGTTCTTTCGTGAAGTAGTTAGACTGCATGGCATGCCTAGGACTATTGTGTTTGATAGGGATTCTAAGTTTTTGGGACATTTTTGGCGTGTCTTATGGGGAAAGTTAGGTACTAAGCTGTTATTTTCTACTGCATGTCATCCTCAAACGGATGGTCAAACTGAAGTGGTTAATAGAACGCTAGGTACTTTACTTCGTGCTTTAGTTAAAAACAATCTTAAGTCATGGGAAGAGTGCTTACCATTCGCTGAATTTGCTTATAACAGAGTTGTGCATTCTTCTACACACATGTCTCCATTTGAGGTTGTTTATGGATTTAATCCGTTGACACCAACGGATCTTATTCCTTTGCCTACTGATCATCTTTCGAGTTTGCAAGGTTCTCGTAGAGCTGAACAGGTTCGAGAGATGCATGCTAAAGTGAAACAGAGGATCGAGCTTCAAGGTGTTAAGAACGCAATAAAGGCGAACGCCCACCGCAAGCAAGTATTGTTCAAACCTGGTGATAAGGTTTGGATACACTTCAGCCCGGGACGTTTTCCTAACTTGAGGAAGTCGAAGCTGATGCCTCGTGGCGATGGACCATTCTCCGTGGTTGAGCGAGTCAATGACAATGCATACCGCATTGATCTTCCAGGTGAGTATAAGTGCTCCTCCACTTTTAATGTGGTTGATTTATCTCTGTTTCCTGTAGATGATCAAGATGTCGAGGAGGACTTGAATTCGAGGACGAATTCTTTTCAGCAGGGGGGGAATGATGAGACGAGACTTAGCATTGAAGAGACCAATCGGGACTTGCAGCTCAGAGGTGCAGTGACGAGATCGAGAGCCAAGAAGCTGCAAGGTTATTTGCAATGCTACGTTTCGAAGAGATTGACAAATGATGGAGTCGAATTTCATCAATACAAGTTGGTGAATTTAACAAGTGTTGAAGATGAAGATTTGGGCGTCCATCATTGAAGAAAAGGAAGACAAGTCCAAGAAAACAAATTTTCTTATATTTTATTTGGGCTTAAAAACTTTGTATTTATTTTTTAAAATTTAGTTTAGTCCAATTATCACAACATGTTTAGGTGATTAATTGGCCCAGTTATATTTAATTAAGGAGTCCGAAATTATCAAGCCCAAGCCTTGTTAATTTTGAAAACCTACCTAGCTTAGGAATTAGATTAGTATTTATGTTAATTTTCGTTCATACTTTGAGACAGACTTGATTGAATGCAAAAACAACTTTACGCTATTCTCTTGTCTCACACAAACAAATCGGTTCTTGGTAGAGTTTGATATTGGCGATCTCAAACTTGAATTCATCGACTCGTTCGTGATATCTCGTAGTATCCGGGTTAGTCGAGCCACGAAGATTGCTCCATAAACGCGTTTCGGATTCAAGTAGATCCGGGGTTCGTTTCGGGTAAGATTCACAATTTATTTCCGTTTCAATTCTTCAATTCGTGTTCTTTTCGTTTTCCCAGCCATTCTTCATCGTTCCTATATCATCAGTAATCATCCCCTTCGTTCACATAACCATCCCATCTCAGAAAACCTTTTGTTTAATTTCAGATCCGTTTTGAAACCCTAAATCTGTCCTGAAAATAACCACCGTGCCAAATCGAAAACTATTCGTGCGTTTTCGCTGAATTTTGGATATGTTCTTCATAACCCTAAGTTGTAACTCTTGTTAAAATTTGAGCTTAATCGGAATTGAATTGCTTAGGTTTCTGTCGACGCCTATTCAGTGTAATTTGGGTAGAAATTCAGGTTCCTTGTCATTCGATTTTTCATAGTTATATTTGGATTGAATCTTTCATGTCTGATGTTGTTCGATTCTCAGCTTCCGCGTATTGTGATTGCATCATAAGGAGACATACCAATCGGAGTCTTGTAGGCCGTTCGATAAGCCCACAAAGCATCATCAAGCTTATTAGCCCAATCCTTCCTCGTTGTGATCGTCTTCTCAAGGATTTACTTGATCTCTCGATTTGCAAGCTCGGCTTGACCATTAGCTTGAGGGTGATAAGGCGAAGTGATCTTATGCTTAACACCATACTTTGCAAGCAAACTTCCCAACCACTTGTTGTTAAAATGTGACCCCCATCACTAGGCAAAGCTCTCCGGGTTCCAAACCAAGTCAAAATATTCTTCTTCAAAAACTTGATCACAACCTTGGAATCACTTGTCAAAGTTGGAATGGCCTCGACCCACCTTGAAACATATTCAATGGTAAGAAGGATATAGGTGAAACCATTAGAACTCGGAAACGGCCCCATGAAGTCGATTCCCAAAACATCAAACAATTCCACCTCAAGCATGAAGTGTTGAGGCATCTCATCCTTCTTTGAAATAGTTCCCAACCTTTGACATCTATCACAAGACTTCACAAAAGCTTGACAATCTCGAAAGATAGAAGGCCAATAGAACCCACATTGAAATACCTTCCAAGCCGTACGATTAGCCCCAAAATGGCCCCCACTTGGCCCCTTATGACAATCTTCAATAATCTTGAGCCATTCACTCTCCATAGCACATCTCCGAATAAGGCCATCGGCACACCTCCTCCATAAGTATAGATCTTGCCAATAATATAACTTCACATCTCGAAGGAACTTAGCCTTTTGATAATCCGAGAGATTTGGTGGCAATTCTTGAAGCACAATGTAGTTAGCAAAGTCGGCAAACCAAGAATCTTTGCACTTCAATACCATGATCTTCTCATCCGGAAAACAATCATTGATGCTCAATCTCAAGTCTTCACCTTCAATCGGCTTTTCAAGCCTTGACATGTGATCGGCTAACACATTATCGCAACCTCTTCTATCACGAATTTCCATGTTGAATTCTTGGAGAAGGAAAATCCAACGAATCAAATGAGGCTTTGCATCTTTCTTGGCAACAAGATGTCGGATAGCCGTGTGATCCGAATAGACAATGATATGATTTCCCACTGGATAAGATCGGAACTTGTCAAAAGTAAAGACAATAGCCAAGAATTCCCTCTCCATTGTTGTGTAGTTCCTTTGAGCTCCATCCAATGTTCTACTAGCATAATGAATAATTCGGAACACATTATCTCTCATTTGCCCCAACACCACTCCTAAAGCCCAATCACTTGCATCACACTTCAAAATAAACGATTCACTCCAATTAGGCTTGATTAGAATATGAGTAGAGATTAGGGCTTTCTTCAATGTCTCAAATGCTTCCAAGCACTTCTCATCAAAGACAAACTTCACATCCTTTTGCAAAAGATTACAAAGAGGCTCTGTGATTTTTGAGAAATCCTTTATGAATCTCCTATAGAACCCCGCATGGCCAAGGAAGCTTCAGATTTATTTCACATTTGTTGGGGGTGGAAGCTTCTCTATGGCAACGATCTTGGCTCTATCAACTTCCAAACCATCTCTAGAAACCTTGTGTCCAAGCACAATTCCATCTCTAACCATAAAGTGACACTTCTCCCAATTTAGGACAAGAGAAGTGTCCTTACACCTTTGCAAGACATTTGTGAGATTATCCAAATAAGAATCAAAGCTCTTCCTAAAAACCGAGAAGTCATCCATGAACACCTCCATAATATTTTAAATCAAACCACCAAAGATAGACATCATGCACCTTTGAAAAGTGGCCGGAGCATTGCACAAATCGGATGGCATTCTTCTATAAGTAAACACTCCATATGGGCATGTGAAAGCCATCTTGTGTTGGTCCTCCCGGGCTATGACAATTTGGTTATAACCCAAATAACCATCAAGAAAATAATAATACTCATAGCCCGCTAACTGATCCAACATTTGATCCATAAAAAGAAGAGGGAAGTGATCTTTCCTTGTAGCCGAATTCAAGGCTCTATAATCAATGCAAACTCGATAACCAGTGGCAACCCTAGTAGTTATAACCTCATCATGCTTATTCTTAACCACAGTCAATCCCTCCTTTCTTCGGAACTACTTGAGTAAGGCTCACCCACTCATTATCCGAGATATCATAGATCATGCCGGCATCAAGCAATTTCAACACCTCTTTTCTAACCACCTCTTGCAAAACTGGATTCAACCTCCTTTAAGGTTGCACCTTAGGACGACAATCATCTTAATAATATATGATGCATGCAAATAGAGGGGCTAATACCCTTAATATCATCAATAGACCAACCAATAACGGATTTAAACTCCCTAAGGACCCTCAACAACTTGTCCAATTCGGACCCTGACAAGTGTTGAGACACTATAACGGGAAAAGAGTCATTATCACCAAGAAAGACATACCTTAGATGATCGGGGAGAGGTTTCAACTCTTGAGTAGTATTTGAAAGAGATTCCACTTTTGTTGAGCTTCCACTCTCTCCCGGTTGATTGATATCAAGGTAGTGCACTTCATCCTTTGGGGATCCTTGGTTTGCATCCAAGAAAGCAATTGACTCCAATAATTCATCACACGCTTCATCCAAGTCGGAATAAGAGTATAGAGAGTTGGAGATGATTTCCTCCATAAGATCATTTGCTATAGATGTAGGCAAAGTGGTGATTGAATTGCATTCCTCATAGGGATGGGAATTCGGGACGGGTCGGGTACCCGAACCCGAAATTTCGGGTAC
This sequence comes from Mentha longifolia, assembly GCA_001642375.2. Taxonomy (NCBI): domain Eukaryota; kingdom Viridiplantae; phylum Streptophyta; class Magnoliopsida; order Lamiales; family Lamiaceae; genus Mentha; species Mentha longifolia. Next base: position 25,149,580 of record CM038117.1, on the reverse strand, counting down.
CCGAACCCGAAAACTCATAAATTTACTACCCGATCCCGAACCCGAAATTATTTTCGGGTACCCAAATACCCGTTCGGGTATCCCGTTCGGGAATTCGGGTACCCGAAAAAATCCCGATTTTAGTTTTTTTAATAAAAATTTTTTAAAATAAAATTCTTCAATTTATTCAACATCAAAAATTCAAAATAAAAGTTGCACAATAATAATAAAAATAATAATAAAATAATAATAATAATAATAATAGTTATTATTATTATTATTATTATTTCTTAATTTATTATTATTATTATTATTCTTCTTATTCTTATTTATTATTATTATTATTATTATTATTATTATTATAATAAATAAAAATTCGGGAATTCGGGTAATATTATTCGGGTTCGGGTATACCCGAAACCCGAAATTTTTAAAACTCTAATCCCGACCCCGAACCCGAACCCGAGTTTTCGAGTTTCGGGTACCCGAATACCCGATCGGGTTCGGGTATTTTTGTACCTACCCGAAACCCCGAACCCGAATTCCCATCCCTAATTCCTCATAGATTGGTTCATCTCCTCTCTTCATTACATCAAAGATTGAAAGAGTGAGGGTTTCTTCATTGAGCCTAAATGTACATCAATAAGAGCCATTCCGGTTGCTAGAAAAGGATGCCCAAGAATGAGTGGCATATCCTTATCCTCTGACATATCCAAGATAACAAAGTCCGCGGGGAAGATAAACTCCTCAACTTTCACTAAAACATCTTCCACAACCCCTTGGGCATAAGATATGGAACGATCGGCCATTTGGAGACAAATGGATGTTGGTTTGATCTCTTTAATGTCTAATCTCCTAAAAATAGACAATGACATCAAGTTGATGCTAGCACCAAGATCACATAAGACTTTCCCAAACTTTTGCCCACCAATCACACATGCTATAGTAAAGCTCCCGGGATCCTTCTTCTTCAAAGGCATTTTTTTTTAATCACCGCACTAACTTCATCCGTTAGACTAATTGTTTCAAATGATCCAAACTTTCTCTTGTTAGCTACGGCATCCTTCAAGAACTTCACATAGCCAGGCATATCTCTAAGTGCATCAAGTAAGGGGATGTTGATTTGTACTTCGATGAAAATGTCTAAGAACCTCTTCATCTTTTCATCCACCTGGGCTTGGCTAGACGATGAGGGAATGGAGCTTTTGTGATTACATCCTTGGTGGGAAGAGGAGCTTCTATCAACACTTCCTTTGGAGCCTCATCTTGTTGAACTTCCTTTCTTGATTCCTCATCATTAGTTGGAGACTCTTCATAGGGTATGTCTTCCACAAGAACTTCCTCTTCTTTACTTCCAGATGTGGCTTTATTTTCATGGGCTCTTCCACTCCTCAATGTGATAGCATTACACCCGTTAGGATTCATCTCCGTATTGCTTGGAAACTTGCCCGGTGTATGTTGAGTGGTGGCTTGGTTGGCTATTTGTCTTATTTGGCCCTCCATCATCTTGACTTGCTTTGTTAAGGAGGTTGTTTAGTGTGTTTTTGTGTGGTTTTTATAGCTTTGTATGAGTTTGTTTATATGTGTTTTGTTCATTTTTATGTGTGTATTTTGTGTGTTTAAGTCAAAGTCGAGTTCGTGAGGAGTTTTGAAAGAGAAGAGAGAAAAGGAGCAAAAGAATGAAGAAATGAGCAAAACATGGAAATGAAGCTCGGATGAAATAAAAGCATATTATTGAATAGGAGTTTGATAAGAGCGCTTAAGAAAAAACGGCGGTCAATTCCAAGTTCGGACGAGGGAGATATGACCGAAACAAAAAAGTCGCGCACAGCGGACAGCACAGTACCCCTCGCGACCGCGAGGGTCTTCACAGCCGCGAACCCTGCCGATTTTAGTGATTTATTCCCTTCTTTAATTAGGTTTTTGAGGTCCTATAAATATGTAATCTTTAGGGAACAAACATATACTTCTCCTCTCTTATTTTTCAGCATTAAAAGCTCTAGATTAGTTTAGATTAGCTTTAAGTTATTGTTTTGAAGATTATAGCTTTTGGATTCAAGATTTAATTCAAGTTTAATTCAAGTTCTTCGTTCTTTCTTTCGTCTTCGATTCGTAAGTTTAATTTGTGCTCTTAAATTAGTTTTTACTTGCTTTCTTTACTTGTTTTGATTAACTGCTTTATTAGTTTAGATTAAATTGCTAAGATTAGATTTAATTGCTTTCTAGTTCTTTAGATTTATTTTCAAGCATGTTAGGATTAATTGGTTCTAGCTTAGATTTATTTGCTTTCTTTATTTCTTTCCTTTCAATTCATGCCTAGATAGATTTATTGCGTTTCTCTTAGTTTAATTCTTTATCCCGGGTGACAGACGGGAGTTCTTTTATTTGCTCTTAATTGCTTTTTTTTATTTCAAGTCTAGGTTAGATTAGTTAGATTTATTTACTTTCTTTTAATTAAGTCTAGGATTCAATAATTAAACTAAAAACCCCTAAATATTTATTTGCTTTCGTAGAGTGTTTGGCGCGTGTGTTCATACAATAAATCACCCTGTTAAGCTTTCCTTGAGATTCGACATTTGGGTTAAACTTACTAGTTCTACGATAGACCTAGTTCTATTGCTAGCACTTTTAAATGAAACAAATTTTGGCGCCGTTGCCGGGGAAAGCTTTAGGTGATTAATTGTGTGATTTTTAATTTGTGAGTTTTAATTTTTGTTTTTTATTATTAAAAAAAAACATTTTTAATTTTTCTTGTTTCTGTTGGGTATTCTTTTTGTGCTTTCCATTGGTGCTCTTAACCCGTTTGTTGAGTGTTGTGTATGCATGGTCGTCGAAGTCTCCAACAAGATCTCTCGCCGTTCGTAGACAACATTAATCGGAGGAAAGCAGTACTGGCAAGTGCGAAAGGAGGATAAATAAGTGAAGGATCGAACAACGGTCTCGGTTTCATTGCCTCTCCAATTTTTGAAAAGTCCCCAAGCCCAGAGTTCTTAGTGCAAAGGTCCATTCAAGCATCGGAGAGAGTAGACATCTTGAGCATCAACGACGGTGCTAGTTTGAGTTCTGATGAGTCTACTGAATTAGAACAACCAAGGATCATGGCCAAAGTCATCGGAGAATTCGCCGTCCCACTTTTTCATCATCTTCGTCGGCGATTGTTCTTCCTAAAGAGGTTAGGGACTCGGAGCTGAAACCTCAACATTAGAATTTGCTGCCCACCTACCACGGCATCGCCAATGAAGATGCTCTCACCTTCATTCGAGAGTTCACTTCGACTGTGCAGTTCTTTCCATTGGGGAATATTTCTGAGGATCAACTGAAGATGAAGTGCTTTCCCTTATCACTGAAGGACCGAGCCAAGGCGTGGTACCTCACACTCCCGGCGAACTCACTGTTGATGTGGAAGGATGTCTGCGAGCGATTCATGCTCAAATACTATCCCAACCAGAAGATGCAAGAAATCCAGACGCAAATCATGAACTTTGAGCAAGGAGCAGATGAGTTATTCCACGAGGCATGGGAAAGGTTTCAAGAGTTGCTACAGCAGTGCCCACATCACCAACTGGTTCCCGAAATGCTATGCCAATACTTCTATGAGAGTCTACATCAGACGAGCCAGTTCAAGGTGGATAGCACTGCCGGAGGGAACATTGCAGTCAAGACGGCTGATGAGTTGAATGATATTTTCGAGACCCTCGCTAAAAGCTCTTGACCTAAGCTGGTTCGACTGAGAAGTAAGCATGCTAGTGCAATCAATTCTGAAGATACTAGCTCTGATTTAAGGAAGCAAGTGGCGGCCATGGCTCGAAAGATGCAAGAACTCGAGATGAAAGCTGAGACCCCGCCACCCACTCCTCCACCCAAGATTCTCAAAAGATCACAGCCACCAATCTAAGAAAGTGAACTGGAGGCGTATGCAATTTGTCAAGAGTCGCGCCATTTTGCTGAGGTTTGTCCAAACATGGGCAATTTCACTTATGAAGGAGGTGCCGAGGTCTATGCGGCACAAGGCTTTCCACCCCAAGCCCTACCCCCTCAAAATTACCAATATCCTCCATACTCTCCACAATACCCAGCTCAACCTTACTATCCTCCACAAAACCCATACTATCCACCACCACCATCATCTTACTACCCACCTTCACCCTACTATCAACCTCCACCATATACATCACCACAACAGCCTTATTATATTACACCTCCACCTCAGCCTCAACTATACCCTTCTTAAAACACTCGCCCTCCAACCCAACCTCCTCAAGTTCCACCTCCAAACGCTCAAGTACCGCCACCTCATCCTCAAGAAACTCAAGAGGCGGTCAATAAGCGTTTTGAAATGCAAATTGGGCAAATGGCGGGCACAATGAATCAACTTCAACAAAATTTGCAGCCGAATAAGATTCCAGCTCAAGAAATGCAGCCATATCAGGTTCAGGCTGTGTCAGTATTGAGGAGTGGTAAGATCATGGACAATGGGGTGGAGATGCCCCAGTTTTTGTCAAATTTTCAAAATCCGTACCCTTCCCAGGGTTTGCGACCGCAAAGCCCATCGTGATCGCAGAGCCCAGCTGCATCGGACCCCTCGCGATCGCGAAGCCCATCATGACTGCGATCCTTGGAAAGTTCCAAAGAGGATGATGCTGCAAAGCCTAATTCCGAGCTTTCTCTTCACAAGTCTCCTACTCCTTATGTTCCACCTAGCAGATTGAAGAAGGAGAAGAAAGATCACAAAGTTAGTCATCTTCAATCATTGCCGAAATGAAGTGATCCGAGAAGTTTTGAAATGAATGTGATTTTGGATAGTGGAGAGACTGTGGTGGGGATGATGGATTTAGGAGCAGCAGTGAACTTGATGCCTCACTCTATTTTTGAGAAGATGAATGTAAAGAACCTCAAGGTGACCGACATTTGCATAGAGTTGGCAGATGGTACCTTGAGTCATCCGTTAGGAATTGCGGAAGATGTGGCTATAGTTGTTCGGGGCATTCGAGTTCTTGCTGATTTTGTGGTGCTTAAAAAGGGACGAGGAGCGAGGAGTGCGAGCGGTCATCTGCTCTTGTTGGGACGACCATTTATGGCGACTACTTAAACTCGTATAGATGTTGCTTCTAGTACATTGAGTATGGCCGGGAAATGAGGTTCAGTAACATTTTCGGTATTTGGGAAGTCACCCTCTACTTCTACTTCTACTTCAACTTCTAAATCATTGATCCATAAATGTTCTTATGTTTAAATTCCTGACAAGTTGGATGAGGATAATGTTGTGCAAGATGTGAAGGATGATAATAAACATGAAGAGCCAATTGTAAAGGAATCCTTGAGTGATGAGGAAGATGCTATCATAGAGCAATTTTTGAACAACTTGAAAGAGGTAGAGGACATGAAGGAGGCTTGTCTGGTAAGCATGCAACAAGAAGAAGCCATTGTTGATGATTTTCTCGCTAACCTGCAAGATGAAGCTCACGTTTCAGAAGAACCTCGGCTTAAAGTGCATGATCAAGAGCAGTTGTATGAAAAGTTTCAAATAAGTGTGGGGGAGAGGGGTATCAAACATGAACCGATTTTAGATTCTCAAGCCAACCTGGCAGAAAAGCTCACAGTTCGGTCGAGAATGGTTGATGGATTCCTTGGATTTGAGACTGTTATAAGAAACCCGTTGTTCGTTGCGACGGGGTTTGGCTGATGAAGATTCCATCAAGCTAACGACGTTAAACAAGCACTTCGTGGGAGACAACCCACGCTTTTATTATTTTCATAATTTTCTTTTAATTTTTATTTTTACTAATTCTTTCGTTTTTGTTTTGCAGGTTATATTTTAAAAAAAAAATCAGCAAGAGTTACTGCAGCCTCATCCTCGTGATTGCGAGGGTGGTCGCGGTCGCGTCCCCTGTTATTTTCGATGGTGATTTCCCTAGTTCCTCTTACTCCGACCCGACTTTGTAGTGTGGTACTTTCTTTTTGTTTTGTGTTTCATTTTATATTTTTTATATTAGTGGGTATTATGCTTGTTTTCTTTGTTTGTATTTGTGTAGGTTTTTGGATTTGGAGTTCTTCATGGATTTTGAGTTTATTGCTGGTTGTTTCGTCGTTTAAGGGCAGTTTCTTCATCCCTTTTATTTATTTTGAAGCAATAGGGACATTGCTTGGTTTAAGTGTGGGGGGGGGGGGTATATGAAATTGTTTGTGTTTTGTGTTTTGATTTTTGTGTGATGTTTTGTGTTTTGTGTGTTAGCATGGTTAATCCTTTTGTGAGTTCCTCAATTATATGTAAAGAATGATGAGCATGGATGATAGTTGTGATGATGAGGCTAATGATGAGTGTTTTTGGTTTGTTTTGGAAAATAACTACTTGTGAAGCATGTCATGATTTGATAAGTATGATTGGTGAATCTAGACTTTTGGCCTCTAAGAACTTGAATCACATTTGAGCCTATTTTTGTGAGATTTGAGCCTTTGACTATTGCATTATCAAAGTCATATTTATTTCATTGAGTGTGATTGTTCAAACATGCATGATTGTCTCTAGAACTTGCTTTAGTTTCTTCCTTGAGGTTGCATTAGTGTGCTTAATGATGAGGAGATGATCTTAGGCCATCTTTCATAGCCTTTATTTGCCCCTTTTTCTTGTCCAAATCACATGATATAATCCTAGTTAACCTCTTTAAGCCTATGAGACCATTTTTCTTTGATAAGCCTTGGATGAGGGATAACAAATGTGGGATTAATGAGTTTGGTAGAATTGAAAGTGCTTACTTCAAATTGTACAAAAGTGGGAAAGAAGCGAAGGAATTAGAGAATGTTGGAATTCATGAGATAGTTCTTTCTACCCATATAAGCTCTAGGTTGTTAGAAATAAAATTAAAAAATAAAAAATAAAAAAAAAGAGAGAAAAAAAAAAGAAAAAAGAAAAGAAAAAGAGTTTTGGTAGAGCATAAGTGGGTAGAAAGTGAAAAGATTCATTATAAGAGGTTGTGAAGAGTTGAAATTCTTGATATGGTTTGAAGTAGTGTGGGGGGAAATTGAGATTCAAAGTTGAAAAGAGAGGGTGAGATGAGTGATATCCTTTGGGGTTTTAAACTCACTTTAGCCAAATTTCCCTACCTACCAAAGAGCCTACATTACAACCAAACACAAAGTCCTTTTTGATCTTCGTCACAAGCACACATCGTAGCAATGGAGAGGATAGACGATCTGCAAGCTTATGGTAGATATTGTGTGTGTTTTGAATTGAGAGATATTTGTTTCCCATTCTATACACTTGAGAGTTGAGGGTTCACCCATATGTTTATCCGTGTTGTGAGGATTCTTGTTCGATGAGGTTAAATGTTGAAGTTTGTCATGAAATGCTTGTTGATGAGTGATGTGTTTTGCTTGTGGTATCTTTTATTTGGAAAAATATTTCTGAAGCGAAAATTCATTGTCACTTCATAGTCCATGTTTGTTGTTGGTATTGAATAGTTTGCTTGAGGACAAGCAAATGATTAAGTGTGGGGGATTTGTTTAGTGTATTTTTGTGTGGTTTTTATAGCTTTGTATGAGTTTGTTTATATGTGTTTTGTTCGTTTTTATGTGTGTATTTTGTGTGTTTAAGTCAAAGTCGAGTTCGTGAAGAGTTTTGAAAGAGAAGAGAGAAAATGAGCAAAAGAATGAAGAAATGAGCAAAACATGGAGATGAAGCTCGGATGAAATAAAAGCATATTATTGAAGAGGAGTTCGATAGGAGCGCTTAGGAAAAAATGACGGTCAATTCCGAGTTCGGACGAGGGAGATATGGCCGAAACAAAAAAGTCGCGCGCAGTGGACATCATAGTACTCCTCACGACCGCGAGGGTCTTCGCGGCCGCGAACCCTGCCGATTTTAGTGATTTATTTACTTCTTTAATTAGGTTTTTGAGGTTCTATAAATATGTAATCTTTAGGGAACGAACATATACTTCTCCTCTCTTATTTTTCAACATTAAAAACTCTAGATTAGTTTAGATTAGCTTCTAGTTATTGTTTTGAAGATTATAGCTTTTGGATTCAAGATTTAATTCAAGTTTAATTCAAGTTCTTCGTTCTTTCTTTCGTCTTCGATTCGTAAGTTTAATTTGTGCTCTTAAATTAGTTTTTACTTGCTTTCTTTACTTGCTTTGATTAACTGCTTTATTAGTTTAGATTAAATTGCTAAGATTAGATTTAATTGCTTTCTAGTTCTTTAGATTTATTTTCAAGCATGTTAGGATTAATTGGTTCTAGCTTAGAGCTTAGATTTATTTGCTTTCTTTATTGCTTTCCTTTCAATTCATGCCTGGATAGATTTATTGCTTTTCTCTTAGTTTAATTCTTTATCCCGGGTGACAAACGGGAGTTCTTTTATTTGCTCTTAATTGCTTTCTTTTATTTCAAGTCTAGGTTAGATTAGTTAGATTTATTTGCTTTCTTTTAATTACGTCTAGGATTTAATAATTAAACCAAATATTTATTTGCTTTCGTAGAGTGTTTAGCGCGTGTGTTCATACGATAAATCACCCTGTTAAGCTTTCCTTGAGATTCGACATTTGGGTTAAACTTACTAGTTCTACGATAGACCTAGTTCTATTGCTAGCACTTTTAAGTGAAACATAGGTGAGTGAATTCTCCTAGGCATTGACATTTTGGCCGGTTTGTGTGATAAAAGAGCTTTGTTGATTAGCCATTTATTGCACAATTTGCTCAAGAGGAGGAGATGTCTTCTTAAATTCTTCAATCACCCCTTGAGAGACGGAGAATCCGGGAGGTGGAAAGTGAGCATTGTTAGGATTTCCATAAGAGAGGTTGGGATGAGTTCGGTTGTTAGGATTGTATGCTTGATAACCTCTTTGTTGACCATAGGAGTTGCCTCCTTGCTTCCCTTGAAGATCACATTGATAATTTCCTTGGAATCCTCCTTGAGGCCCTTGAAAGCCTTGCTTATTGTAGTTGTCATAGGGTCTTTGGTTCACATAGCTCACATCTTCATTCCCATTATATTCTTCACTCTCTTAGGCTTGAACCACTTGCACTTCTTTCTTCGATCTCCTATCTTCTTCAAATTCACTCTTAAGAAGGGTGTATTGAGAGGCTAACTCATCAATTCTTGCATCTTCAAGGATCGAATTCACCTTCTTCGTAGGGCCCCTCTCCATTGACCATTGATAACTATTGGCCGCCATCTCTTCTATAATCCTTAGGGCTTTCTTTGCATTCCGGTTTACTAGGCAACCACCGGAAGTAGCATCAACTATGCTCCTCGCGTGTGGAGAGAGTCCACTATAGAAGTTCACTATTGTTGTGCTTCACTAAAACCGTGTTGAGGGTACTTGCGTAGCAAGTCCCTATACCTTTCCCACGCCTCAAATAGGGTCTCATCACCATGTTGTGAGAAATGTGAGATTTCCGAGATAAGCTTTTGAGCCTTTGAAGGAGGAAAATAGCAAGGAATGTTTTGCATAACTTTTCCCATGTAGTGATCTCGCTCTTGTCAAAGTTTTTGAACGATCCCTCAAAGAAAAGTTGAAGAGCTTCATCCTTATAGCATTCTCCGGCACTCCATTATGTTTCACCGTATCACAAATCTCCAAAAACGTGCTCAAGTGTGCATTAGGATCCTCATTTGGCCTCCCACCAAATTGCTCCGATTGGACCATTTGGATAAGGCCGGTCCTTATCTCAAAGTTGTTCGCAGTGACACGAGGTCCCCATGCTACTTCTTGGAATTGTTGGACCGGTGCCTCAAACATTTAATTTAGTGGAGGTAGAGGCTCCTCATTTGCTCTTCATTCATGCTCATCAAGCATTGCCCTCATATCTTCAAACTCCTTCATTAGAGCTTCCATATTCGGTATGTTAGCTCCCATTTCTTGTTCTTCAATAGAATTCATCCTTCTATGCCTTCTTTCAAAGTTCAAGATCAAAGGTTGAACAAGTCTTCCCTTGGATCTTGTGTGCATAAACCTACAAAATAAAAAACAAAAGAACAAATGCTTGAATTAGCAACTCAATAACCAAATCGACTATTGAAACTCAAACTAAACATTCTCCAGCAACGGCGCCAAAAATTGGTCGCTCTACTTTTTAGGGTAGAGAGAGAGCAATGATAATCGATGTGTTACAATCGAGTCGAATCCACAAGGAATGTTAGGATGTATGAATTTCAACTAGTAATCTAATTACCTAATGACTATCCAAGCTACCAACTAACATGTTTTTGTATTTTTATCAATTATGGAATGGAAATGACTAGTTAACTTCAAACTAAAGCAAATAAACTAACAAGTAAACAAGTGATATAAACTCAATAAGAGACAAGTGTGATTCCAATTATACTTCCATTAGGCTTAAGTGATGGGCAATTAGAACTCTAACTTGAACTAACCAATTTAATCTAACTTCATGTGGAAAACCTCCTACGTATGTTTTACTCAATTCTCATTGCAATGAAGACAAGTTGATTAATGAAATACCTAATTCTGGATAGGACATCAAGTAGAACATTAACTCCCAATGGCATAATGAGTTCTTTAACCCTACTATCTCTAGCATGCAAATCTCTATTTTCCTAGCATCTAATCTAAGCTCTAGCCTAGATCGCATTAGATCAAACACTTGATATGAAACTATGGTGATCAAGCATAATTACACAATAAAACATGGCACCAAGAGAAATGAACTTGAAATTAGAAGGTAAATTCACAATTAAAGCCTAAGCCCAATCACCTAATCCTAATCTACATATAATTGAAATCACAAAGAGAACTAGCTAGACATGATCAAGGAAAATAAACCATAAGAAATGCATAAAACCATAATCAAAAGATAGAGAATTCCATAAGGAAGAAGAATATGGTCTTGAATTTCAAATCCACCAAGTAATGCTCCACAAATCTTCAAAAATACAAAAGTAGAAAGAGGAAAATGTAATTAGGGTTCTTAGAATGTTAAAGTATGAAAAGATACCAAATAGGGTGAATTTAGGGGTTAAATACATCAAAAACTGAGTTTGAGACGAGTTAGGCCGAGTTTGGTTCGACTAAACTCGGTCATTAGTGAAGAAGGGCGGCCGACCAGCGACCCAATGGACCGTCGGCTGGGTCGCTAAAATGGCTGTCTCCGGCGGCGGGTTAAAGGAGGGGAACCGGCGGCCCATTGGACCGCCGGCTGGGCAGCCGGTCTTCCTTTCCCTTGACCAGTCCACTCCTTTGACTTCTTCTTCCAATTTTCTTCGTTCGACCTTCGAATCAACTTTCAAACTCAACTTTTTCACCTTTTTAAGCTCGTTTCTTCCTCATTTCCGGCCTTCGATCCTTAGCTACTTGAATGCTCTTCCAATTTCCTACAAAAATAGATCAAAAACCGAGAGAAAATGAGAAAAGTATTAAGTATGCTATAAGTTTAGAAACCCTAGTATTTCTAACATTTAAGCACATAAATCGAGACTCAAACATATGCAAAATACACTCAATATGCATACAAAATATGAGTTAATCATATGTGCGACACCGTCAAGCTAAATGGAGTTCCTAATGATGTTATTCGCATGCGAATGTTCGGGTTTTCTCTAAGAGATCGGGCTAAAGATTGGTACAAAGGATTGAACAAGGCTAACATTCACACTTGGGATGATTTGTGCTAGGCATCCTCTCCAAATACTTCCCACCCTCCAAAGCTCAAAGGCTTATTTCGACATCTCACATTTCTCTCAACAAGGTGACGAAACCTTGTTTGAGGCATGGGAAAGATATAGAGAGCTCCTAAGGAAATTTTCCTCAACATAGCTTCAATGAGGGTCAACAAATAACTACTTTCTATAGTGGTCTAACACCTCATACACGAAGCATTGTAGATGCTACTTCCGGTGGATACCTTGTCAACCGAAATGCAAAGGAAGCGTTGAGAATCATTGAAGAGATGACGGCTAATAGCTATCAATGACCAATGGAGAGGACCCCTTCTAGAAAAGTAGCTTCTATTGAGGATGAAAGTTATGATGCTTTAGCATTGGAGCTTGCTAGTATGAAGAAGAAGTATGAAAATGAGAGGAAAGCTCAATTGCAAGTTGTTCTGTAAAGCAAAAAAAATAGTGTAGTTATTTATTTTAGAAAAATAATGCAATAGTACTTCATTAGAAAACATGTTACAATTGAAATATATCATTCCCCTATTATTCGTGATTATTTTCTTAAATTCTCATAATTTTACTTTATTAATCGATTTGTTTAACTTCATATATTTATTACTCACAAACAAATTACAGTATATTTTAGATGTCATATTTCATATTCAATTAGAATTTCAATGTTAGTATATCTACTCATCAATTATAAATAATCATTTTTCTCTATGTCTCCTACAATAGACACTCAAACAACGGGAAAATTGACAATCAAAATGAGATATTAATTGAGATACTAATCATTTTAGAAGTGCATTTTTCTATGATTTTTACTTCTCATTCACCTATTTTTTCTAATATGATTTTAATTTGAGGAAATACCCCCATTTACCATTCCCCCCTTAGTGTAGTCAAATTATAACCAAAACTTAAAAAATAACAAATTTTACCCAATTTGTTATTGTGTGGACCAATTTACCCCCATTCTCCTATTTTTAAAAGATCATTCTCGCTTCTTTTCTTTCTTTCCCCAGCTTCTCTCTCATTCATCCGTCTCCTATCTTCTCTGTGTAAGGACTCGGCGAAAGAAAGCGGCGTTCCAAATCCGGGGGCAGCTGTTATTGTCGCGGTTGCAGGCCGCGACGTTGCTTTTGCTTCATTTTAGGGTTTGCGTGGGTGTTGTCTGGTTTAGGGTTGCGTTTCTCCGAGCTTCGCTGCATTTCCACGAGGTGCTGGTAGCCGGAGTTGCATTCAGGTAGGTTTCCTTTTTCCTTTGTGTTCTTCTTGTCCTTTTTCACCATTCTAGTTGTTTGGAATCTAGGGTTTTGTTGAAATTTTGGCCGTTTTTTGGCCAAATCTGAATATTTAGGGTGCAATTAATCACTAGGCTTTGTTCTCCTCGAAAAGACGAAGAGATAAAGGGGTGGTTCACTTATTTTGGTGGAGAAACGAGGGAGAAATGCGCCGGAGAAGATGAAGCAGGCCGGAAATCGTGATTTTGTACGGCGGCAGAATCAAATGATAGGTAAGAAATCAAATAATTAGAGGTAAGAAATTCCGGGGTAGAGATAAGAAATTAAATAATTAGGGATAAGAAATTGACGATTTCTTACAGGGTAGAGGTAAGAAATTGTCAAATTCTTATAATACGAGTCTTTTTTTAGGTTTTCGAATTTAAGCATTTTTTTGTTGTATTTTCTAGAATCTGATGTAGAGAGAGAGAGAGAGATGCAAATTCGAAGGATTATATACTGTGATTTGAAGGATTATATTGGGGTGACATCATTCTCTATCTCCATTCTCTCCTTATAAATCTGAAAATTTTGAAATGGCTTCTCTTCCATTATTTCGAAATGAATTCTTTTTTTTAATATTATCATTTGTACAACTGCACCATTGTTCTTGTTTCTGGAATTCTTCAAACCCTTAATGATTATAAACAACAAATGGCAATTTTATGGTAAGAACATGCGAAAAACGTGGTAAAAATTTATTTTTATAGATAAGACTCCAACCAGATAGGTGAAAATTCATGAGACAGAAAAGATTTTTGTTTGACATGTAAGAATTCAAGATAACAAAGTAAGGATCCAATTTTAAAGGTAAGAATTCAAGAGACAACGGTAAGAATTCACTAATTAGTATAGATAAGAATTCAATCAGATAAATAATAATGCATGAGACATAAGAATTATAAAAGTAAGAATTGATCCAATATCAAAGAAGGCGGGCATATTTTTGTGTATGATTTTCGTGTATGGTTATGTAAAAATGATCTAATTCTTGCGATCTATATATATGAAATATTTACATATCACGTAAATATTTTAGTTGGAATTACTCTCTGTAATGGAGTTTGAGTATATTCATTAATGTAGATTATTTTTGTATGATTATGTAAAAAATGGTCTAATTCTTGCGATCTATATGTAAGAATTGATACATTTCTATCTAGATTAATATCGAATAAATAGTGGGCATATTTTGTGTGTATCATTTTTTAAGATTTCATGAGACATAAGAAATGGTATAAAAATACAATAAGAATGGTAATGAAAAAATAGCGTGCAATTGGTAAGATGTAACGTCCCGTCTTTTCCTAACTATCATTAGAAGCCTAATTACGTTGCTTGAAATTTATTAGCTTTTAGTAATTCAATTCCACGTCTAATCGTTATATATATTTCGAGGAATGAAGCTCTCGATTAAAATCAAGTAGCAACTTGATTACTAATCGCTCTTAGTGAATTAACGATTAATCGATTAGATATTCAATTGAGTTATTTTTTTAAACTAAGTACATTAATTTTTAAGTTTCAATCATTTTCTTAGCTAAGAAAAATCAACTCGAATGCCTCAACTAATTATTCATGGGATAATTAGTCTGTGATAAGTTATTGGACCAAGCCACTTTCGAATTTGGACCGAAGCCCATAGTCGCTTATAAAAATCTCATTATATATATATATATATATACACAAGCATGTAGTAATAAACCAACCTTTATTTTAGAGAAAAATGCACTATGGCCGAAACACACATCTCGAGTTACTAGCAAAGATTCAAATCTCTTTTTTTAGAATAAACATAAGGTAAGATAGAAGAATTCTCTTCTGTTACATTCAGAATTCAATAATTTAATAAATTACACTAACTTTACAACTTTGGAAAGACAATAAGTTATTAGCCAATGAACTATTACGTGGACACAAAAGGAGAGAACCACACGGCACTTTCTAATCAATCAAAGGGAAAGAAATCAATCCCCTCCATCTCCAACAAAAATCAGCCTGCAGCAGCCCCCTTGAGCCCACCAAAACCTGCAAATAAGAGTAGAAAATCAGCCAAGAGATTATGGAAGATTATTATCCAACAAATAAACCATAGACTTAACTAATAACCAGTTACAAGGACTGCACAATCAAGTATAAATACCCCTTCTCCACAGCCATCTCTTGAACCATACTTCACCAAAATTTTAACAACAATAGAGAGGAGGAGGCTGCAACAACTAGAGAGAAAGAGGGAGGGAAGAAGCTAGCAACTACAGCCCCATCTCTAAGGTAATAGCACAACCCCAAACCCTCACATTTTCAAGCATGATTTAGTTATGTATGAAGCCATAGATGCAAGCATATGACCTACCCTCAGTTTTGATCAAAGCACTAGAAATTTCTAAGAGAAAACAAGAACACTCAATTTATTATATTCAAAACTAACCCCACCAAACATGCTTCCTAGTTCAGTTTAAGCATACTCTCTTTTAAGTTCTGAACCATGAAAAACTTTAGTTATTGAAATGCAAACTGGTTCTTAGCCCTGGATACTTGAAGACACTACAACATGCTTCAAACAAGAACCTAGAACAAACAAAAAAGAAAAAGAATGAATCCTAAGACTAGAAGCTGCAACACACTCAATCAAAACCAATCGGGAATAAAACGAAGCTAATAACTAAAACAAGCGAGGAAAGAACATAACTTAAGAGGGAGAGTGCGAACGAATCGAACCTCCGTCGAGGCGCGAGGCCTCGACGGCGAAGAAACCAAACGGCAAGGGACCAGCAGTAGCGCCCTCGTTCGTTGGCAGCAAGCGACGGCATCTCGTCGTCATCCGCTAGAACCTACAATTAAAAGTAAGAGCGAGAGTCAGAGTCCGTTCATAATCAAAATCAGAACTTCGAAAAAAAAAAAGAAAAAAAAGAAAGGGAGAATAAATAATAATGATGATTAAATAAACGAGAAAAGAAAGAGCTCGATCGAAGTCGGGCGAATGTCCCCTAGTTCTGAGAAATAGGGATTTTGATTTTGGGTGTTAACCCGCTACGAGAGAAAGAACGGTGGGTCTGCGGGAGTTGCAGCCGGCCCAAGATGGGAACCACCGGGCACCTTCCGAGCCAGCGCCATCTCACCGCAGCAAACAAGAACGCCGGAGGTCGAAATTCGCCGATAATCAACAGAGGGACGCCTCTCCCCAAATTCAAAAATTAGAATTTCGAATTGGGGGAAAATTTTCATAGAATAAGACCGACCAGAAACAGGGACGAGAACGCCGGAGGTCGATTTCGCCGGAAATCGACGGAGGGATGAAAACCCCGAAATTCCGACTACCCCCCCCCCCCAAATTACGACTAGGGCTCATTTCTTCCCAAATCTAAACCGAAGGGATTCCAGAGAAGAAAAAGAGCAAAGCGTCGGCGGCCCATTAATTGAGATGCCGCACGAAGACAATCGCCGGAGAAGATGACCGGAAGCGATGAAGTAGAGGAGTGAGAAGGGCGCAGAAAAAGAAGATCGCTAGAGAGAGTTGGGAGAATGAGGTTCTGCGTCAATGAGAAGAAAAAGGGGGCGGGGACTTAGAGTATATTTTTTTTAACTATTACTTATCTATCTATTTATTTATTTTTCTTTTTCTTTCTTTTGTTAATGGGACGGGCCTCTGAAACGGGCCGCGTTTTCGGGCTGCGAAGGCTGGGCCGGATTTACTGAACGGGATCAGATTGGTTAATTAAATTACGAGCCCAATTCCTAATTCATTATGGATCGAGACGCCACTAATTAAATCGTACACTACCCGTATTTATATAATTCGTAAGAATTATTTCGCGATTAAAAGAATTAACCTAAGATAAGTTAATTATCCAAGGTTTAATAGTTTAGACTAATTGATTAAGATAATCAATTACGCAACTACAATTAGTAATTTATAATTCTTAAGGGAATTATTTTTCTTAATTAACTTATAGAAATAAGTTAATTAAATAAGAAGTTATCTTAGCCTTACGATTAATACATCGAGCCATTCATTGAGAAGCTTCTCGACTAATTAATTCTACGTTCACAATAAATCAATTATTGATTTAGTTAGAAACGTTCTTTACAAACCGTTCGTATAACGGAACTTATAACTTGATGTAGATAACAGTAACCACGTTACTGAAGTTAGAATAACCTCCGACTAGACCAATAAACTACGATCTTAGATGAAGATTTTATTCGTTAGAGTACGAACCTTATCTCGATTTTTCAATCAAAGGTTGCGTGAAGGAGGGTCAGTAGCGGAGACAAAGAGCGTCTAATAGCAGTCAAGAAGAGCAATGAGGTGGGCTTTCTATAAAACAAAAGCATGATTTATTAGATGTTAGCTCTTTTATAATTGTCATGCCATAAATATTTTCAATTTTGTATGATGCATATCTGTTGAATGGCGAAATGTCAATTTAAGAATCGAATTCGGGTCCCTGTGTGATCAGAAAATCATACTTGGACTAGTGTACACATTGGTCGTGTCACTCAGCGTGGTGACCGATCGCGTGACCGAGTGAGGTGGCCAACTCCTCGGCACAACAAGCTCAGATATGGTAGATTACACAAGAAGAGACTGATCAGTCGCTTTCAAGAATATAAATATTTTTATGAACATAGGCATTTTAAAGAAAAACCCTATGATTCACCAAATGATGGCTTGACAATAAACAAATGATTTTGGGCATGTGTCCACTGAGTACTCCGTACTCACGCCCTGTATATTATTTCCGATGTGCAGGTTGAGTAGTGTTGCAGCGAAGTGACCAGCGAAGATTTTGTCAAGAATAAATTAGAAGTAATAACTCTTGGTAGCATGTCTTCATACATATGTTTGAACACCTTTTCGCTGCGTACACTCTTAAATTTCTCTTCGATTTGGTTGTACTAAGCCTGAATGATGACACCTATTCTCATGGGAAAAACCATCGATAATGCCATCTCTGGTATATGAAATCCAAGTCACAAGTTATTGAGTCAATTCGTTGTTAACCCTTCTTTATTCTTGAATTTACTTCATATTAACCATAGTCACGATTTATACCAAACTGAGCTATCGATTAGAAAAGTACGGTCGTGACATAAGAACATGCGAAAAACGTCGTAAGAATTCATTTTTATAGATAAGACTCCAATCAGATAGGTAAAAATTCATGAGACTGAAAAGATTTTTGTTTGACATGTAAGAATTCAAGGATAACAAAGTAAGAATCCAATTTTAAAGGTAAGAATTCAAGAGACAACGGTAAGAATTCATTAATTAGTATAGATAAGAATTCTTTTTTTTAATATTATCATTTTGTACAACTGCACCATTGTTCTTGTTTCTGGAGTTCTTCAAACCCTTAATGATTATAAACAACAAATGACAATTTTATGGTAAGAACATGCGAAAAACGTGGTAAAAATTCATTTTTATAGATAAGACTCCAATCAGATAGGTAAAAATTCATGAGACAGAAAATATTTTTGTTTGACATGTAATAATTCAAGGATAACAAAGTAATGATCCAATTTTAAAGGTAAGAATTCAAGAGACAACGGTAAGAATTTACTAATTAGTATAGATAAGAATTTTTTTTTAAATATTATCATTTGCACAACTGCACCATTGTTCTTGTTTTTGGAATTCTTTAAATCCTTAATGATTATAAACAACAAATGACAATTTTATGGTAACAACATGCAAAAAATGTGATAAGAATTCATTTTTATAGATAAGACTCCAACCAGATAGGTAAAAATTCATGAGACAGAAAATATTTTTGTTTGACATGTAAGAATTCAAGGATAACAAAGTAAGAATCCAATTTTAAAGGTAAGAATTCAAGAGACACGGTAAGAATTTACTAATTAGTATAGATAAGAATTCAATCAGATAAATAATAATGCATGAGACATAAGAATTATAAAAGTAAGAATTGATCAAATATCGAAGAAGGTGGGCATATTTTTGTGTATGATTTTTCGTGTATGGTTATGTAAAAATGATCCAATTTTTGCGATCTATATGTATGAAATATTTACATATCATGTAAACATTTTAGTTGGAATTACTCTCTGTAATGGAGTATGAGTATATTCATTAATGTAGATTATTTGTGTATGATTATGTAAGAAATGATCTAATTCTTGCGATCTATATGTAAGAATTGCTACATTTCTATTTAGATTAATATCGAATAAACAGTGGGCACATTTTTTGTGTATCATTTTTTAAGAATTCATGAGACTTAAGAAATGGTAATAAAAATACAATAAGAATGGTAATGAAAAAATAGCGTGCAATTGGTAAGAACATGCGAAAAACGTGGTAAGAATTCATTTTTATAAATAAGACTCCAATCAGATAGGTAAAAATTCATGAGACATAAATGATTTTTGTTTGACATGTAAGAATTCAAGGATAACAAAGTAAGAATCCAATTTTAAAGGTAAGAATTCAAGATACAACGGTAAGAATTCACTAATTAGTATAGATAAGAATTCAATCAGATAGATAGTAATGCATGAGACATAAGAATTATAAAAGTAAGAATTGATCCAATATCGAAGAAGGTGGGCAAATATTATTGCATATTCCTTCAAATCCCAGCATATAATTCTTCCAATTTGCGTCTCTCTCTCTCTCTCTCTCTCTCTCTCTCTCCCCCTACCATCGGATTCCATAAAAATACAACGAAAAACTGCTTAAATCTGAAAACCCTAAAAATAACTCGTATCATAAGAATTTGATAATTTCTTACCTCTACCCAGTAAGAAATCGTCAATTTCTTACATCTAATTATTTATTTTCTTACCTCTACCCCGGTAAGAAATCATCAATTTTTTACCTCTAATTATTTGATTTTTACCTATCATTTATCCCTAGCCATCGTACAACTCGCGATTTCCGGCGTGTTTCTATCTTGTTTCTCAACCAAAATGAGCGAACCACCCCTTCATCTCTTCGTTTTTACGAGGAGAACAAAGCCCAGTGGTCAATTGCACCATAAAGCTTTTGGATTTGGACAGAAAAAGGCCAGAACAACAACAAAATCCTAGTTTGGCTGTCTTCTTCTTCTTCTTCTTATTCTTCTTTCTCTTTTTGCTGCTGTTGAACGGACGGACGGACATGGTTAGGCTTCGTTGGAGCTCGTCGAAGCAGAGAGAGAGACGGTGGGGCGAAGATCGGCGTTAGGGGCGAGGATCGTCAGAGCTTCATCTTTCTCTTTTGCTGCTATTTTGAGGGGAGGTTTTGGAAGGGAGGTTTGTAGAATGAATTTTGAAGAAACTGAAAAGGCGTAAATGTGGGGGGAGGAAATGAGTTAGTGGAGGGTGGTTTTTCTTTTGTTTAAAATGCTTTCAATTTTTTTTTTCCTTTCGTTAACTTTAGGGGTATTTTTGGAAGTTCAACCCAAAGTTGGGTATAATTTGTGTATTTTAAGTTTTGGGTAAAAATTGGTTTTTTTATCTCTACATAGGTAGAAATTTTTTTGCCCCTTTTAATTTTAACAATTATTCCAATGAATTGTTACATGACTATCATTTTAAATATGAAAAATTAGTGTAAAGTTTAATAATGGCGATCAAGAATTTGGTCGAAAATATAAACATATTCATTAATTCTCGCCCATAATAATTTTAAAAAATTTATTTGATTTGCTATATTATTTTATTTTTATGAGAAATAATTTACAAATATTATTCTTAAAAATTTAATTGGAATACGCACCTATATATTTTCTTAATCAAAATCTCAATTTCAAAATGAATACAACTACCCAAAAAATTAAATGTTCTTGACCCATTTTCAATTACATTGAACAACAGGCGGCTTAACATTTCAATTGAACTAAACTACTCGAGAAATTACATATTTTCCTGACCTTTTTTTTTTTTTTTTTTAATTTATGCAAGCAACGAGTGACTTCAGAAATATTATATCTCTTTGCTATTTTTTGTAATTCGATAATCAACGGGTAGACATAACATTTAAATCGAGTATAACTTAAAAAAAAGTTATACTTCTTTGCAATTAAATTAAACAACTTAAGACATATTAGTCTGACCTAATTTTTTGTTAATGTAAACGATGAATGACTTCAAAAATATAATATTATCTCTATTTACCTATTTTTATATTTTGATAATCAACGGGTGTCTTGACATTTGAATTCATTATATTTTTTTAAAATTAAGATCTACTTCTTTGCAATTAAATTAAACTACTCGAGAAATGACATATTTTTCTGATCTAATTTTTTGTTAATGTAAACAACGAATGACTTTAGAAATATTATCTATCTAGCTTGAGCTATTACAGTATTTTTCTATTTTTCTATTTTTGTCTTCTGATTGTTTGGACTTATAACTATCCCAATTGATTTATAGGGTATTTTATGCAAGTTAATAATATTAGTTTTTTTTAGAGAATCGATAGGATTACCCATGTAAAAAAGACTTAAAAAATAAATAACTTGACATTCAAAATGAGCAGCTACCTAAGAAATGTTGAGAACCCCCACTCAGTTTGTGAGTTTTGATGATGTTTATCGAAATAACATTTAGAAGTTTCTAGAGTTAGGTTGCTAGATCAAACTGCCATGTATAGCTCGGTTTGATAATCGAAATTAGGCAGATCTTAGTCAACCAGATTGAAGGAGTCGGCACTTGCCTGGAAGAGTTCAAGACTCGCAGTTTAAAGGAAGTTCGCTGAAGACTCCAGTTTGAAGATGTAGCCTCGACCTGCCTAAATAGGTTGAACGATCTGGCTCCTGCATCTCTTGAAGCGAGCTGGACAACCTCAACGGAAAGAAAGCACAGTGTGTTAGAGTACCGTTCTGACACATTCAACGGCTAGTATTTGATTTCTTGCTTATAAATACTGCTTCCCTCAACTAGAATCTCCACGGGAAATTTAGCATTCAAAGCCAAAACTCTGCCGAATTCTCAAGCATTCCAAGCCTTCAACTCAACAGTTGAAATCAAGATAATTTCCTAAGTGTTGAGTGCTTAGTGAAAATTCTATATTCTGGTCCTAAAAATTACTTGAGCGTTTACTGCTTCTCACGTGATTGTTAGAGAGCTTCTAGTATTTCTTTGATTTATTTCTCCTGTAGAAGCTCTCGCCTATAATTTCTTTCTACAAAGTTAGGATAGACTTTGAGTAAGATTAAGTAAGCAGTTTTTCACTTTGTTGTAAGTTATAAAGAAAGGTTGTAAAAGTCACGACCCATAACTCATGCTTGGTTTTCGTCGAGGAAATGATGAAGATTAAGGCTGGTTCTCAACCAGTATAAAGAAGAGAGAAGGAAATCCAAAGTAAGGGATTTCGGATCGCAAGATCTGACGTGGATGTAGGAGGGTTATCTCCTAACCACGATAAACTCTCGTGTCTCGATCTCTCTCTCTTTATTCTCTCTTTACAGCTTATCCACACTCATAAACTATCATATTAACAAGCATATCAATATGCATGAATATTACATCCCGTTAGTTTAGATAAGAATTTTCTCAAGAGTTTTCCAACACTAGCCACCAACTTCCGCACTCCAGTTCAGTTTAACAAACTGAGCTTGTTGGGAACCCTCTGCAGTTGTTTTGATGATATTTTCTCGAAACCACACTTAGATTTTTACTTAAGTATTTTAGAGTAGAGTTGATATGAGTAAGCTTCTTTTTGAAGCTTGATAGTTAAGATCTTAGGCAGATTGATTAAGCTTGTAAAGGAAGAGGTCATTAGACGAGCTCCCTCCTATAGGATGATCGATCTAGTTTTTCTCTTATCTCTCAAGATGCAGAAGGCCAGCTGTCTTGCTGGAGTTTTATCAGTTGGTTTTCCATTCGTCTCAAGAATCAAGTTCGTCTCTCTTCGACCAGCTGGACTCTCAGTCCACTGGTGCTACATCGGTTGCCAACCTGGACCAATCCCAATGCATGAAGATGACTCAGCATCAACGGCTCCCTGCCACTGGTCAGAGTTCCAACGGCTAGAATTCAAATTCTATGCCTATAAATATCTTCATCTTCAAAGGAGTTTCTAACAGGAATTTCAATTAAAAGAGTTGAAACTCTGTAGAAATCTCAAGTATTCAAGCAAACTCAACACTCGAAATACCTAGAGAATTCCCAAGTATTGAAACCTCTCGAGATTTCACCATTGTTACTCAAACTGAGTTCTTGAGCATTCACTACTGTTCAAGAGCTCGTCAGAAGCTACTCCTTCAAGTCAAGAAGCTGATTTGTGAAGAAGAAAGTAATTCTATTGCTTCACCATTTTCAGAGAAGATCAAGCTCTAGAAATTAGGAAGCATGCTGGTCTAATAATCTTAAGTCTAGCTATTGTAAAGTTGTAAGGGTCACGACCCAAGAATCGTGCTTAGATTTCTACTAGTGAGTCGAGCTCTAAGACTGGTCCTCAACCAGTAAAAATAAGAGAGGAGTTGGATCCAAATGTTAAAGAGATTCTCAAGTTCGACGGAACTTGATGTGGACGTAGGAGGTGTTTCTCCGAACCACGATTAAATCGACTGTCTCTCGCTCTCTCTCTCTCTCTCTCTTTATCTTTCCAGTTGATTTAATCCTACTGTTACTAACCATCTTGCATCATACATTCATCCAACTGATTTTATAAAGGATTTTCATTTAAAAGAGTACTTCAACAAAACCACCAACTTCCGCATCCAGCTCGCTCCCCTTCCTCATCAGTAGCAAGTCTGCTGAAAAAGAAGGAGATCGATCTGAAACTCTGTGCTCGCTCCTTTTCATAGAGCTTGTTGTTAGTTCAAGCTGTATTTTCACAAAACTATTGGAGATTGGTGTATTTTCCCCTCTCTCCCCATACACCAATTAGCTCTTTCTGGGACCAACAACTAGTATCAGAGTGGTGGTTCTTTGACCATCACATCTGAATACTAAAAGTTTTATTTAATCTTAATAGATCTTAAAAAATTCCTTTATTTCATTATACTCATTTTTCTGCATCATGGAAGCATCTCTTATTCGCATATGCGAATAACTCTTAATTCAGGGATATGAAGACTGGAGCTTTTGCATCAAGATGTGCCTTAAAGCTCACCACTATCGATGTGGAAGTTATTGAGAATGGCCCAACCATCATCTATGAGCAGGTCCCTACTGCTTCTGAAGATCTCTATGCTGTTACCTACTAGCAGAAGCTCAAGGACCCTCAAAACTACACCACTGAAGACATGAAGGTGGCTGGCCTCGATAACTTTGCTAAAAGGCTCATCTCAAGCACGGTGAAAGGAGTTCATCTTGCAAAGATACGAAATCTCGAGACTACCAAAGAGATGTGGGAAACTCTTAAAGCAGTTAGTCAAGGCTCTGAAGAGATGCTTGAAAACAAACTCGCTATGGCTTGTAACAAACTTGATGAGTTCAAAATGCAGCCCAGGGAGACAATAGAACAAATGAAGAATCACTTCATTGAGATCACGCTAGAGATCACAGCTATCAAACCACCAACAAATACTCTCAACGTGAACTGAATCAGAAAGTGATGCGTACCTTGCCTGCAAGCTGGCATGTATATGTTGCTCTTCATCCTGGCCGACCTGACTTCAACGACCTACAAACGGATGACCTCTTTGATCTCCTCATTAGAAATGAGTATGAGATAATTTGTCTTCACGGATCTAACCAACCTTCCACCAGCTCGAGTAAACCAGCAGCTGAGAAAAAGGAGGTTGAAATAGCTTTCAAAGCTGAGGTCACAACCGTAACCCAAAATGTCAAGTCAGATCAGCTCACCGGGATGGAAAAGCTGATTCAAGATTTCGCTCTACTTTCTCGTCGAAATGAGAAGATAGAATCCAGGATGAACAAATTCTGAAAATTCTATAAGGATTCCAAGAAAAGCTACAACAATCAAGCTTCACCTAAAATTGACAAGAAAGGTCAAGGTAACCCTAGCCCTTCTAAATTCAACTCTTCTAACTCACCACCAGGTGGTTGTTTCAATTGTGGTAGACCAGGCCACTACACATTAGAATGCCCAGATCTCCCACAGGAAGAGTGCAATGTTCTTCGAGCAAAGAGAGATCGAAAGTTAAAAGAACAACGAGATGCCCTGATTGCAGAAGGAGCCTCAAAGAAAGAGCCTCACTTCTCTGACACATCATCAGAAGAAGGGGTCCTTGCTGATGATGAGGATGAAGAAGAGAAGGACGAAATGATCATTGCCGAGAGAGCCTACCTTGCTGATGAGGTAGATGAAGATGATGATGAGGAAGAAGAAGAAGAAGAGTGCTGCATGGGTATTGAAAACCCCACCTCGAACTCAAAGGTAGAAACTCAAAACCTTTCCACTATTTTTTCTGACGAATATTCTGCAGGAGAAGCTCCTCCTGGGATGATTCCTTGGGAAGAGTTTCAACAGCAGAATAAGGACTACAAGAAGCTCTCCTAAATGTTTGAGGAGCTAGGTCATCGTCAGAAAGAAGCTGGAGGAGGAGAACGAAAAATACAAACTTGCGTTAAATGAAAGTTTTACTCCCTACAATCAAGATAAGGAGGAAGAGATCAATAAGCTAAAAATCCAAGTAGGGGAGTCTACTTTAAGAGAAGAGCATTTAAAAGAAATGCTTGAAGAGAAAGACAAAGAGAATGAACTACTCTTTGCAAAATTAGCAGATCTGATGGTACACCATGAAAATCTTATTGAGAAAGAAACAAACTTGCAGCAAAGAGTGAACAAAATGAACAAAGGAAAAGATAAACTGGAAGAAATTCAGTCCGCTCAAAGAAGCCCACTGATCAAAGATGGAACGTCGGGTTCAGTGGTCAAAAAGAGAAACGTCAAAGTGCTGACTGCCATATCACTTTTGTTAAAGAAAAGACAGCAGTCATCAAGCCAGCTCATCACAGTTTACCTAACAAGAGGATTCAGCTGAATAATCCAGCTCATCAGCCATAAGCCATCATGATAAAGGAGCATAAGACATCAAGCTCCAAAAGTCAATAGATCAAGAAGGCTGCTGCTCAAGAAAACAAAAAGAAAGACTGCCCTACTTTAGAAAAGCGGTCCAAATTCAAGAAAAAGCAGCATACGTTCAATTCTCAAAGGATGCAGCCTGCTCATCAACACTACTATGAGGAATGGCCGCAGTATGATGGGTATGACTACCAAGGTCAATGGTATCCTCAACAGCAATACCAACCTGACATATCCACCTGCTCTTGTCAGTATAATTAGCAGGACTGGAATCCCAACCAATGGTATCCATCTGGATATTATGAGGAGCCGCGCTATGACTTCTATCACCATGCTGCTTACCAAGGGTACTATAAAGATCCCTACTAGAATGCCGATCAGTATCAACCTGCTCTGCGTTCTCAAAAGAAGAAGAAGTCTTATAAAAATAAGAGGGCTTCATCTACTGAAAAGAAAACTCAAACTGCTGACAAGGCACCCATTTATGAATGGGTTCCTAAATCTGTTTAATTGCATGGTGGGAAGGAAGAAATGAGGCAGCTCGCTGCTGGCGGAACTGTCTGGATCATTGACAGCGGTTGCTCAAAGCATATAACCTATGATCGGAACCTGATGTCAGATGTCGTCGAGTACAACGGACCTTATGTAGGTTTTGGAGGAGATGACCAAGGTTATACTAGAGGATGTGGTAACTTGCAAGTTGGTAAAACAACTATTCAAAATGTTGCATATGTTGATAGCCTAAATCATAACTTATTTTTTGTAAGCCAGTTCTGCTCGAGTGGTATGCGTGTAGAATTTGCAGCTAGCATGTGTTTCATGAAAAACAAGGAAGGAGAAATACTTCTTACCGGAATTGAGAAGGATAGGTTATATGTAGTCTAGTGGACTAATCTTAAGGAAACCTACCTTCTCTCTAAAGTAATTTCCGAGACAAGCTGGCTGTGGCACAGAAGACTGAGCCATCTGAATTTCAAAGCCATCAACAAGCTCGCTCGAGAGAAGTTAGTAGAGGGACTCCAAGACCAAGTATTCGTAAGAAATCATATTTGTGAAGCTTGCCAAGCAGGAAAACAGACAAGAGCATCATTTCCCAGCATTGGAGCTCAATCTTCAACACGAATCTTGGAGCTTCTTCATCTGGATCTCTTCGGTCTAATCACTCCTTTAAGTATTAGTGGTAGAAAATATACACTTGTTGTTATAGATGATTTTTCTAGATTCACCTGGGTTATTTTCATGTATAAGAAAAGGAGACGCTGGAGAAGCTACCCGCTCTACTCAACAAGCTGTGCAATTAAAAGAATACCACTGTGGTATCAATTCGCTCAGACCGTGGAACCGAATTCATTAATCACATGATCGACTCATACTGTACTAAAAAGGAAATCACACATCAAACTTCAGCAGCTCGCACTCCTCAACAGAATGGAGTGGTTGAGCACCGAAATCGGTCACTCAAAGAAGCAGCTCGTACTATGCTAAATGAGACCAAACTTCCCAAGAAGTTCTAGGCTGAAGTAGTCAACACTGCCTGCTACACCCAAAACAGATCCACTATCACTATTCGCCATGGGAAGACACCATACGAGCTATGGAGAGACAAGTTGCCTAAGCTTAAATATTTCAAATCATTCAGATGTTTGTGTTACATCCACAATAATGGGAAATCTCAGTTAAAAACTTTTGATAGCAAATCTGATCCTGGAATTTTTCTAGGATAAACTCAGACTAATGCTTATCAAGTTTATAACAAGAATACCATGACTGTGGAGGTAACACCCCATGTTGTCTTTGATGAATCTGCTTGCATGCACAGGGAATCAACTGTTGATCCACCAGCAGGAAAGGGTGATGAACCAGCTGGCTCCTAGGAATCAATTTTAGATGATCTACTATTTTGGAGCCCAGCTGATAGAGAAGAAGAGCTTGCAGATCAAAGCGGCAAAATTGGAGGAAACAATCAAGGGGGAACCAGTGCATCTCCTAGCTGTACTAAACCAACTGAATCCACCTAGTCTGCTTCTCTACAGCCCGGATCTGAAGAACCTGCTCATCCACCTCCAGTCCAAGATTCCACTGTTGATCAACTCACTGAACAACTTGAACAGCTCAATCCTTTTGTT
Organism: Mentha longifolia; assembly: GCA_001642375.2. NCBI lineage: Eukaryota > Viridiplantae > Streptophyta > Magnoliopsida > Lamiales > Lamiaceae > Mentha > Mentha longifolia. Next base: position 25,121,623 of record CM038117.1, on the reverse strand, counting down.
CCTCAACCCCTAACCCCTACCCGAGTTTGATGACCGAGCTGATGAGCCAGAACCTGAAGTATCTGTAGAAGAGCTCTTTCGTCGAAGAAGATGGGTTGATGCTCACCCAGAGGAGCTCATTGTTGGGAACCCAAATTCTGGTATGAGAACAAGAAGGCAAATAGGAGAAAGCTATCTCTTCAGTTATTTTCTCTCTCATGTTGAACCTAAAAATGACGTTGAAGCATTGATGGATCCAGATTGGACTCATGCAATGCAAGAAGAACTCCATGAATTTTCAAGAAATGAAGTCTGGTCTCTTGTAGATCGACCTAATCATCAAGGAGTCATCGGTGTGAAATGGATCTTCAAAAACAAGCGTGATGAGAGTGGCGAGGTTGTCCGCAACAAAGCAAGATTAGTTGCAAAAGGATACTCACAACAAGAAGGGATAGACTATGAAGAAACCTTCGCTCCAGTCACAAGACTAGAGGCTATTCGACTGTTTCTAGCCTATGCAACTCATCAAAGATTCACAGTCTATCAGATGGATGTGAAGAGCGCATTTCTAAATGGAAGACTTAAGGAGGAGGTCTATGTAGAACAACCTCCTGACTTTGAAGAAGAAGATTCAAGCAAAGTCTATCGTCTGCATAAATCCGTTTATAGGTTAAAGCAAGCTCCTCGAGCTTAGTATGAGACGTTAGCAACCTTCTTGCTAGAATCTGGATTCAAGAGAGGAAGAGTCGACCAAATGCTGTTTACAATCAAATGGAATAACCATATCCTTCTCGTACAAATTTATGTTGATGATATTATATTTGGATCTAAATCAAAAAAATTACGTGAAAGATTTGGACAACTCATGAAAGATGAGTATAAAATGTCCATAATGGGGAAATGGCTTTCTTTCTAGGGCTGCAGGTGAAGCAGTCGACTGAAGGAATCTTCATTTCACAAACCAAATATGCACTCGAGCTCACTAAAAAGTTTGGTGTCAAGGACAGCAAACCAGTGAAAATTCCCATGCTCGCAAATGGGAAGATTGATGTGGATCCAGACGGCAAACCAGCCAACATAACTCAGTATCGAGGGATTATTGGTTCATTACTTTATTTAACAGCCAGTCGACCTGACATTTGTTTTGCAGTAGGTGTCTGTGCTCGATATCAAGCCGCTCCCAAAGAGTAGCATCTCGAGGCAGCCAAGAAAATTCTTCGTTATGTGAAGGGGACTATTAACCTTGGATTATAGTACCCTTATGATGATAACTTATAACTAACTGGTTACTCGAAAACTGACTATGGAGGATGCAAGCTGGATAGAAAATATATGTCTGGCACCTGTCAATTTCTTGGCAGCAAGCTGATATCGTGGTTTTCGAAAAAGCAGACCTCTGTAGCCACCTCTACCATAGAAGCAGAGTACATGGCAGCCGGTAGCTGTTGCGCTTAAATTCTTTGGCTAAAGCAGCAACTCAAGGATTATGAGGTCAACGTCAGTGAAGTTCCAATTTTCTGCGACAGCCAGAGTGCCATTTCCATCACTTAAAATTCCCGTGCTCTACTCCAGATGCAAACATATTGATATAAGGCATCACTTCATTCGCGACCATGTAGAGAAGAAGGATATAGTGGTGGAGAAGGTGCCCACTGAAATCCAACATGCTGATATTCTCACGAAACCTCTTCAAGAAGAGAGGTTCAAAATGTTGTGTGGAAAGCTGGGTATGCTAAATAAAATTTAGCAGCTGGCCGCTCAAACCAGCTAGTTGTTCCCTCCAGCTTGCTGCTGATTTCAGCTGGCTGCTCTCTTTAAGCCAGCTCGCTCTTCAACAGCACGTATGTTCTTTCAACCTACTGATCAATAAAGGGGGAACCAGAGACTTGTATCAGTCTCTGTTGATAAAACTTCTCTAGTAAGTTATAAATGCAATCATTAAATTTATTGATCTAAGCATTTTGTTCTTGAATACAGCAAAAACACTGTAGATGAAGAGTCTCCTGATACATGCAAACATCCTCACTAAATCTTCAAATTGAATGTCAAGAGTTGACCCAAAAACCGAGGAAGCATTTAATTTTGAGCATCTTTTCCACTTGCTTTCCCAGTTGCAGTTGATGCGCCCACTACCTCACCAGTTGTCCCCAACCCTTGATTATAGGTTTAGTGCTCCAATCTCAACCATTCAATCTTATTCTTATATGATTTAGAAATTGCCATAATCATACTTTTTACTTCATCTTTTGCAACCGCTCCTACTTTATCTCTCTCACTTCAAACTTTCAATTCTCAACAATGGCCGCCGCTGAACCTTCAATATCCACTTCTGATCAAACCACGGCATAGTTTGCTAGGGTTGCCGTCATCATGCCCAGAATCCTTCAAGAGCGTGTCGCAGTTCTTAATCATTTTGGCTTCACTGCTCTTGACCCTCTTTTTGCCCAAATTAGGGCTTGCCAAGGTTTTCACAACATCATCACGGCTGCTCCGGAAAAGTTTCTCCCTCGCCAAGTAGCCACTTTTCTCTAATCTTGGAGGGATTCCAATGACGAAGATGTCAAAAAAGCTACAGTTCACCTTCCGTCGAAAGATTCCGCCTGTCAACAACCGCTTAAAGTTCTCAATTTAATTTGCCAAGCTTTTCACATTGAAGATATTGGAGATTCTATTGAATCCATTGAATTAGGCTTCTTGTCGCCATCTATCCAGAGATGGTGATGACGAACGATGGGTATGGAGAAGTGGAGAAATGAAAATTGAAGGAGAAGGCTTTCCCGAAGAGCAGCTTGAAGCCTTAGTACCAACTACTCTGTGATTTTGTGCAGAAGGTCTTCTTGTCTCACAACAGTACCTTCGACTCTGTCATTCCTTACAAATTTAGAGTGATGGTAGTTGTTGTCAAGAATTTGCCAATCAACTGGGATCGCACCCTACTCAAGTTGATTCATGATGAAGAGTCGAATATTATGGAGATGGAGGATGAGGAAACTCATGTCAAGTCAGTGGAGGTGAAGAAGAACATCAAAATGGGGACTAGAATCAGTTACATTATTGAGAACAATTGGCCCAGGATGAGAACCTGGAGAGATTCAGTCGACCTCAACAAAAAGAAGCTGACTCATTTTGACAGGAGGCACTTAGAGATGACAGTCGGCATCTCAGCAGACCTGCTCTCTAAATCTAAGCTAGCTGTCCTTGCTTACCTACTAGAATTTGGGAGATCCAATCCCAGTTGGTCTGCTCCGGGAGAAAAATAGGCTCAACCAGATGGTCGACCTGCTGCTGCTGATGCAGCTGTTAATGCTAGTGATGCGGGAGCAGCTGGAGGGCATAGGAAGAGACCAGCTTCTGCAGTTGTGGATAAGCAGCCGGTCAAGAAATCTAAGCCCATCACTCCAAGGAAACCTCTACAACGTCAGCTCGCTCCAGAGTTGGATGAGGAGGATGTTCAAATTCATAACCCTCTCCCCACTCTCCCACTATCTACGTGGAGCTAGCTGCACAGATGGATGAAGATCTTGACTTCATCTCCCCTCCTGGATTCCATGTTGGAAGAGCTCGCGATGAAATCACCAATGTTTTTCCTGGGATAGAGGAACTTCCGAAGGCCAGGAAACTTACCACCGATCTCTAGTTCATTCTGGATGTGAGAGACTCTGACATGGCTACACTGAAATGTTTAGTGGAAGTCAAGTCCTTCGATCAGCTGATGGTGAAGGAAGCCTCTCTCAAGCAGAAACTGGAATTTCGAGATATTCAAGACGCTCGTTCTCGCTTCTGCTCCATCATTCTTGCCTTCATGAAGCTGGAGGCCCCCAAGAAAAATATCAATCTGCAGCTTTTGTACGTACAAGAAAAGGACCTCTATTTGAGTTCTCTTCATTCAGAGTATGTTCAAAGCCCCTAGCTAGGAGATGGCTCAAAGTCTCCAACTGGTGATGTTGCTGAACCAGCTGGTCATGACGCCGGTCCTTCTCCTAACTTCAGCTCCTGAAGGAGAAAATCTAGAAGGCAAACCTCATTCTGAGGGAGAACAAGCTAAAGAACTAGTACAGCCGACTGCCGGTGCTATTGAAATTATTCACACTCCGGGAACGGCACCAGAAGGCCTCTTCCAGCTCGTCAACCCCACTGTCCAGCTGTCAAAGCAAGAAATAGAGGATCTTGTCATTAATCTTGCCAATGACATCTTCAACTCTTTCTTAGACACTGCAATCGAAGTTGTTGCGACCTCCATCTTTAAGCTGGATGTCAACCTTCGTGCCAAGCTCATCAAATTTCGTGACCACTTTAACAAGAAGATTGATCTGGTCAGTGAGAATGGTAATGCAATTATGATCTCACTCTTGAACAAATTAGGTTGCTCAAAGTACAAGTGGAAGGTCTAGGCAAGAAGCTAGAAACAGCCATCTCGTCCAATGAAGAGAAGGCCAAGGAAGTGGCAGTGTCTTCTGCCATTGAGGCTGTAAAGAATTCCATGGAGATAATTGCTGCTGATGTCCGCTCAGAAGGGTGTTGGCATCTTCTCGGAAGTTCACCTATCAAAATGATTGAAAGAAGTCCTCCCTGATATTCTAAGTTCTCTAAGCATGGCTGAGCTGGGAGACTTGAAGGACTTGACAAATCTCTACGACCAAAATACAGGCGATCACAAGGCTCTGGTTGAGCAAGTGAATGCTGCTGCTGCATCCACCTCGAAGAAAACTGAAGAAATGCAGGGCAACATCACTGCACTCCTCACTGGTTAAGCGGATTTGAAGGAGAAGTTGGCCAGACTTGAAGATGAAAACAAGTCTTTGCAGCTGCTACTGAAATAAGCTCTTTCTGATGATGCCGAAAAGGGCGAAGCCACTCAAGGCAAAGCAGCGGGCTCAAAGAAGGATGCTGATGCTTCCAAGGATCCAACTGCATCTTTCTCTGACGATCTTTTCACCTTTGGTGAAAATCTGCAGGAGGACTTGCTGAAAGAGCAGGGTAATGAGCAGCAAGGGAATTCTCAGTAGGAGGCTGAGACTAAAGAAGAGAAAGCTCGCAAGCGTGTGGTCGAGCAAATGATAGATGCAGGGATACATGTTGATGACGCCAACGATCCTCATAAACAACAAATTTTCTTGGCTGAGCTTGCAAAGAGGGAATTAAAGAGAAAGGCTGATGAACAGTGGATGTCGACCTGCATGAAAGTTCTGAAGGTTACGCCGAGTTCTATCCAGTCCGCCTAGATTGATCCAGCTGATGATAAGAAATGAAGCCAGCTCATTGACACCTTCATCCTAAGGCACTACTACATCAAGGATGAGGAGTTCAGTGGAAATACCAAGCAGGCGTTTGCCAAATTTATCGAGCTGCATCCAAACCAGCGCCTGGTTTAGCAGACCCTCTCCTGGGCAGCTCAAAATCATGTCAATATCACTGCTCCTGCTCTGAGGACCTTTGCTCCTCCAACTCTTGGAGATACCAACTTTCCAGATCGCTCTGTGATTGACAAGTTCATGCGAACTACTGCTTTACACCTCAAGGTGCCTGTCAATCCCAAGAATGCCTCTTTCAAGCAGGTTCGTGATGGTATCTACAGAAGCATGCAGCTAATGGACTAGGAAGGAAGAGAAGATCTGTGTCTCAGATGTGTGATCAACCTTTTCATCATTTTGTATTGAGTTTCAATGTATCTTCTTGTAAATTATCAGCTTCGATGCATTAATGAAAATCATGATCACTAGCTTTTGACCTGATGACAATAACTCTTTGTCCAGGCTCTCTACCTTTCTTATTTCTTTATTAATCGTACTGATATTTCTCTATGCTTAACTGATCGAGTTATTGCTCAAATGTCTTAGGAAATATTTGTAAAAGTGGTGGTTTCAGCATCATCAAAAAGGGAGAAATTGTTGGGAACTCTCTGCAGTTGTTTTGATGATTTTTTCTCGAAACTACACTTAGATTTTTACTTAAGTATTTTAGAGTATAGTTGATAGGAGCAAGCTTCTTTTTGAAGCTTGATAGTTAAGATCTTAGACAGATTGATCAAGCTTGTAAATGAAGAGGTCGTTAGATGAGCTCCCTCCTATAGGATGATTGATCTAGTTTTTTTTCTTATCTCTCAAGATGCAGAAGGACAGCTGTCTTGCTAGAGTTTTATCAGCTGGTTTTCCATCCGTCTCAAGAATCAAGTTGGTCTCTCTTTGACCAGCTGGACTCTCAGTCCACTGGTGCCACATCGGTTGCCAACCTGGACCAATCCCAATGCATGAAGATGACTCAGCACCAATGGCTCCCTGCCATTGGTCAGAGTTCCAACGGCTAAAATTCAAATTCTATGCCTATAAATATCTTCATCTCCAAAGGAGTTTCTAATGGGAATTTCAATTAAAAGGGCCTAAACTCTGCAGAAATCTCAAGCATTCAAGCAAACTCAACACTCGAAATACCTAGAGAATTCCCAAGTATGAGACCTCTCGAGATTTCACCATTGTTACTCAAACTGAGTTCTTAAGGTTCACTACTGTTCAAGAGCTCGTCAGAAGCTACTCCTCAAGTTAAGAAGCTAATTCGTGAAGAAGGAAGTAATTCTGTTGCTTCACCATTTTCAGAAAGTGTGTTGGTTTAATAATCTTTAGTCTAGCTGTTGTAAAGTTGTAAGGGTCACGACTCAAGAATGGTGCTTAGATTTCGACTAATGAGTCGAGCTCTAGGATTGGTCGTCATCCAGTAAAAATAAGAGAGGAGTTGGATCCAAAGGTTAAAGGGATTCTCAAGTTCGATGGAACTTGACATGGACGTAGGAGGTGTTTCTCCAAACCATGATAAAATCGACTGTCTCCGCTCTCTATCTCTCTCTTTATCTTTCCAGTTGATTTAATCATACTGTTACTAACCATCTTGCATCATACATTCATCCAACTGATTTCATAAAGGATTTTCATTTAAAAGAGTACTTCAACAAAACCACCAACTTCCGATCCAGCTCGCTCCCCTTCCTCATCAGCAGCAAGTCTGCTGAAAAAGGAAGAGATCGATCTGAAACTCTATGCTCGCTCTTTTCATAGAGCCTGTTGTTAGTTCAAGTTGTATTTTCGCAAAACTATTGGAGATTGGTATATCCCCCCCTATACACCAATTAGCTCTTTCTGGGACCAACACAGCTGTTTCACAGTCTAAGATGGATAAACTGAACTCACACTCTGATCAAACTACCTGACTCAGTTCACCTTAGTCAGTTCATGTTTGCCAGATTGCACAAAACGCAAAACTATTTGAAATTGGTGTATCCCCCTCCCCCTAATACACCAATGAACTCTTTCCGAGACCAACAAGTGGTATCAGTACGGTGGTTCTTTTGACCATTGTCTGTGAATATTTGAAGTTTTATTATTTCTAGTTTTTAAAGATTTTGGTTAATTAGAACTAGATCCTAGAAATTTTTTCTTCTACTGTAATATTGAACTGTCATCATGGAAACATCTCTATTTCGTGCATGCGAGGATTTCTCTATCCAGGGATATGAAGATTGGAGCTTTCGGATCAAGATATGCCTTCAAGCGCATCATTACCTGATGTGGGATGTCATTAAGAATGAACTTCCCATCATCTATGAATCTAACACAACAGTTGGCGGTGAGGCACTTAAGGATGTCACTACTACACAGTAGGTCAAAGATCCACAATCCTACACTACTGAGGACAGATAGATTGCAAGCCTAGATCACTATGCCAAATGCCTCATCTCTAACACTGTGAAAGGCATCTATCTTGCCAAGATCAGGAAACTGGAAACCACCAAAGAGATGTGGGATACCCTCAAAACTCTAAGTCAAGGATCTGAGGAGATGCTCAAAAACAAACTCTCCATTGCATGCAACAAGTTCGACGAATTTAAAATGCAACCTGGAGAGTCAATCGAAAAGATGAAGAATCGATTCATCGAGATCACACTGGAGATAGCCGCCATTAAAGCTAACAAATATACACAATGTGAACTAAACCAGAAGGTGATGCGTGCCCTACCCGCAAGCTGGCACGTGTACAACTGCGCTCCACCCTGGCTGACCTGACTTCAATGATCTGACTACGGACAACCTCTTTGATCTTCTCGTTGGAAATGAATACAAAATGATTCGTCTTTATGGATCTAATCAACCATCCATCAACTCAAATAAGCCAGTAGCTGAGAAGAAGGATACTGAAGTAGCATTCAAAGCTGAGGCTGCAGCAAGTTCACAAACTGGCAAGTTAGATCAGCTCATAGGAATGGAGAAGTTGATTCAAGATTTTGCACTGCTCGCTCGACGGAATGAGAAAATGGAATCCAGATGAATAAGTTTAAAAAATTTCATAAGGATTCTAAGTGAAACTACAATAATCAAGCTTCAACTCATACTGATCAGAAAGGTCAACGTAATCCAAACCCTTCAAAATTCAATTCATCTAACACTCCAATTGGAGGTTGCTTTCAGTGTGGTGAACCAGGTCACTACAAGAAAGATTGTCGAGATCTGACTCAAGAAGAACGAGACGTTCTACGAGCCAAATGAGATCGCAAACGGAAAGAAAGAAGAGATGCCTTGATCGCCAAAAATGCATCCAAGAAAAAGCCTACTTTATCTGATACATCATCAGAAGAAGATTTCATCGTTGACGTCAACAATGATGATGAAGTAATCATAGTGGAAGAAGCCTTCCTTGCTGACGAAGTAGATAGATGAGAACGACAATGATGAAGAGTACTATGCAGGCCTCAAAAACAAGATCGAGGAAACTAAGGTAAATTCTCATCTCTCTTTCATAGTTACCTCTAACAATGTAACTACGGACGATATTCCGCCTGAGAGGGTGTCTTGGGAGGAATTCTGCCAACAAATGGAAGATTAAGACACTATCTTCCATGTTTGAACAACTGGTCGTCATTGAAAAGGATCTGGAGGAAGAGAATGAGAAATACAAGATGGCACTGAAAGAAAAATTTGAACCATATGATGCTAACAAGGAAGAAGAGATCAAAAATCTAAAGTTACAACTTGAACAGAGCAGACTGAGAGAAAATCATCTCCAAGAAATGCTTACATAAAAGGATGGACAGATTAACTCAATAACTGAAAAATTGACGGATCTTTAGAGAAAGATTGATCGCATGAACAAGGGAAATGACAAGCTGGAAGAAATTCAATCAATTCAAAGAAACCCTATCAACAAAATAGGATTATCATTTACTGGTCAAAAGAGAGACCAAAGTCAAACTGACACCGGCAAAATTAAGTTTGTAAGCCAAAAAGGCAAACAAACTGCTAAGCCAACTTAGCAGACTCTACCAGATAAAAGAATCGAACTGAAGAACTCAGCTCGTCAACCTCAGGCCATATTAATCAAAGATCACACACCGTCAACATCAGAAAATCAGTTCAAGAAGCAAGTTCATAAGAAGACAGATCGACCTACACCATCCAAAAGTCAATCTGTGAAGAAACCTAAGGCTCAGATCGCTCACAAACTGAAGAAGCAAACTATCCACCCAAGACATAACCATCATGAGCAGCAGCCTAATCACCAAAACTATGGCTACTATGAGCAGTGGAACCCAAAACCATATCATCCAAAACAATAATAATATCCATCAGAACAATACTTTAATCATCAACAGTTTCGTCAACAAACTGTGTGCCCAGATCAATGGTGCCAGTACGGGAATTATGAGCAACCTTCATACCTAGTCTACCATCAATATTCTCATCTACCCTATCATTAATCTGGATACTGTGAGGACTATTTTCACTACGAACCACAGTATCAGTTCGCACCTTAGCCATACGAGAAAAGATAGAAAAAGAAGAAGACTCCTAGTGCTACCAAGACATCACAATCAGCTAAGAATGTACCCCGATTCGAGTAGGTTGCTAAATCTATTTAATTGCAGAATGTGAAGCATGAGAGGAGGAGTCAAGCTGCCAGTGGACCAGTCTGGATCATCGACAGTGGATGTTCAATACACATGACAGGGTACAAATACTTACTATCGGATCTGATCGAATGTGATGGTCCCAAGGTCACCTTTGGAGGAAACGACAAAGGAAAGACTAGAGGATACGGTAAAGTTCAAGTTGGTAAAATAACAATTAATGATGTCACATATGTGGAAGGTCCAAATCATAGTCTCTTCTCTATTAGCCAACTATGTTCGAGTGGTAAATGGGTTGAGTTTACTTCTAACAAATGTTTGGTGAGAAACAAGGAAGGAGAAGAAATTCTTCTTGCCGGAATTTTGCAGGACAATCTATATATAGTTCAGTGGACTAACAAACAGGAAACCTGCTGATCACCAAGTCTTCCAATGAATTGAGCTGGCTATGGCACAAAAGACTAAGCCATCCGAACTTCAATTCTATCACCAACTGGCCAGGAACAAGCTTGCATTGGGAATACCAGATCAAGTATTCCACAGAGATCATGTGTGCGAAGCGTGTTAAGCTGGAAAGCAGATAAGAGCTTCATTTTCATCTATTGTAGCTCAATCAACATCTCGGATACTTGAACTCTCCATCTGGATTTATTTGGACCAGTCACTCATTTAAGTATAAACGGTAGAAAATATACACTAGTAGTTGTAGATGATTATTCTAAATTTACATGGGTTATTTTCATGTACAAAAAGAAGGAGACATTGGAGAAGCTTGCCTTGATCAAAAGATTATGCAATGAAAAAAACTCGACTATGTTAACCATTCGATCTGATCAAGGAACTGAGTTCATCAATAAGATGGTGGAATCATTCTGCACAAAGAAAGGAATTCATCACCAAACTTCAGTAGCAAGAACACCTCAATAGAATGGTGTTGTAGAATGCCGAAACAGATCGCTGAAGGAGGCAGCTCGTACAATGCTGAACGAGACCAGACTTCCCAGGAAGTTTTGGGCAGAGTAGTCAACATAGCCTGCTACACTCAGAACAGATCGGTCATCACAGTCCGACATGGGAAGATCCCATATGAAATGTGGAGAAACAAACTGCCTAAGCTTAAATACTTTAAATCCTTTGGTTATCTATGTTACATCCATAACAATGGGAAATCACAATTAAAAACTTTTGATATCAAAGCTGATCCTGGAGTATTTGTAGGATATCCCAAGATTAGCAATGCTTTTAGAGTTTTTAATAAGGTTACCATGATATTGGAAATAACACCTCATGTTGTATTTGATGAATCTATCTATGTGTACATGAAAATTCCATTATCTAGTAATCCAGATCATTCCACAGATCAAACCAGCACACAAGATCAAACTCTCGAAGAAATTTTAAGTTGGGGATCACCAGAAGAAGAAGAACAAGTTCAGGTTGGTCCTAACCAGGCCTCACAGCCAGGGGGAATAGATGCACCTACTTCAACCTGCGAACTGCCGGTTGAACAACGTCAACATGTATCTCCCAATCCAGATCAACAGATCACTATGGACTAGTTATCTGACCAACTTGAGAAACTAAACCCCTTCATTCCTCAACCTCTACCTAAATTTGACGATCCCGTTGATGAGCCTGAACCAGTAGTATCTGAAGAAGAGATCACTCATCGTCGTAGATGGGTTGACGCTCACCATGAAGAGCTCATTATTGGGAACCCAAACACGGGTGTAAGAACAAGAAGATAGATTGGAGAAAGTTGCCTTCTAAGTTGTTATCTCTCCTACGAAGAACCCTGTAACATTGATGAAGCTCTCGTAGATCACGATTGGACAACTGTCATGCAAGAATAACTTAATGAATTCAAAAGAAATGAAGTATGGTCCCTCGTAGATCGCCCTCATCATCAAGGTATTATTGGCGTTAAATGAATTTTCAAAAATAAGAGAGATGAAACTAGAAAAGTAGTTCGCAACAAGGCTAGATTGGTTGCGAAAGGCTACTGTCAACAAGAAGGGATAGACTATAAAGAAACATTTGCACCGGTTGCAAGGTTGGAAGCAATCAGACTGTTCCTTGCCTATGCAGCTCATCATCGATTCAAAGTCTATCAGATGGATGTCCAAAGTGCATTTCTAAACGGTAGATTAAAGGAAGAAGTCTATGTGGAACAACCCCCGGCTTTGAAGAAGGAGACCAGTCTAAGGTCTACAGACTGCACAAGGTAGTTTATGGACTCAAAAAAGCTCCTCAAGCTTGGTATGAAACATTGGCAAAATTTCTACTGGACTCTGGATTCAAGCGTGGGAGAGTCGACAAAACGCTTTTCACTTTCAAGTGAAAAAATCATATCCTTTTAGTACAGATTTATGTTGATTACATCATATTTGGATCAAAATCTAAGTTTATATGTGACAGGTTTGGACAACTCATGCAAGACGAGTACAAGATGTCTATGATGGGTGAGATGAATTTCTTTTTAGGGTTGCAGGTTAAGCAGTCCGAAGAAGGAATATACATCTGCCAAACTAAATATGCACATGAGCTAACGGATAAGTTTGGTGTCAAAAACAGCAAACCAGTTCGCGTCCCAATGCTTGCAAATGGAAAGATTGATCCAGATATTGATGGGAAACCTGTCAGCATAACTCAGTATAGAGGAATTATTGGTTCCCTACCCTATCTTACTGCAAGTTGACCTGACATTTCTTTTGTTGTTAGAGTGTGTGCCCGATTTCAAGCCACCCTAAAGGAATCTCACCTGGAAACTGCCAAGAAGATTCTTTGTTACGTAAAAAGAACTGCCAACTACGGTCTGTGGTATCCGTGTGATGACAATCTGGAACTTACTAGTTATTCAGATTCTGATTATGGAGGTTGCAAGCTAGATCGAAAGTCAACATCTGGAACCTGTCAGTTACTCGGTAGCAAACTGATTTCCTGGTTTTCAAAGAAACAGACCTCGGTGGCCACCTCAACAACAGAACCTGAATACATGGTAGCTGGAAGCTGTTGTGCCCAGATCTTGTGGTTAAAACAGCAGCTCAAGGACTATGAAATCACAGTCAGTGAAGTACCAATCTTCTGTGATAGCTCGAGTGCAATCGCCATCACCATGAATCTTGTTCACTACACGAGATGCAAACACATTGATGTGAGGCATCACATCATTCGTGACCATGTAGAAAAGAACTACGTGGTAGTAGAGAAGATCCCCACTGAAATACAGCGAGCTGATATTTTAACCAAACAATTACAAGAGGAAAGATTCAAAATGTTGTGTGGCAAACTCGGGTTACTCAGTGTGACCTGTCAGTTTGCACATCAGTTCAGCTCTCGCTCACAGCTCAAAGAAGCCAGATCAATTTGACATATAGATATCAAGCTACATACATCAAATTGAATTCTCAACCTCAGTTTGAACGACACAGATTGAGGGGGAACTAAAGACATAGTATCAGTCTTTATTACCTTAACTTTCTTCCACCAATCATTCATATTAATTCATTTGTGTGTATTATTATTTATTAAAATATTTTCTGACACACAACTCATGACATTCTCATATTTTTGCCAAGAATGTCAATAGTTTCTTGCACGACGATCAAGGGTACATTTAATTCTGAAGCGACTGTTGCGTGGAAAGGTAAACTGCGTGTTATACACGCGATTGCCCACTTGCGGCCCACTCGCCCACTTACCCACCCACGATCTCACATCGCACACACACACAAAGATCTTAACCGTCAAAATTATAGAAATCATTCATAACCGTAGATTAAAACCTCTTATATATACACACTTATTCTGAAGAAGACTTCATCTCCCTCACTTTGCAATTTCGAATTTCTACAACTCAATCCCTCATTCAAAATTCCCAAATCTCTAAACCTTAAATCATGTCGCAGGAAACCTCTACATCAAGTCAAGATGCAAGGACCACCGTCGTTCCCAGGAAGGCATTCACATGGAGCGAGAAGATTGACATCATCAAGCCCGCCATAAAGGTGGAATGGGTAGCCGTTCTCGACCACTATGTCTTCATTGGACAGGAACCCTTGTTCGTTCTCATTCGTGAGAATATGGGTTTCCTCTTTATCATCTATGCCCAGCCACCGTCTGTTTTTTCGAAGAATGCTGCAATTTTCTACTTCATTCTTCGAGCAATGGAGATTGAATCCAATACCGCTACCAAGAGATTCGACCCAACCACTGTAGCATTCCGGGTGCCTGTCACCGGTATCCCCGACGATTATATCTACATTTTGCTGCTCATTCTGAGAACCTACGGGTTAATGGATGAAGGTGAAATATGTTGGATTGATGATGTTCCGACCGACGAAGTCCTTGCAGCATACAAAGAAGTGGTGGTGAAACCGGGGGATTCATTCGATTTGAAGACCGTCAACCGGAGAGTTTTGAAGCCAGAGTATAGAGTCCTCTTTGACTTTGTACAGAAGGTGTTTATGGCATTTTTAGGCACTCACAAGTATGTGACGCTGCCAAAATTTAAATGCATAACCTCCATTGTCCGCAGATTGGATATGAACCTGGCTACAGTTATTGTCAGTCTATTAATGGAGGAGGCAACCCATATTTCACAGGAGAATGAAGGAAATAAGGTTGTGGGAGTTAACCTTGGCCAGCCTCTCCATCATGGCTGCAAGGTCAACTTGCTTCTGCACAAGCATATGCAAAGTTGTCAATGGTCTGAAACCCTGCCCTTTCCTGCTGACAAGTTGTTACCTTACTCCCAGAATCAGATTGAGTCTCAGCTTGGGCTTGCTAGTTCTATATTTCTTAAGACAGATGAGCCCACAAGAGATCTGATGGTGAAGATGGGCATGACTCATGAGACATGGGTCATTCCCAAAGGAAAGGAAGTTGTTGACCAACCTGTCGGTCAAGCAGCTGATGCTCAACCTGTGGGTCAACAGGTTGGTGGTGAAAAAAAGAAGAAAGCAAAAGGAGGTGGAAGGCAGACCAAGCGAACCAGGACTGCCCCTGCCTCTTCTCCCCTTCGTCTAGACAGAAACTTGGAGCCCAAACTAGAGACGGTGCCTACTAAACCCTCAGTTCGTGAGGAATTAGTTCTGACTCCACCTACCTCCCCTCAGATCGTGCTATCTACCGAACTTATTAGCGAATCCAACTAGGTTTCCCAAGCTTAGTTTGAGCCAATGGCTGTCAACTCTCCATCTCCACTTTACTTTGTGGATAACCAGGAGATGCCTAACCTGGAACTGGATGATCAACCTAAGGCAGTCCCAGTTCAGCAAACACAACCTGCAGCAGAAAATGTTAAGGATGTAATCGAACAAGAGTTCAGTCCTACCTGTGAGGATACTCTTTTCGATCTCCAGGTAATCCGTAACAAATCCTCTACTCGTATTCATTCTCTTTTTCTCAGGATTCAATTCACCCTGGAGACAGAAGAGTTGGCCATCCAGCTGCAATCTTATCTACACGTGAATGAAGTTTCCTTAAGGACCTAGCTTTGGTTTTCTACATTCGTTCCCTTGAGGAACTCATCATTGAAGAAACCAAGCTGGAGGAGGAATTCCACTTCCTGCATATGCCAACTGCCCATGAATTCTTCAAGACTTTGGTTCTCTCAAGGATGAAGAAGGAAGCCAAGGAATTCGGCGTGGATCTGAAGCCCTACTATGCTGATCAAGCCAGTCTGTACAACGAGGCTTGTTTTGAGGGGAAACTATACTCGCCAATCTGTTCGCCTCCTCGATCTCCTCAGCAGGCTCTCACAGATCACCCTCACCAGACAAGTGAGGATCTGCCCATGGTCTAGGTCTCTCGAGACTCTACTTCAAATCTACTGATCACTCAGTCAGGGCCATCCCATTCAGATGCCACTCTTTCTGCCCTGTAAAGCAATATTTTGATGCAAGTGGAGAGCAAGCTCGCCGCTCTCAAACAACAGCTTGACAAGGATGAGGCTGGTGCTGCAGAAAATGTGGTGAAGAGGATGAATGAAATTAGTGCCTCTGTCACCAACTCGATCACCACCTTATAATCAGCCAACAACACCTGGTTCCAAACTCTTGAGTCCACAATGAAATCGTCAGTGAGGGAGGCTGTAGATGAGTACACTTCTCAAAAAGTGTCTGCCCAGATCAAGGAGGTTGTGAAGAGTGAATTGGTTGTTTCACTATAGAGAAACTAAAGTTCCAAATGCGAACTCACATTGACGATCTTCTGGCCGACAGAGATGTAGCCAAGGCATCTGAACTTGTAAACTTGGAGGCTAGCGTGGAGGAGATTGATAATAATTACGTTGAGCTGAACAATTCCATCACTCTCTCCACTGCTGCTGCCACCAAGAAGGAGCAAGCCATGCAGGCTGATATCACCTCTATCCTTATTTTCCTATGGAAGCTGACATGGCCGCGATGCGTGAAGATAGTGCCAACCTCTGGGAAGTCATCCGAACTAATCTTGGTGATGATGTCGAAAATGGGGAAGGTAAGGTGATAAAGAAGCCAGTTGCGTCCAGCAAGGTTGCCGAGCAGAAAGCCCTCTGATCTTCCAAATCTCAATCTTCCCAAGCTACTTCATCTTCCCAAGCTGCAACTGCGATCCCTTGTCCAACAGCAATTCCATCTCTTCCAAGATCATCTCAGCTTTTGGAGAAACAGCAGGTTGCTGCTGAGCCCAGATCATAATGGATATGGTGCTTCAAGGACATAGAGTAGATGTGGTAACCGATCCACTAGCATAGAAGCAGTTTGTGGAAGATAATGTCGCTACAGAGAGGCGAAGGAAGATCATCGAGTGCAACAAATGGCTCATTACTGGCAACAAATGCAAGACCGTGAGCAATGTTGTCCAGGAAGAGGTCATATTTTCTCTTACTCACTAGGAAAAGTGGAATAGCATTCAGTATCAGTTCATCCTACTTCGCCACTTCGTCCAACTTCCTCAAATCATGAGACACATTGAACACGTCTACGCGCAGTTCTTGGATGAGATCTTTGAGATTGAGCCAGATCTCATTCAACAGATCAAAGCCGAATTGGAAAAGAGGAAGATCCCTCTCACTCCGCCGCCGAGCAAAACCTTCCTTCAACCTCGTCTCAGTGATGGAAAGACGATCGATAATCCAAGCATAAAAACCTTCATTTGGGCTATGGCCAAATTCTTGAATGTGCAAGTGGATGACGAGAAAGTGGAGTACAATAGAATCCGTGATGGGATCTATGCCAGCATGGGACTCATCTGTCCGGACAAACTGAAGGAAGATTCTGCTGCAAGAAGGCAGAAGAAGTAATTGGGAATAGATCTGTTTTCATTTCATTTGAGTATCGGGCTTAATTGTAAACTGCTTGTATTTATCTGCTCTGGAACATTAATGAAGGAAGATTTGTTTGGCATTGATGACAATATCTCCTTGTCCAGTTTGCTTCTTTACTGTTTTCTTTATTTTGTCGAATCCATTAATTTCTAATGAACTGAGCTGTTTAATTATTTACTTAGGAATTATTTTGTGTTAGCATTGGTTTCAACATCATCAAAAAGGGGGAAATTGTTGGGAACCCCACTCAGTTTGTGAGTTTTGGTGATGTTTATCGAAATAACACTTAGAAGTTTCTAGAATTAGATTGCTAGATCAAACTGTCATGTATAGCTCGGTTTGATGATCGAAATTAGGCAGATCTTAGTCAACCAGATTGAAGGAGTCAGCACTTGCCTTGAAGAGTTCAAGACTCGCAGTTTAAAGAAAGGTCGCTGAAGATTCCAGTTTGAAGAGGTAGCCTCGACTTGCCTAAATAGGTTGAACGATCTGGCTCCTGCATCTCTTGAAGCGAGCTCGACTACCTCAACAGGAAGAAAGTACAATGTGTCAGAGTACCGTTCTGACACATTCAACGGCTAGTATTTGATTTCTTACCTATAAATAATGCTTCCCTCAACCAGAATTTCCACGGGAAATTTAGCATTCAAAGCCAAAACTCTGCCGAATTCTCAAGCATTCCAAGCTTTCAACTCAACGCTCGAAATGAAGATAGTTTCCCAAGTGTTGAGTGCTTAGTGATTATTCTATATTCTGGTTCTAAAAATTACTTGAGCGTTTACTGCTGCTCACGTGATTATTAGAGAGCTTCTAGTATTTCTTTAATTTATTTCTCCTGTAGAAGCTCTCGCTTGTAATTTCTTTCTACAAAGTTAGGATAGACTTTGAGTAAGATTAAGTAAGCAGTTTTTCACTTTATTGTAAGTTGTAAAGAAGGGTTGTAAGGGTCACGACCCATAACTCGTGCTTGGTTTTCGTCGAGGAACTGACGAAGATTAAGGCTGGTTCTCAACC
Source organism: Mentha longifolia (assembly GCA_001642375.2). Lineage (NCBI taxonomy): Eukaryota > Viridiplantae > Streptophyta > Magnoliopsida > Lamiales > Lamiaceae > Mentha > Mentha longifolia. The sequence goes on along the minus strand of CM038117.1, from coordinate 25,103,432 downwards.
AGTATAAAGAAGAGAGAAGGAAATCCAAAGTAAGGGATTTCGGATCGCAAGATCTGACATGGATGTAGGAGGGTTATCTCCGAACTACGATAAACTCTCGTGTCTCAGTCTCTCTCTCTTTATTCTCTCTTTACAACCTATCCGCACTCATAAACTGTCATACTAACAAGCATATCAATCTGCATGAATATTACAACCTGTTAGTTTAGACAAGAATTTTCTCAAGAGTTTTCCAACACTAGCCACCAACTTCCGCACTCCAGTTTAGTTTAACAAACTCAGTTGTTCACAGTCTGAGTTGGATAAACTGAACTCACACTCTGATCAAACTATCTGACTCAGTTAACCTTAGTCACTTCGTGTTTGCCAGATCGCACAAAATGCAAAACTGTTAGAAATTGGTGTATTCCCCCCCCCATACATCAATGAACTCTTTCCGGGACCAACAATAAATGTTACACCTAATAGACCTATTTTTCTAATAATTCGAGAAATATTACACCTCTTTATTCGATTTTTGAATTATATAGAACAATGAATGATTTGATATTCAAAAAAGAATATAACTACACGAGAAATATTATCTCTCCTTTTAACCTATTTTTTTTATATCATCCTATTTTTTAAATAAATGCTCACATTTTTCTCCCTTATAAATTGCCACAATACTATTATGTAAAAATTAATATTTATATTCTTATACTATATTTTACTTAAAAGTTGTAAGTGATTCCGTCAAATTTTGAGTGCGTTACACTAGAAAAATAGAAAATTAAACGAGGAAGATTCTCCCTTATTAACCTTTTAAAAACATATAGAATTGAAAATATTTTTTTAAATGAATTTTAAAGTACTACTCCCTCCGTCCCAATTCAGATGTCCCTATTTCTATTTTCACTACAAGAAATTTTATCATACATAACACATGTCACGCCCCAAATCCTGATAGAAAGAACACGTGCCGGGCGCGTGACTAGGGGTTGGAATAAAGAAGCTGGGATAGAAAGGGGATTCAATTTATTAAATAATCGGAGGATGCTTCCCAAAAAGTTGGGCAACATCTCACTTGCAAGGGGAATAAGCCAGAATAAAAACGCAATAGACCATCATAACATGCGTATCATTCATACTAGGATCGCATAAGATTCGATGGCTCAACGAATCAACAATAGACCATCATATCAATACATGAGACGAGTTCAAACTCTCGATAAAAGATGGCTAATAAATTCAGAGTGCAATATTCTTAAGCATAACAAAAGAAATACATTTAGCGGAAGCATAACAAAAGATAGTCCTAGTCTCAGCTCCGCTCCGTCATCACAGTTGCATCAACCTGAAAACATTTTGAAATATTTGGGCTAAGTACTAATGTACTCAGTGGTTGTGCATTTTGTCAATAGCTTGTAAACATAGCAGTTTATCCATATTACGAGCATAACTTAGAAGTTTTGGAAAATAAAATTTAACTAAGCATGCTAAATCAATTTACTTGCGCACGCTTGTCACACTCTATAGTTACTCTTACTATGATTCCGGACCTCTAGCCACCGACGAATCCAAGACTTCGGGTCGAAACCGGATAGTCTCCTTAGCTGGTGAACTCCGGGTCGAAACCCAGGAAGTTCCATTGAAATAGTATGTGAGAGAGATCAAGCAATCATAACTACCAGGGGAGTGTACACGATTCAAAGTTAGTGTGTAAGACTGAACGATGAATCTCGATCGATTAACATAAGAGCATTCAACATGTAGAGCGCACATAATAATATTTTATGGATAAGCAGTTTTTCATCTTTAAAACCTTGAGCATACATAACTCATATACTTTGGAAAAATAAGTCCACCTCTTGAAGCTGAGAAAATGGCCGATCTTGATAGTTCACAAGCTGAAATTAACATCCACGTCGAACCGCGCCTATTCGTAACAATACTATAAGAATTCTAAAATTCTTAAAATAAATCTAAGGAAAATATATTCACCTTCTAAATTCATGATTGTGAATCTGTTAATATTAACAGATTAATTTAAATCTTTTAAATCTTTTCATTAATGGAATAATCATTTTCTTATTATTAAAGGAGTCCAATTGGATCCAAATATTCATTGAGTTAATTATCCGAAATTAGGATGAATTCCGGAAAATATTTTTATACTAATTATGGCTTAGTAAATTAATTAAACCTCAATTACTTCTTAATCCATTAGCATATTTCTCTTATAAGCCCAGCTGACTTAATAAATAAATCTGGGCCATCCCATTTAGCCCAAAATTCGGCCCACCCGAATTAATATCTAGGCCCACTCTTTGTTCAAAATAATGAGAGCACAATTGAATAACCCATTTCAAAACCCACTTTCTCCTTCTGCAAAACATATGCAGACACACACACGCCCACAACGCGCTCTCTCTCTCTCTCTCTCTCGTCTCCTTCTTCCCCGTCTTCTTTCTTCTTCGCAAGAACACCGGCAAAGTTCTTCTCCCGCCGCCGTTAGCATCGCTGCCGTCGGTGGCTTTCTCTCTTCCTTAACAAAAATCCCAAATCTGAAAACCCTAAACGAAGCCCCCAAATTCAGACGTCGATCCCTTTCATTCTCTCGTCGATGGAACGCGGTCGCCGTCTCTCCGTTGTTTTCTCTCACCGGAAAACGACCGCCACCGTCGCTGCCTTGCTGAAAATGCCGCCGCCGCTGCTCCGACCGCACAGCACCGCTGATTGCTTCGTCGCCGTCCTTCTTCTTCTCGCAGCTAAAACGCCGCCGCTCGCCTCTGGTGGTAGTCTCCATCTCCGGCCTTCCCTTCATGAAGTCTGCAGTGTCGCCCGTTGGTTCCCGTCGCCATCGCCGCTGTCGTCGATGCTCGTTCGACGCATCGCTGCCATCGCCTCTGCTGCAGTACTTCATCTGCGGCTGCAGCGCCGCTGTCTGCAGCAACACGCCGTCTTCATTAACTCTCCGACGCAGCCGATGCCGACATCATAACTCCGGTGTCGCTGCGTCCGCCGTCCTCCGAAGACAGTAGCAGGGGACGAGTTCGGCACTCCGCAAAAGCTAAGTTTCTCGTTTTCCCTTTCATCTCTCTCCCTCGTTTCCAAAGTCCCCGGAATTATGAACTCGAGTTATTGTTGATGGCAAATTGTAATATAGTATAGGAGTTACAAGTTCAAGTTTACGTGTTCTCAATCTAAGTTTCAAAGATTGTGGCTTGGAGTATATTCGTGCATTAGAGATTATTTGATGTTGGTGGTTTGATGTTGCATGATAATACATAGGGTAGAGGATTTTCAGTTCAAGGATTATTGCAAAGTAGTACTAGTTTTATTTCTTGTGCTGTTTATTAAGTGAAGCATGTGTAAATATTCAGAAGGTAGTTTATGAAGTATCTCTGTTCGTTCATGATTTCCATCTTTTTGTTGAAGTTAATAGTTGTTGGAGTATAGTTTAGATGTAAGATTTGAAGCGTAATTTCAGATTCTTGTTTGTGTTATTACACTGCTGTTTATCCGCTTTTATTGATAGGCTCTTCTTCGTAAAAGTTGGGGGATGGAGTATGGTTTTCATGCTTTATGGTTGTAAATTGTAAAGGAGATAGATAGCTTACCGGATGAAATGGGAAGATGGCTTCCTTCTACCTTGCTGTATCTCCTTCTCCCCCCTTTTCCTTTTCCTTCTGCTTTTCTTTTCCTTTCCTTGCCTATTTTATTTCTTTATTTTGAAAGAGTATTTGGTGTTGCAGGATAGAAATGTTTGAAGTGAAGTGGGATGACAATAAATAGAGGGAGTACAGCAAGAACATCATAAATAATTTGCAGATAGGGTGCAAAAGTCTTCGATGGAATTGATTGAAGAAAAATGGGAGCAGATATGAAGATAGGCTGCACCTCTGCCATGCCTCTCCTACTGTTGAAGATTATAGCACCCAAGATTTAGGGGATTTGGGGTGTTGTTGCTGCAAGATCTTGGGTAGGTTTGGAGATTTTGGATAGATTTGGTTACTACACAGTTTGCTGTAGGTGTAAATGACATTCTATTATTATTATTTTTATTTTGTTTCATGTATATTTTTTTTTTCTTGTAATAAACCTTGGGCCATGGCTCTTGAGCCATCTATTAGTTATTAAATTAACTTGTGGTGTTCTTAAATGGGCTCGGCCCAATTTCCCTTTTAAGGAATTAATACGATTGTATTTTTGGCTCATTATTAATCGATACTTGGAAATTAAGTATTCTTTGATTATTTCATTAGAAATATTATACATGTATATAATATTGGATTCGGTTCGTTTAGTTCGTAATAAAAATTACGAGATATAAATATAGATTTATATCCATGTCTAAATTGCAAAATAAAATGCAATTCCACACAATTAGAACAATTCTAATCAAGGAAAATAAGATGAATCAAAGCTACGCGAAGTTTTGAATTTCTACAGAATTTCTATTTAATAAAAGTCGGGGTATTACAACACATCATAGATAACAGTTTTATAGTTATCTATGAGCGTGTATTTTACATAGATAACAATTTTTTTAAAACTGTAATGTATCTGCATTGTTATAGATAACAGTTTTAAAAACCGTAATTTATCTATGTATTATCTTAACTTTTAATAACGCTTAAGAAAAACCATTAAGAAAAGACTGTTACTAAATCAAATTAAAATTATAAACTTATAATAATAATAATACAAAGTATCATCAATAAAAAATATCCTCAACCTAACCTTTCCCCCAAATTACACCCCACCGAGGTACACATCGTCGCCGCCGTCGTGAAGCTTCCTAGGGTTGCTGCCGCCGGAATCACGAGCACCTCCTTCTCCTTCCCCTTGTATTTCTCATTCTCAGTTTATCAATTAATTTTTCTTAATTTGAATCTCTCACTTCAATCCCGTGATCGATTATTTTCTCAACCACCAAACACTCTTCAATTTCTCTGCCCGCCATTAATGGAAGCTGGAATTCATTTGAGCTTAAATTCAGCCCATTCACTATATAAGGCGAAATCTCACAACAGAGCTTCGTCGGATTGCTCTGCGATGAGGTGCGAGGGCTACGAGAGTGTGGAGGCATGCCGGAGTCCGCGGCGGAGGAGAGAGATCTGTCGGAGCTTCGCCTGCATTTCGCCTTGGTCTATCTTCCGCCGTTGGTCCAGTGGCAGGAAATCTAGGTTTTCGAAATCGAAATTCGTGGAGAGAAATTGGGGAAAAGGCAAAATCGATGGGGATCTAGGGTTGCAGTGAGAATTAGCGACGGTTCCATCTTCTTCCACCGAAGATTTCCCAGGTAAATTCAGCCTTGCGATGATTGAAATTTGTTCCGATTTTGCTCAAAATCTACTCATTCATATCATTTTTTTTTTATTAATTCTGTTCTTAGTGAATCACACACACACAAGTACTGTAGAATTCAATCGCTTGTGAATTCTAGGTTTTGCTTCACTGAAACTCTCTGCAAATTGTAAGTTTATGCCTGCATTTGTTCAGCAAAAACTGGAAAAGAGGCTTCTTTGAGCATTGGAGTTGGATATGGCCTAATCTACCTTCTCAAATATGAGCTCAACAAGATGGTTGAGTTGCGGAGAAAAATCGAATCCCTACTGCAGCATTTCCAAACAGAAATCGAAAGTCGAGGCAAAAAATGCCTTCACATCACGGGACCCAATTACAGGGTAATATGAACTATATGCATTCTCTAATCATTTTATTTTCTCAATGTAGGGTAAGTCGAAGGTAAATTGTGACTTTTTGTTTCATTTCAAAATTTGTAATCGACTCCTCTCTCGGGTTCTCTCTTTCTTTTCTGTATCCCTTATCATGTGCTCTCCAGATTGAGGTATCTGGCCATTAATTTGGAAGGATTATGGAGTTGCATCAGTTTTAGGCGAGATCCCCTCACCCAATTCCCACTAAGTTCTTGCTCATGGTATAATTTCTCTCTCGAATTTGTTAGGTTCTGCTTCTGATACTGCTGGTATTAATATGTATTTGGTTTGCAGTAAGTTGATTCCAACAGTTGCATATTTGAGAGTAAATCGCAGACCCAAATCTGCTGGATTAATATATATAGATCATCTTATGTGGATATCTATGGAGAATTCTGTAACTCTTATTTTTATTTGCAAAAAATTCTGTGAGAGTAAATCGCCAAGGTATCAGATTTACTGTAGTCTTTGGAAAAGAAGGTTCAAAATGAGTATTGCAATTTCCCCTTATCTGTCTAGAGAGATTTTGAGCTGAGCTATTTTTATCTGATTTTACTATCTGTCCGAGCATTAAGAATATATTAAAGTTGGCATGGAAGCAAAGTTTGACATCATTATGAGAATATTTTTCTATATAACATCGTGATAATATGCATTATATAACTGCTCCCGTTATTGTTACTTAAAGAGAGGGTTCCCTTGTTAACAGTTTGATACTTGCTGAGTTGCTTCTGGCATATGATCTGCAAAAAAACTTCTAATTGTAATGTAACTGAAATGAAGTTGCCTAACCTTTCTAGTGCAGCCTATGTTAGTTTGTGTTTTATCCAACTTTTTCACATTTTCTGAGCGATTTTTATTAAGCTGTTTGTGGAGGTATTAGAACTTTAAGTTGCTTCATCTGGTCATTCGTACGTTGGTATGTCTTTTCGTCCTAAATGGACTTTGGAACAAAAATCAGTAGCACTATGAAGACCACTTGGAATATTATAGTTTTGCCAAACAAGCTTGAGTAATTTGAGGATGCTGTGATTGGTCACCCTCACGTATTATTATGATTATATTAGGTGATTAGTCTAACTTTAACTTCAGTTTTATAATTCTATTCCTAAATATGCAGGAGTATATGTTTATTTAATCTATCGCCTAGGGACTCGTGCTGAATCTCAGTGAGTGCAAACTCGTGTTGGCCCAAAAAGCTTTGAGTCATTCTCAAGCCATCTTAACTGTATAGTGTATTCCCTTTTGCTCCTTACTAAATAATACTACTAATTTTTTTTAATAAAAAAATAAGTTATGTTATAGTGAATTCTTGTACATTTCTTACTGTTGTTTTTCTTTCCTTTTATATTTGACTTCTTAGAGATTAGTGCTATTTCTATACAGACTTAATGTTAGCGATTTAGCCCCTGCCCTTCGTATGTTATTGTTTATGGCTGTGGCATATGCATGGAAGTACCATTTAGCATATATGTAACGAAAACAAGAGAAACACACTTTATTTTTTATTCTTGAAGAGTTTATTTCACATGATGCTTACATCTCAGTTCATTCTTTTCATTATTTACTTTTTCAGGAAAGGAACTGCTCAAGGAAAGAAACTGCTCCAAGCCTAAAGAGAAGAAGAAAACAAAGTTTCTATTCAATCTGAAAGCTGATAATTACTAGGTAAGCAAATTCCATGCTCTTTTGTTGAAAGTGGTTTAGAGATATATTTCTTTTTTCTTTAATTAACTTTCTTTGCTCTTTTGTTATACGTTCAAAGTTGTTGAGATACTTTAAAGATGACATGATTTAGGAAATATACTTTCGTATATACCAATTATTTTGATTTGTGATTATTTACAAGAACCTAGCTATATTGAAGACATCATCTATCTTCAAAACTTCTAATGCATATCCTCTTCCCTTACCTCTGTTAGTACGTAAAGTAACATTTCAAAGTTAATTCTTCAATATTTTTTTTTTTTTACTTTCTATCAATTTACATCAAATGTGATATGCATGTTATGATATTTTCAGGAAATGAACTGGAGCCCCACAGGATTATCATCAAGAACATCACCAGCACTTCCTACATGTAGATGCTGTGCTTGACCGAGTAGCTATGGAGAAGAAACTGTATTTGATCAAAGCATGGGAAGAAAGCGAGAAATCAAAATATGAGGACAAGTAAGCAATCGTATTTCTTGAACATGTAGTTATTCTAATAATTATCATATTTTTAAGCCCAGGCCAGGTGGACTGTTGTATGTTTATAGCAATTGTAGGATAGTTATGATTTGTTCCAGTTTTCATAGTGAGTGACGAATAAAAGATAATTTAATGAAGCTGCGTGAACAAAAAAAGGAAGTATTCTTTTTCTACATCATATTGGTGGTTCCTTGTTCATTTATGAAACCGGGATGCCTCATCACTGTATCGTTTCTAGAATCAGCTCAGTCACGTCCTCATGTATATGCTATTTTCTTCCAGCAAGCTCTTAGATTTAAATAAGCTCGATCTAACTCGTCTAGCTATATTCTATTTAACTCTCATTCTTCATACATTATGACTTATCAATTCTCAAGTTACTACGTTACGTGTTTTCTTGTTATGGATAAGTTCCTTTACATTATAAATATTAGTTACTTTGCAAATTTGTATCAACCACAGGATCCACTGTCTTAAAGTGCATGTGATTTGTGTACAGGAAGAAATTGAGATCGAATCCAAGGCATTACGCGTGGGCGAAGCGCTTGTTGTTGAGTGTGGATGTGAGTGTTGTAATTCCATATGTGCATCGGATGGTAGTTATAATAGTATTTAGTTTTAGATGGATTCAATCACTGATATGTATGACATTATTAAATTTTGTGACATCTTGATTATTTTGGATAATGAAATTTAGTATTTTCTTGAAATTATTAATTTTTAATGTTTATTTTTTTAATAAAATGAAAGCAGGTAATTAAACAAAATTAAAAAAACTACATAAATTAGCAAAATATAAAAAGATTACGCTAAATAAACGTAATGAATGGGGATTAAACCGTTATCTATGTTGACTATTAATTACACATATGTGACTATAGATAACAGTTAAAAATCGTAATGTAAAAGCGCTCAAAGATTACGGTTTAATAGTGTTATCTATTTATTTTTTTTACTGTTATCTATTACGCTCATAGATAACGGTACAAAAACGTTATCTATGAGCGTGACTATAGATTACGGTACCTAATTTAACACTTCACTTTCGCTCATAGATAACGCAAATATTGCGTTATCTATGAGCGGATTTTTGGTAGTGTTTGGGATGTCCCAATTCAAATGTCTCCTTTCCTAATATGGAAATAATTAGCAAAAAAATAAGGGTTCTAATTACCATAATTAATCAGAAAAAAGTAACCCTAAAAAATGGGCCCCTCATTATTTCCGCCTCATTTCTGAGGCGCACATTCTCTCTCTTCGTCTCTCTTCCTCCCGAAACCCTAAATCTCTATGATACCCAACCCTATTCCTGAAAGTTATGTTGTTGTTTCACCCCTAAAAAGCCCTAGCCCTAGTTCCGATCCCTTCGCCGATCGCAATTCTGAGGGCTATGTTTCTGACTCGCTCTCTCCGTCGATGATATCAACATCTCTAGAATCCCAGGGATCTCACTACTATGGATCCGATGTTGAAATTAGTACTGCTGATTTTTATTAGAGCGGCGATACTGGCGCCACCGTCTGTCGTTGATTGCGGCGGATGTGATATTCTGCATGGTGAAAGGGTCGCTGCTGGCCCAAATAACGCTAAAAAAGGCGAAGTTGTCGCAGATCTGAGCGGTGGTCGACTTCTCCCGGCAACGACGACTGTGGTATGTGACGAGGTCGAGCCCTGGATGGCTGAGGAGGAGCTGGAGAAAGCGTCCAAGAAAAGGGGGAGGACAGAGGGGGAGGCGGGTACTTTCGTTCCAAAATATCCTGATTCTGTGAATTCTATTCCCTTACTTTCCTTGTTAATTGAATATTCTGAGATTACATGTGAGTTGGTAGTGTTGGAATGAGGTCGATAGTATGCTGAGATGATGATTTGCTCTTAGGGATTGCATTTCACATTTATGATTTGTATGTTTGTGAAAGAAATGTGATGACTCTGATTTGATGCCTGCCTTGAAGTGGTTTTAACAATTGATTGGGGTTTATGTTTATGATTGTTGGCATGAGTAATCTGAAATTTCAGTTGTTGTTTTACTTTAATGATTTGCCGGATCTGTTTCATTTGATTGTTGCATTAGGATGATGCTTTCTAGATTAATTGCAACAGAAATGTGAGCAATTCATCAAGTTAAAACTGAAAATTGAGAGCAATTTATAGACTGAAATTTATAGACTGAAATTAAGATTCAATACACCTTAACAAAATGCAATACTTACCTGAATTTGAAAGCACTAGTAATCATCTACAAAAGCATTAGATATGATCTACAAAAGCTTTAGATTCCACCTAAACATTCCATAATTATCATCTCCTAAGGCATAAGTTCATAGTAGCTGATGGATATAAACAACTTCAAAGTACCAAAAACTTCATTATCATCTACAAAAGCAATGCTTTTAACTGCATCAAAATGCTTAATTACCATGCATTTCCAAATCATTCATAAGGTCTGCCACACTTTCCCATGCTCCTTCTTCAATCAGAAATCCCAAACTCTCCCTCACTAAATCTTCATCTACTTCCAAGTCAATAGGTAGAGCATCTTGCCTTATCAAACTCCATTTCTTCATATGAGGCTGCTTGTAGTTGTTATGACCTTGAACCTTTAGAATTTCAGTTAGGCAGCATTGTAAGCTTAGGAAAACATTGTTTAACTTGATTGCATCTAGCTGTTCAAAGCTGGCAACCACTGCAGCCACAAGAGAGTCCACATTTTTGGTATAAGTTTCATATTGCAAACTTTGAATAGCTCTGAACCATCCCAAATCATTCACATTAGTGTCAGGTGAATTTGGTGGTTGTTGCACTAGTGACATGTCAAAACCATCAGCACTAGCAACAACCCTAAATTCTGCATCACTATCCACAATATGAGGTTTGGCATTATCTTGTTGGATATATATCCTTTTGCTAGCTCCTTCAGGCCATTTTGCCTTGATTGCTGGTATGATCTGATCCACAAACGTAAATGCTGATGCATTAAATGTAAAACTAAATGCTGGTGTGTCATAAATGTTGAAGTGAATAATGAATGAACTGACTTAATACTGGCATTTAACATGGACTTAAATCTGAACCTGACATTTATATAAATAAGAAAATAGCCCTTGGAAATTAAACATGCATCTTCCTACTGCAAGCTAATTAATTCTATGTGCTTTTATGTTTCTAGAACTGACATAAAAGCTGAAATCCAATAAGTGCATTATTACAATGGGAATATAACTCAAAACTGGTTACTACCTGATTTAATATGCACTCTTTGACCTCCTTCTTGGTTATTGATTCAATTGCCTTTGTTTCCCATGTACCCTTAGCCCTATTCTTACTTTCTCTTAATGCTTGTACTTGTTCTGTGAAGGGAAAAATCCCTATCTTCCCATTAAATATAACTTCTCCATCAGGCCCAAAAATGGGCCAGCAAACAGCACACATGAACATCACCTTGGTGATAAATTTTTTGCTCTTGCAACTTCTGTGAGGATCAGCTTCTTCAGGAGTCATGTAGTACTTCTTTGACCCTTTAGTAATGTAGAACCATTTCTCATCGATGTGAACTGTGTTGTACATGCTTTTGTATTTAAGAATTTTAGAAATTCTGTCATATTCAATAGCTTGCAAACTGAAACTTAACCTTGATAACTTGTTTGGAGCTGTCAAGGCAGGCTTGATTGCATTTGTATGTGCTCTGATCATCCCCTGCTTCACCCATCTTCCTAACACTGATTTACTCACATGTAGTGCATTAGAGAAGTCCTTGATTGTTGACCTATCTCTTAGATGAATAGCTTCAACAACAGCTCGATTATATTCAACCTTCTTTCTGTGTGCAATGTCAAATCTCTTAACTTTGGTTGATATAACTTCACCTCTCTCCTGTTGTTGTTTTGCAGAAGCCCATATTCTTGTGACTGTCTTCGAGCTGCAGTTGAATTTCTAGTTGAATTTCTGGGCAGCTTCAAGCATACTCCCATGGGCTGGCTTGCCTTTGTTGCAGCGGAGTAGAAGAAACTGGATGATTAAATCCCTGTTTTGATGTGGAACATCTTTTCCTCTTGCCATTTCAGTTTGCTAGTTTTTTGTAAGGATTTTTGTGTTGTAAGAAGAAGGATTTGAATGGTGTTGAATAGCTGCAGGACTTTCCTTTATTTATAGTAGGTTGAAACGAAAATTTCAAATTTTAGGTGGGAAATTCAAATTCTATGAATTTTTTAAAATTTCAATTTTTGTGAATAGTGGGTTTTTTATTCTGAATATGTGATGTTATTTTACACGAATTTGAAATTTTTGCCTAGTGCAATCAATTTCGTTGAATAATTAAAATAATTGAAATTTGGAGCCTTAAATATTGGTCAAAAAATTTGAATAAAGCGCCAAAAATTAATTTTTTTTGACAAACATGGCCTAAAATCGGAGTGTAGCACGTGTTCTGATCAATTGGGAATCTTCATTAGGGAAAAAGACAAAATAATTAAACAAAAGCTAATTACAGTACACCTCACCCTCTTTTTACCTAAACAAACTCTTCTTAAGTCCCGTACCGAAACCAAAAGGGACATCTGAATTGAGACGGAGGAAGTATCATTTTAAACAAATAACTAAATATATTTTTTAATTTTTACTAAAAAATTTGATCCTGTCGAATTTGGATGGACATTGTACTTGTTAGTATATAATTCAATGCTCATATGTGTAACACTGATGTCATAAATTGAGTTTTGATTCTTGTTATGAGTTTTGATTCTTGTACATTGATAATTATTGATAACGGGGTTATGAAGAAAGAGAATGAAAGAAATACTAGTAGTTGTTTTATTTTATTTTTTTTTCTTTTTCCGGTTTAAAGTTTGAACGGCTAAAAACTGGTTTGAATTTGAAGGAAAGTAAAGTAAATAGACATTCAAAATTTCCTCTCCAGAATTTCCACCCGAATTGCAGAAACCCTCAACATCCTCTCCATTCGATTCCGCAAGTGTAGGGTGAAGGCCAATCCCACGCGCCCACGACCCGCGGCCGAAATTTCTACACCTCCTCATTCAATTTTCGACTGGGTTTCCTGCTCCAGATTTGAATTTCCTATTTTCTCTTCTTACGATAGTCATTCTGATTTCTTGCTTTTTGAGGAGAGGAAATTGATGGGTTCTTGCTGAAGTGCCCGTATACGAGCGCACCATAGTCCTTGAAGAGATGGTTAGTGGATTCTTACCTTTCGATCACGTCTTCTTCTTCTTCTTCTTCTTTGGTGTGTGTGTGTGTGTTTATGATTGTTTTTCTTGAGTTTTCCAGAAGTAGAAGAGTAGATGGACTGAGTTTTTCATTTTTCGGGGGTTTAGAATTTTTATGTTTGAGGTCACATTTTCATATTCCTTTGTGGAGATTTGAATGGAGAATCTGAACCTCCAAATTTTAATTTAATGTATTTCCTCATAATGTCTTAGTTTAGTCTAGATGCTACTGGATTTTCACCTTCCAATGATTTATTGTGTGTGTGTGCGCTTAAGGCTTTCTCTCTGTGTGTGTGTCCTAAAGGTTGTTTTCTTCTGTGTGTGAACTGAATACTAAATTATTGGTGGTTTGAAATTCCTGTGTTTGTGATCACATTTTTCAAAAGTTTTTTACTCCTTAAGTTCGGTCTAAGTATGCTGTTCATGAAAAAATGTTATAATCATTTCCAAAAGTAATCTGATTCTTTTTTTATTTTATTTTTTTAAATAAAGACAACATATTAGCATGACTTTCGCACAAGTAATCTGCGCCTCGTAATGTTAACATGATGTCTTTGCTCATTACGCCTTAAATCAAACCAGATGTTAGTGTTAGTGTGATGTGAATTGATGCGAATGTCCCTTTTAAATCGATCAACTATGGAAGAAACAGAACAAAGATGTTGGCTGAAATCAAACATCTAGAGGAAGTGAACTAGTTATTCTTGATGAAGTGACATTGCTATCAAATACTCCATCTCGATGTCTAATTTTTGTATAAACATGTAAATTTCCCAAGCAGGGCCGAGTTATAGATATGCTAGTTTCGATGGAAGCGATACAAGCAGCAGGCGTTCATTGCCATTAACTCCTAGAAACGAGGGAGATATTTTGGACACGGGGAGTTTGAAGAGCTTCGGATTCAATGATCTTCGAATAGCTACTAGGAACTTCTACCCCGACAATGTGGTAGGGGAAGGCGCATTTGGTAGCATCTTCAATGGTTGGATCGATGAGAATACTTTCAAGGCTGCAAAGGCAAGGACATGAATGGTGATTTCTGTAAAGAGACTGAATCAAGAAGGTCTCCAAGGCCACAAGGAATGGTTGGTTAGTATTAGTACTCTATGATTTTCAAGTTTTTCTTTAATATAATACAGATTCTGTTTAATTTTGCAAATCCTTCTTGCTTGCGCATTAAACCTTAATAATCAAGAATGTCTGATGTTATACACTTTGAACTCTTCAATTTCAACTATGGTTTTCTTGTATTATGGATATTGCAATCAAGGTTTTAAAATGCGTTCGAGGCGTGCGCCTCGAGGCGCGCCTCGAAGCGAGGCGGCCAGAAACCGCATTTGAGGCTGCGCCTCACAGGTACCTTACGAGGCGTGCGCCTCTTTCCTTCCAAGGCGTCTCGAGGCGGTCTGAGGCGGTCGAGGCGGTGCAATGCGCCCCAAGGCGCCAACTAATTTTGGACTGTTTTTTTTTTAATGTTTTTTGGGCCTAATTCGTCCCTCAGTGTATGGGCTTGTGTTTTTTATCCTTAATTTCAGATGGGCTATAGAAATTTTAGTCTAATTTGATAAAATTAGGAAAAAAATAAAATATATAAACTTACTGATTTTTAGGGTTTCAGCAGCCTGCCTCTTTATACCCCTAACATCTCTCATCTTCTCAACGTCTCTCGCCCCTTCTCCCTCTCCCAAAAAGTCGAACTTCTGAAATCTTCTCCGGCAGCTATGGCGTGAAGCTGTCATCTCAGTTCAGCGTTGTCTCCTTTTTCGCGGTGAAGAAATATTGAGTTGAGGTGCGCAATTTAATGCTTTGAGGTTTTTAGTTAAATAATATAGTAGTACTATGTTATATAAATTATATAATATAGTAGTGGTCCTAGTGGACTAGTGGGCTTTTAATATATAGTTAAAAACCATATTTTATACTATGTGATATAAATTATATAATATAGTAGTGGTCCTAGTGGACTAGTGGGCTTTTAATATATAGTTAAAAACTATATTTTATACTATGTGATATAAATTATATAATATAGTAGTGGACTAGTGGGGCTTTTCATTTATTTTGTTGGAAGTGGGGCATGGTTTTGCCGCTTGGATAGACATGCAGAATTTGTTTTTTTAATGATAGATAGATATACAGCTTTAAGTTTATTTTTTAATTATGTTTTCGCAGAATTATGGCGAACAATATTGAAAGTAGTTGAAATGGAAGAAGCTGCAAAAAAGGGGTATAAATATCTATCATGCAAGTTTTGTAGCAAAATTATCAAAGGAGGGGTAAAGAGGGTGAAAGAACACCTAGCATGTACAAAAAAAAATGTGGCAAAGTGTTCGAAAGTTCCTGATGAAGTCAAGAAGGAGATGCTAGAATACCTCAGAGAGTTTGAAAATACAAAAACTCTTACCCAAATGAAATTTGAGGAGATGGTGGGAAATGGATCTTATTATTGTAGTGGTGCACCTGGTGCTACTATTACTACTACAATGGAGGTTCAGACTCAGAGTACTAGAGGAGTTAGGGGGCCTATGGATCGATATTTGGGGAATGAGAATGGTGATGGCGGAGATGTGAAAATGACTCCGGCGATTGCTAAGGAGCATCGCAATCAAGTTTGTTTAGACATTGGGAGGTGTTTCTTTGAGAATGGGCTTTCGTTTAATGTTGCAAAAAGTGCATCATTTGCCAACATGCTGCGATCAGTTGCGAATTATGGTCGGGGACTCAAGCCTCCATCGATACATGAGCTAAGAACTTGGATATTAAACAAGGAAGAGGAAACAACATCTCAGATTGTGGATGACATCAAGAGCACTTGGAAAAAAACTAGGGTTTCAATATTGTCCGATGGCTGGTCGGATATGAGAAATCAGAGTCTCATCAATTTTCTAGTCAATAATCCACACGAGACTATTTTTCTTAAAACAGTAGATGCATCCGATTGTGTGAAAGATGCAAAAAAATTGTTTGAATTGCTCGATGGGGTTGTTGAAGAGATTGGTGAAGATATTGTAGTTCAAGTGGTCACGGATAATGCGAGCGCATATAAGGCTGTTGGGGGCTTGTTAATGAAGAAGAGAACAAGTTTATATTGGACTCCTTGCGCTGCACATTGCATCGATTTGATGCTTGAGAAGATAGGAGAGTTGCCTCATCACAAAAGTGCTTTGCAAAAGGCAAAGAGAGTTAGCAATTTTATCTACAATCATCAATATGTGCTATCCCATTTCAGAAAAATTGCAAAGAAAGATCTCCTCCGACCAGCTGCCACGCGATTTGCTACTGCTTTCTTGACATTAGAAAGCATGTTAGAATTGAAGCAAGCACTGCAAACGATGTTTGTATCAAGAGAATGGTCGAGTTGTGCATGGGCAAAGAAATCTGAAGGAAAAGCAGTGAAGAAGATTGTAATGGATGATAGAATTTTCTGGCCTAGTGTGGTTTATAGCATTAAAACCACACAGCCCCTAATACAAGTCTTGAGGATTGTTGATGGTGAGAGGAGTCCAGCCATGGGTTTTATCTATGGTGCCATTGATGAGGCGAAGATGAAGATATCGAAGAACTTGGATGGAGAAGTGTCTTCGTATAAGGAGATTTGGGATATAATCGATTTGAAGTGGGAAAAGCAGCTGCATAGGGATTTACATGCGACTGCATACTACTTGAATCATCGATTTAGGTGGAGTGAAGATGTTTCTCATCATCCAGAGATCAAATCTGGTTTGTATAGGTGTATGGATCGACTTGTTAAAGATCTAAACATCTATGAGAAGATTGATAAACAACTTGATGAGTTTGTTTACCAGAGAGGATTGTTCGGATTTAGGGCTTCTAAGGCGTCATACTTAACACGTCCTCCAGGTATTAGTTACATATATAATATATTTTTTATTTTTCTTTCATTATAGATTATAATATTACATAAATTATTACTTTGCTAATGTTAATTCATTAATTAGTGGTGTGGTGGGATAACTTTGGAGATGAAGTCCCGGAATTAAAAGCTTTTGCTATGAAAATTCTTGGACTTACTTGCTCGGCAAGCGCATGTGAACGTAATTGGAGTGCGTTCAACCAAGTGCACACAAAGAGAAGAAACCGCTTGAGCACAAAAAAATTAAATAGTTTGGTGTACATCATGTACAACAAGAAGTTGAAGGACAAACATTTGAAGAAGCAATCACGGAAAGATGAAGTTGACCCTTTGATTGTTGAAGATGTGCCTTCGGATAGTGAGTGGGTAGCTGACCCAGTTGAGGAAGATGTGGAAGAGGGCGCAGGGGCATCTACATCGAGAAAGAGGAAAGGAATCCAAACACCACCAAATAGAGGTTACTTAATTTTTTACTACTAAATTATTATGTATTTTATTATATTTATACTCTATTTGTTTTTAATATCTAAATATTTTGACTATTTAGGAAAAGGGAAAACTTCCCGATTGAACTTATCGTTGATTGATGAAGATGACGAGTATGAGAGTGGAGATGGTGACGGGGGTGATGAAGATGGCAATGGGGGTAAAGATGGTGACGGGGGTGATGAAGATGGCTATGAGAGCTTCTTGAACATTTGAGTTAGAATGAATCAAGAAGCTTATCATGATTTTGAATCTATTATTTCTATCTTTTGTGATTATTAAGAGTCTAAGACTTTGATTGTGTGGGTTGTTTAAGACTTTGCTTCTGTGATTTTTAAGACTTTGATTGTGTGGGATGTTTAAGACCTTGCTTCTGTGATTTTTAAGACTCTTGACTAAATTTCATGGATTTGAGGTTTGATGTTATGACTTTGATATGAGTTTATGGATATTTAGTTATGGATTATTGGTTGCTTAGTTATGCTTTCAAGTGATATATATAATTTCATATTATTTTTATTTTTTTCTTATTTTTATCGAGGCTTACGCCTCGTAACGCTTCGAGGCTTACGTCTCGTGAGGCGACGGGAAAACGCCTCAAGGCTTAAAAGCGCCTTTTAAAACCTTGATTGCAATCTTAATCAAGATTGTCCAATTTAGTACACTTTATCCTCTTGAATTTCAACTATGGTTTTCTGTGTCTTGGGAATTTGAAGGATTGTCTAAATCTCTTTCTTTCTTCGATATTGGAATCTTAATCAAGAATGACTGATTTAGTACAGTTTGTCCTCTTAAATTTCAATTATGATTTTCTTTGTCCGAGGAATTGTGTTGGATTTTGCAAATCTTTTTCTTTCTTGAATAGTGCCACATTAATCAAGTATGTCTGATTTTACATTTCATCCTCTTGAATTTCATCTAGAATTTTCTTCATTTGATACTTTGAGTAGGATTTTTCAAATCTTTTTCTTTCTTGGATAGTGCAACCTTAATCAAGTATGTCTGATTTTACATTTCACCCTCTTGAATTTCAGCTAGAATTTTCTGTGTTTATGACTTTGAGTTGAATTTT
Organism: Mentha longifolia; assembly: GCA_001642375.2. Taxonomy (NCBI): domain Eukaryota; kingdom Viridiplantae; phylum Streptophyta; class Magnoliopsida; order Lamiales; family Lamiaceae; genus Mentha; species Mentha longifolia. Next base: position 25,084,883 of record CM038117.1, on the reverse strand, counting down.
TCAAATCTTTTTCTTTCTTGAGTAGTGCATATCTGGTTTTTTGTCCTATTGAATTTCAACTATGATTTTCTTTGTTTGAGGGGTTGCCTAAATTTTGCAAATCTTTCTTCTTTCTTGAAAGAATGTCTGATTTCGTATGTTTCGTCTCCTGAATTTCAGACATAAATTAATTGTCTAGGGCAGCTACACCATCCCAATCTAGTGAGACTTGTTGGTTATCGCTTAGAGGACGAGCACAGACTTCTTGTTTACAAGTTCATGCCTCGTGGCAGCTTGGAGAATCATTTGTTCAGAAGTGAGTAACATCAATTTCATTCAAGCACAGATACTTTTGTTTGTCATATCAATCTTATTTTTTGCAATGTCGATGAATGTATAGGGACCTCGTATTTCCAGCCATTGTCATGGGATCTACGCATGAAGGTCGCTCTCAGTGCTGCAAAGGGACTTGCATTTCTTCACACTCACAGCCCTGTAGCCAAAGTTATATATCACGATTTCAAGGCCTCCAATATCTTGCTCGATGCTGTATGTGTGCTTATTATGAACATTTATTACTATATATCCTAGTAAAAATTGTACAGTTTACTTATATAATTTGCTGATTTATGTACTTAGAGCTACAACGCGAAGCTTTCCGATTTTGGATTGGCCAAAGACGGGCCACCACATCCTCTCCACTCGTATCTATGCAGCCAACCGTATCTGTATTGCTAACTGCCGTGAGTGTAGATTCTTCTTGGGGGGTTAAATGGTTAACCAACAACCCCTCATTGTTGGTGATAATCGCAAGTTACAGGTGAGACTTGCCTCGTGATTATGAGTTGATTAGGTTGTTGATGATAAGTGTTTATTATGATAATTTCACTGATCTTTTCAACATTAATAAAAAGTTACCATTCTTTTTTTTTTCCTTTAGTCAACTTTTTTAAATGAGCTTCCTTTCTCCACTGTTTATATGGTGTTTATCAGGTGGCTACTTATAACACCTTCAACTCACAACTGGAGGAGCACATGAATCAAGTTGGAGTTGATCTTAACATCAATTATCAGAATAAACTTGTGGCTCTTGGAATCATTGATTTGCATGATTCTCATCCCATCTTGCTGGTGGTTCAGATACTGTAGCTGAATCGGCCACATGCCTAGATCCGAATCACTTTGCCATTTTTTTGGAGATCCGAATCTTCTACTACTGCAATAATTCCTCACCAGAAGAGCAGAAATCTTCACGCCGGCAGCCAAAACGGGAACTGAACCGTCCCATTCCATCCGCCGTTCGCCGTAGTAATCCCTTCTTTGTTACTTGTTCAGGGAAGTTTCTTTGTCTTTTCATTTTAATGTTTTTGTTATTTTATTTCAGCTTATTGTCTTTGTTGCATAATTTTATGTGTTGTTTTCTTTCTTTACACAATGAGAGAATGCTTAAGTTTGTTTCAGTTTGATATTTTGCATTATGCCTAGTTAAAAAAAAAGTCTTGTTTTTTTTTGTTTTGTTTTTTTGTTTTTTTTTTCTTTCTTTCTTTCTTTCTTTCTTTCTTTCTTTCTTTCTTGTATGAGTCTTGGCAGTTTTTGCAATGAATAAGTGGAATAGGAGAGATTAGGATTGAATGTTGGTTTGCTTGGTTGAATTTTTTCATGTTATTCACCTAGATGATTTCTTGGATGAGAAAACTTGATGCAAGGTTGATCAAAATGAAAACTTACTTAAATGGTGAGATTTGAGCCTTGAGCAAACATATAAAATGCTCCTTGTTTCTTTGTTGAGAGAGTTTTGTAGTCTTGATTGCTCGATATTTGGTTTGCCCCATTGCCATAATTGAAGCTACTTCTGTTATTTTTGCACAAAAGTGATTTAGGCACTTAATTTTAATCCCTCTTGGCCTGATATATTTCCTACCCTGTCAATATTCCCTTAGTTTCCCAGTTTGAGCCTTAATATCCTATTTTCTTTTTGATTACAACCACTTAAATGAAACCATTTTAGCCTATTAAGCCAATCTTTGTCCCACTGAAAATGTGCAAGTTTTTAGAGCAGTTTGAGATAAGAAGTTCATAGTCTGTGGGAATGATTCCCTTGAGTGTGCTGAGGGTAAAATCAAGAGGAAATTGTCATGAAATGCTTTTGGAAGATGATGAGAAATAAAGTGGTATGGTCAGCTCGATAGACAAAAATAATAGTAAGACAAAAAAGTAGAAAAGAGAGAGCTGATCAGAGAAGAATAAGCAAGTGGAGAAAACAAGAAAGGTGAAGAGTGCTGGGAAAGGAAAAAATAAAATAAAAAAGGGCTGATCAAAAGAGGATCAGAGAGAAAAAAAAGAAAAAAAGAAAAAAAAGAAGAGGAAAGGTGAAGAAACAAATATGGGAGGTTTGTTGGGAATTAAAAAAAAATGAGGAAAGGTGAAGAAAGGAATAAGGGAGGTTCTTAGAAGTTGTTTTGGGAATTGAGATTTTGGGAGAAAGGTTAGAAGGTGAAGAGGATGTGATTTGGCAATCTATTTGGTGGTTAAGCTTAAAGTGGAAAAAAAATAGAGATATAAAAAGAGAAAGTAAGTCTGATCAGTAAAAAAGGGGAAGGTGTATGATGGAGAAAAAAGAGATAAAAAGAAAAACAATTAAGGAAAAGAGAAAACCGATCAGAAAAAGCAAAAAAGAGAAAAGAAAAAAGGGGGTGACGATCTGTGATGGGAAAGAGAGAAAACAAGAATGTTGGTTGAGGATTGGAAGTGCTAAAAAAAGAGAGAAAAAAAGGAGAAAGGAAGTCTGATCAAGTAAAAAGGGGAAGGTGAAGTATGATGGAGAAAAAAGGGATACAAAGAAAAAAGGGAAAATCAATCCGAAAAAGCAAAAAAAAAGAAAAAAAGGGTGATGATCTGTTATAGGAAAGAGAGAAAACAAGAATGTTGGTTCAGGATTGGAAGTGCCGAAAAAAAAAATATAAAAGAAAAAGGAAGTTTGATCAGTAAAAAAGGGGAAGGCAGTATGATGGAGAAAAAGAAATAAAAAGAAAAAAAGAAAAAGGGAAAACCGATCAGAAAAAGCAAAAAAAAGGGGGGCGACGATCTGTGATGGGAAAGATAGAAAACAAGAATGTTGGTTAAGGATTGGAAGTTCTGAAAAAAAAGAGATAAAAAGAAGAAAGGAAGTCTGAACAGTAAAAAAGGGGAAGGTGAAGTATGATGGAGAAAAAGGAGATAAAAGAAAAAAGGAAAACCAATAAGTAAAAGCATAAAAAAGGGGGTGAGGATCTGGGATGGGAAAGGGAGAACACAAGAATGTCGGTTGAGGATTGAAATTGCTTAAAATAGTGATTAGAAGTGGTTTTGGGAGTTTGGGGTGATAGCTTATGCTCTAATAGCTTGCAAATTTTCAGTTTATGAGCCTATTTTTTGTATCCATATTCTTTTATCATACCTTTGCACCCTAGCCCCATTACAACCCTATCAAAAGACCTATTGATTTGTGCAGAAAATTTCATTCTTGTAGTAGAGATATTGACATATGGGCAAACTATGATGGAGAGCTTTTAAGCTATGATTGAGAGTTTCAAATTTGTCCCTATTTCTTTTTGAGAGACTCGGAGTGAACTTGGTGAGGTTTGGATTGACCTTGCATTATATTTTGACTTGAATGATGGGCATTTACATATTGTTTTGACTGGAAGAAGGGTTAGTGGTTTGAGTGGTTGTATCTTACTCTTAACTATGATTCTTATTCGTTGAAAAATTGCCAAGCTCATGTTGTGTTTTGTGTTTTGAGTCTAGTTTTTATCTTTGTTTATAGTTTTTAATTTTAGTTTATGCTCCAGGGAGAGAGAGAAGCAGTTTTTTGATTTTTTTCATTTATTTATAAGGTTATCTTGGCGCAACCGATTGTTTCTCTCATTTGTAATTTCTGAACGCGATAATGTAGTGACTAATGAGAGATCATGCGATCACATGGTTTTGGATTTATGTAGGTATGCGGAATCTGAGGAAAGCTACAAATGTTTCTGGAGAAGAAACCTGGCAATTCAGTAGCAGAGAAAGAGTTTTCTCAGTTATATCAAGCTCAGAATGCCTTAAATTCAGCTAAAGAAGTGTTTGAATCTGGGGAGTTTACAGAAGCACTGGAATACCTTGAAAAAGTTGTTCTAGTTTTCTTTCCAGAATGCTCCAAGGTCTGTAATTCAATAGGTCTAAGTAGCTAAATAACAATTGTTATTCCTTGAGCAAAGGTACTATTTCATTTTTCCGGAAAAAATTGGTGGCATACGGATTCATGTTATTGTAATACGATGCTATCTTGCACGCCAAAATCCTCAAAGTGAGATAGTTAAGAGCAGCTAAAGATTATTCAAGTGCCATATCTGAGACTGTATACATACTCAAAGAAGATGAAGATAACTTGGAAGCTTTGATGTTTCATGGGAATGCCTACTATTACGTAGCTGATCATGACATTGCTATTAGGTACGTTTTGAACATATATCTGGTCGTACACACTTAGAACTCGTATGTCTGATCTATTGTTTTCTCATCTCATGTATTTCTTCCTTAGACATTACTAGAAGGGACTTCCCAAACCATTCTGCTCATAATGTGCATCTTCACCTTGGATTGTGTAAGGTCCTGGTGAAACTTGGTAGGGGAAACAATAACGTGACAAGTTGCACAGTAACACTGAAAATTGATGGAGATTTAGTTGAAGTCCTAGTCCAGGTATGTATATTTCTGTTCTTTTATTATTAAACATAAAAAACTTGTTAGAAAGCTCTAGAGAAGCACTACCTCCACTCCACTTGATGGCCAGTCTAATTTTTTTCTTTTTGGTTTGTTGACTAAATTTTCTAGAGAGGTGAAGCACAGCTTTTAAAAAGAATATTGGGAAGGAGCTGTGGCTGACCTAAGATCAGCAGCAGAGAAGTCACCTCGGGTTTGTCATTTTAATTATTAAGCTAGATTGATCAAATTTAATGTTTGCTGCTGGATTCCAAGAGCTTATGCTTCTCCTTAAGATTTTGTGTGATCAATACTTGAATACTGATACACATTTGTGTGATCAAAATCTTGTTAGATTCATCTGATCAGTAGCCTTTGTCCTTTGACAGGAAACGAATATTTGGAAAGCTTTAACAAGGGCTGAAAAATCATTGAAATTGAGCCAACGAAAGGACTGGTACAAGATTTAAGAAAGCTTACAAGAAACTTTCCTTGCAATGGCAGGAACGTGGACAATAGGGAAGAAGCAGAAGCAAAACTTCAGTAAATTGCAGCTGCATATGAGGTTTTTTACTACTTAGATTATTTGTTAGATACTCTGATGACACCTGGGATTCACATCTGAAATTGATCAAAAAAATTTTATGCTTCCAAGCTTTCTGTTTGTTTTTCCTTTTGTTAACTATCATCTCATAGGGTACTTACATTTTCAACTCCTCATTCGTAAAAGTTTAAGGACCAATATTTCCTTACATTTCATACACGCCCTAGAGGTGGCTTGCCATTGCCTTATGCAGAAAGATTGAACAAACAATATACATATTTTTCTGGTAAAATCCTGACTATTTGCAGATGTAGAATCTTCTTTGGAGTGTTACCTTGTATAACTTGTTAGAGATCATTATTTAGTTATTGCTATTTTTTATTTATGTTATTTATTTAGTTATTTAGGGTTAAATTATTTAGGGCTAGAATAACTAATGGGTAAGGCTTTGGTGTGGGCTCCATGATATTTACTTCGTGCTCAAAACTGCTTGTGTGTTCATGGGATTGCTTGCAGTCTGAAACTGCGAATGTGGTAGGTAGTAAGGGTGGACGTGGAACTGTACCAGTTCCACTTTCTAGTCATCAGTGAAGGAGTTTAGCATGCCTATTTTGAGACTGGAGAAAGCACCATATGGTGGAGAAAAGAGTGTCAGGCCTTGGTTTGAATCATTAAGCTGCGAGTTGAGGTTATCTGGTTATTTAATTCCAGTTCTTCTATCCATTCCGTTCTTGCAATCACCTAATCTCTATCATCATTGCATATTGCGTTTGCCACAGTTGTGTTTGTTTCTCCAGTTGTACTCTATGATTTTTGAGTTTTTTTATACCCAGTCTAATTTTTCTTTTTTTGTTTGTTGACTAAATTTTCTAGAGAGGTGAAGCGAAGCTTTTAATAGAAGATTGGAAAGGAGCTGTGGCTGACCTAAGATCAGCAGCAGCGAAGTCACCTCAGGTTTGTCGTTTTACTTATTAAGCTAGAATGATCAAATTTAATGTTTGCTGCTGGAATCCAAGGGCTTATGCTATGTCATGTTCTTAGGAAGGAATTAAGCTTTCCCTTGAGGTTTTGTGTGGTCAATACTTGAAAAAGTCGCCTCTGAAAATAAGAATTCCAATGCCATAGCTATTAGCTATGTTTGTTTCTGGATACTTCACGCCCAATATGTTACAATTTCTATTGGTCTTTGATTATTTCAGATTGTACTCCTTTGAAGTAACTTCTCTATGCATTACTTCTTACTAGTGTTTGATAATTTGTGATAGAGCGCGAGCTCCGTGGCTGGTGTACGCTCGCGGGAAGTGAGCAGTGGCTAATTATTAGTCTTTTATTATTATTACTTATCTATTTTGATATTAGTATCAGACTTATTTATTTAAGTTATTTATTTGGGTCGTTGTGCATGTGCATGGGCTTTTGGAGTTAGTAGGGTTTTAGTATTTAAAGGAGGTTTAGGTGATTGTTAGGTCATTGGAGAATATTATTAGTTTTGGATGGCTTGCCGTACGGCCTCTCTGGAGGAGTTATCGTTATCATTCAGTTTCTCTCTTGTTCTTCTATCCCTTCACTCTATCAATTTGGTCCGACAAACCGGATCGGAAAACTGACGCTCACGAGGAATCAACACGCGAAGCAGATGGAGAAGGCGATGGAGGAAGTTCAGGCTGCTGTGGCGGAGCTTCGTGCCACCCCATCTGTGGCGGCTGCAAAGCATGCAGTGATGGAGAAAAGGCAAGCAACGACCAACGCCAAGCTCGATGCTATACTTGCCAAGCTCAACATATCTGGAAATTTTTCTGGTGGAGATGAGGATCACGAGAACGAATCAACAATGCAGGAGGAAGAAAGTTCTCTCGTATCGACGCAGCAAAAGATGGAATTGCCCAGCTTTGACGGTTCTGATGCACGGGTGTGGCTATCGCGAGTGGAGCAATATTTTTTGGTACACAAGATAAGTGTAACAAAAAAGGTAGAGTTTGTTGTTATCGCGTTGGCAGGCTCAGCGATGGCGTGGTATCAGTTGCTGATTCGGCGAATACCAAATCCGGACTGGCCTACTTTTCGACAAGAACTTCTTATCCGTTATGGTGATGATTGATGAATCGGCAATTAATGGCTATGAAGCTTTGATAGCTGTGAAACAAACAGGGTCACTGGAAGAGTATATATCTGCTTTCGAAAATAGAGTTTCTCAAATAACAGATTTCTCAGACGCACACTACCTGGGTTTTTTCTTGGGAGGGTTGAAGAAACAACTTCGCACCCAAATTCAAGATAGTGCCGTGGGAAGTTATTCAGCAGCTCTCCAGGCTGCTCGAAAATTGGATCATGCTTCAGCGCCCACACTGTCGTATTCTACGAGGTCTGCCACAGTCTCAAACTTCACAACAAGATCTTCTTACAATGCACGTCCAGTTTCAGTCACACCACAAGGATTAACCGCCGCGGTGAGCGCGCTTTCAGGACTATCTCAAGGTCCTCGGCTCCGCAAAATACTCGGAATTTGCGACAAATCTCAAATGAAGAATACTTGAAGCACCGGGCAGCCGGTACTTGTTTCCGCTGTGGGCTAAAATTTGGACCGATGCATCGTTGCCCTCCTAAAACATTACAAGTAGTGATAGGTGATCTGGAAGAAGAGACCGAAGAAGAATTCGTGAAGTCTGCAGAGGAGAGTCTGGAGGATGAAGCTCAAGATCCCCCCCACACGCTGCAGCAGGTCCAATTGTCTCCGCTCACATCTTTCGGCTTTGATGGACCTCAAACCATGAAATTGTTCGGCAAGGTCAGAGAAGCACACCTTTTACTGATGATCGATAGTGGGGCGAGCCACTGTTTTGTGGCTGAGACTGTCGCAAAGAAGTTGAATTGGTCGATCGAGCCTACAGCTCAATTTTCAGTAGTTCTAGGAAATGGCACCCGTGTTCGCACTGCCGGAATTTGCAAGGATGTTCCTCTTATGCTAGATGACGAGATATTTCATATTTCTTGCTATGTTTTTCCCATCTCCAATGTTGATATGAAATTGGGTGTGTCATGGTTGGCCACGTTAGGAGATGTGAAGGCAAATTGGGGAACATTAACCATGGAATTTACAATTAATGGACGTTTAAGGTCTTTGCGTGGGGACCCTTCATTAACACGAAAGGCTTGTTCTTTCAAAGCAATTCAATCTCCTAAGCAGGGTGATGAATGTTGGGTTTTATGGTCTATGGAAGGAGGAGAAGTGTTGGAGAAGTTTGGGGTTCTGGAGGCTCTGCCCTTGGCTGCCCGGAAAGAGCTAGCCTCTGTTTTCTCCGCATTTCCATCAGTAAGTGCACTACCAACAGGTCTTCCTCCAGGTGGGGCTGTGATCATCAAATTAATTAAAACCAGGATCTCAACCAGTTTCTGTGAGGCCTTATTGATATAATCACTTGCAAAAAGATGAAATGAGGCGCTTGGTGGCGGAGATGTTGGCTGCGGGAATCATTCAGCCTAGTAGCAGCCCCTATTCAAGCCCGGTATTATTGGTTCGAAAAGATGGTTCGTGGCGTTTTTGTGTCGACTATCGGGAATTAAATAAGCAGACGGTGCCTGATAAATATCCTATCCCGGTAATACAAGAGTGCTGGATGAATTACATGGGGCGACATGGTTTAGCAAGCTAGATCTCCGAGCCGGTTACCATCAGATTCGAGTGGCTCGAAATGATGTGCCCAAAACAGCCTTTCGCACTCACTCTGGGCACTATGTTCTTGGTCATGCCATTTGGCTTGAAAAATGCCCCATCCACATTCCAGAGCTTGATGAACGACATATTTCGTCCTTACTTACGACGGTTTGTACTGGTTTTCTTTGACGATATTCTGATTTATAGTCGTTCATGGTTAGATCATTTGGATCATCTTTACCGGACTCTTTAAGTTCTACATAATCATTCGTTGGTTATCAACCCAAAAAAATGTTTGTTGGGCCGACGTGAAGTGGAGTATCTTGGCCACATCGTTTCCAGTCAAGGGTTGCAGATGGACCCTTCGAAGATATCGGCAGTTTTGCAGTGGCCGACTCCCAAATCTGCTTGGGGGCTCCGTGGATTTTTGGGTTTGACCGGATATTATCGGCGTTTTATTCGGGATTATGGGAAGATTGCAGCACCTCTCACTGCCCTGTTAAAGAAAGAAACACCTCAACCTTGGTCATGGTCAACCGCAGCTGAGTCATCCTTTCAACAACTTAAACAAGCCTTGACTTCTGCACCAATTCTTCGTATGCCAGATTTTTCTAAAAAATTCATGGTGGAATGTGATGCGTCGGGACGGGGCATAGGAGCAGTTCTTATGCAGGACCAATCGCTTACTTTAGCAAAGGTCTATCTCCGCGGTTGTTGTCCAAGTCGGTCTATGAGAAGGAGTTAATGGCTCTTGTATTAGCAATACAACATTGGAGGCCATATCTGATGGGCCGTCAGTTTGTCGTTAGAACGGATCAATGGAGTCTGCGCCATTTACCTTCACAGTCATTGACGACTCCTGCTCTGCTGCTCAGCAAAATTGGGCAGCGAAGCTACTCGGGTATGAGTTTACTGTGGTGTATAAATAAGGAAGGTAGTCTCAATAGAGCAGCCGATGCTTTATCCAGGCGCGATGAAGATGGGGAGTTGGCGGCTCTTTCGTTGCCTAAATGGGCAGATTGGTCATCATTGCAACAGGAGGTTAGGGCCGATCCTGTTTTGCTCAGATTGTCGAGGTTTGGAGAAGGGACAGGCCGGTCCCAAACATTATACTTTGGTACATGGCATTTATTTCCAAAGGCGGGTTGGTAATTCCGGCTCTATCTGATTGGATTCCTAAGCTTTTGGTGGAATTCCACTCTGGTAGGCCATTCTTAGTCCCACATCGACTTTGGAAATTACTTGGACTTACATATAGATGGATGACCCTTCCCCCTACAAGGCCTTTTAAGGGGTGTCAATGGCCCAATCAATATGGTATAGAGCCAGGCCAGAACGGGATGGGTTGGGGCGTGTTAGAGCCCTCTTAGTCCCACATCGACTTGGGAAGGATACTTAGACTCTACGTTTTTGATTCTTAACCCCTGGTCGGGCCGTGAGACTGCCTTGTTATGGGCGTGGAAATGGCCCAATGTTTTTTTCAAATAGTCAACTTCATGGGAGCCTTTCCCATCCGTTGTAAAGCTCGAGCAGTGGTTAATGTGTCAGGCATGTGATACCAATAGTGTCTGACCGTGACCCTATTCTCTTGAGCTCATTTTGGCGCGAACTCTTTCGCTTGGCAGGCACAACACTAAAGATGAGTTCGGCTTATCATCCGGAAAAGGATGGCCAAACAGAGGTGCTAAACCGTTGTTTGGAGACCTTTCTTCGTTGCTTTTCATCTGAATGACCAAAGCAGTGGAGCAAGTGGTGTGTCAAAGGCATAAATATGAAACTAAGTCACCAGCGGGTTTGCTGTCCCCTTTACCCATTCCCTCTTTGGTTTGGGAGGATATTAGCCTCGATTTTATTTCGGGGTTACCGTGGTCGGGCAGCGTGGACTGTGTGTTGGTCGTGGTGGATCGTTTTTCCAAATATGGTCACTTCTTAGCCTTTCGGCATCCGTTTAAAGCTCAGGCAGTGGCTTAAATCTTCACTCGTGATCAATAGTGTCTGACAGTGACCCTATTCTCTTGAGCTCATTTTGGCGCGAACTCTTTCGCTTGGCAGGCACAACACTAAAGATGAGTTCGGCTTATCATCCGGAAAAGGATGGCCAAACAGAGGTGCTAAACCGTTGTTTGGAGACCTTTCTTCGTTGCTTTTCATCTGAACGACCAAAGCAGTGGAGCAAGTGGTGTGTCAAAGGCATAAATATGAAACTAAGTCACCAGCGGGTTTGCTGTCCCCTTTACCCATTCCCTCTTTGGTTTGGGAGGATATTAGCCTCGATTTTATTTCGGGGTTACCGTGGTCGGGCAACGTGGACTGTGTGTTGGTCGTGGTGGATCGTTTTTCCAAATATGGTCACTTCTTAGCCTTGCGGCATCCGTTTAAAGCTCAGGCAGTGGCTTAAATCTTCACTCGTGAAGTGGTACGACTGCATGGAATTCCGGGATCAATAGTGTCTGACCGTGACCCTATTCTCTTGAGCTCATTTTGGCGCGAACTCTTTCGCTTGGCAGGCACAACACTAAAGATGAGTTCGGCTTATCATCCGGAAAAGGATGGCCAAACAGAGGTGCTAAACCGTTGTTTGGAGACCTTTCTTCGTTGCTTTTCATCTGAACGACCAAAGCAGTGGAGCAAGTGGTTGTCATGGGCAGAGTATTGCTATAACACAGGATTTCATACTGCCGCGGGGACCACTCCGTTTGAGGTTGTTTATGGGAGATCTCCACCTACATTAGCCCGTTTTTTGCCTGGGGAGGTTCGCGTTCAAGCAGTGGCTGATTGGTTGCGCTCTCGGGATGAAATTCTGGATCAGTTGCGATTTCACCTCGAGCGTGCTCAGCAACGTATGCTTTGAGAAGCAAATAAGCATCGTCATGACGTTGAGTTCCAGATTGGCGACTTTGTTTATTTGAAGTTTCGGCCGTATCGACAGTCTTCCTTATTTAAGGCCGGTAATCGCAAGCTAGCTCCTCGTTTTTTTGGCCCTTTTGAGATTGAAGCTCGTGTTGGTGCTGTTGCTTATCGCTTGAAACTTCCATCCTCTTCTCGAGTTCATCCGGTATTTCATGTGTCTCTCCTCAAGAAGGCGATTAAAACAGGGCAGGTTGAGTCTACTTTCCCGGATGATTTGAGGTTCGCGGATCCTCCTTTCTTGCCGGAAGACGTGTTGCAACATCGATCTGTGGAACGTGACGGGCAACAGATTGATCACGTATTGATAAAGTTGAGCGGCTTGAGTGACGATGAGGCGACTTGGATGGATGGTGCTGATGTGCGTGGCCAGTTTCCTTACTTCAGCCTTGTGGACAAGGCTGTTTGGACGGGCGGGGCAGTTGATAGAGCGCGAGCTCCGTGGCTGGTGTACGCTCGCGGGAAGCGAGCAGTGGCTAATTATTAGTCTTTTATTATTATTACTTATCTATTTTGATATTAGTATCAGACTTATTTATTTAAGTTATTTATTTGGGCCGTTGTGCATGTGCATGGGCTTTTGGAGTTAGTAGGGTTTTAGTATTTAAAGGAGGTTTAGGTGATTGTTAGGTCATTGGAGAATATTATTAGTTTTGGACGGCTTGCCGTACGGCCTGTCTGGAGGAGTTATCGTTATCATTCAGTTTCTCTCGTGTTCTTCTATCCCTTCACTCTATCAATTTGATTGTACTTTTGTTGAAGTTTTTTTTATTGTAGAATGCACTTCTCTTAGTGCAGTTTGTCCAGTGTAATGCAGTTCCTAATCATGCTGATTATATAGATTGTATGTACTTTTTTTTGAATACTTGTTCAAAATCTTGTTAGATTCAGCTGATCAATAACCTTTGTCCTTTGACAGGATATGAATATCCGCAAAGCTTTAATGAGGGCTGAAAAATTCATTGAACTTGAGCCAACGTACGCTGGCAAAGCCACGAGAGCAGATTCCTTCGGTGGCGGTGGCAAAAGAGGTGGAGAATAAAGGTTAGACTAAAGAGATGGAGTGGACTTTTGTTGGGTACTTGGTCCACCAGTTATTATTATTTTTTTATATAGATGTTTAGGAATTAGAATCAGGTGTAGAGATAATTATTTGTTTAGGGACAGCAGCCGCTTGATTGGCCTCAAAAGAGGATTTCTTTTTATTTAATTACGGTTCTTCTTTCTATTCCGTTCTTTCAATCACCTAATCTCTATCATCATCATATATTGTGTTGCCACAGTTGTGTTCGTTTCTCCAGTTGTAATATTCACCAAACAACTGCAATCACATTCATCGCTAGCAGTTCCGTGCTGCCCCCAGCTTACATCCGCTGAGGATTGCTAGCTGTTTGAAACTGTGATAGTGGTGTGGTGAGTGAGTTAGGTGACAGGAACATCTGCTTTGGGTTGGAAGATGAGTTTTGGTAATCTATTGGCAGAAGAAAGATTGCTTTGTATGGAAGGTAGAACCACTGAGGGTGGTGAGTTTCTCTAAATCTCTTCTTGATTGGTGATGGAGAATGACTTTGCAGCTAATTTCTTCTTTAAAAACTTACATTTCATTACTCTAAACCTTCTGTTACATTTAATATTGCATCTTTTGTTTTAGTTTCCTGTTTCATGTAATCTATCTAGTCCTGCCCACGGGCCGAGCCCGCCGGTTTCGGGCCCAGCCCGGCGGGCCACGGGCCTCGGACTGCATGAACCTAGCCCGGCCCTAGACTTGTGCCGCGGTTTAGGGCTCGGCCCTAGGCCCGCCGGTTTAGGGCCGGGCCAGAACCGTAGGGCCTAGGGCCGGCCCGGCGGTTCACACAAATAGGAAATGATAATTTTTTATGAATAGAAAATGATAATTTTTTATGTTTTGATATTGTTTTGTTTTATTTTAAAAAATTTAAATAACTCATTAAATTGTTGAAAATGAATAAATAAGAACTTTTACATTTTGATGCAGCGTGAATGCTTGACAGGAAGAAAAACTCGTAAAACGCGAGAGAGATAAATCTCAGATTCAATAATATTCAAAATTGCCGTCCATCATCGTCTAACAATGCTTAAATACGAAACCCTAATCACCAAAAAACAAGAAATAACAAAAGGACCTTAAATAAAAATCTAAAAATACGAAATAACCCGAAAAACTATAAAATTGCAGTTTTGACCCTCTAAAAGATGGAATTTGCCCAAAATCCGTCACAGCTCATGGCGGAGTCATGAGTTTTGCTAAGAACGTCGTTTCCACCCGAAAAACACTAGGATTTCTCTCGAATTGAATAAGGGACATGTTTTGCCCGTTGGGCCCGGCCCGGCGGTCCTAACTGCTAGAAGGGCCCGACGGTTCAAGCCTAAGCCCGGCGGGCCGGCCCGTCGGTTAACCGACGGGTTTTCGGTTCAACATGCCTCGACCCGAGCCCGGCCCTTAGTCTTCGGTCCCGGTTACGGTTCGGGCCCGTTGACCGGCGGGCTAGGGCTAAGCCCGTTGACTTAGGGTCGGGCTAGGGCTAAGCCCGACGGGCCTAAAAGCCCAGGCAGGTCTAAATCTATCTAAGGGTTAATTGCCAAAAGCTTCACCAATTAGACCCGATCTCGGTTATTGGCAACAGAAGATCCTATGTTAATTGATTGAGTATGATACGCTATTTATATTGCAACAGAAGATCTGGAGTTGGCATATAAAGAGATGGAAGAATTAGCAGTGAGCAATGAGGTTTGATAATAATTATCTCCTATTCAATCTCAATCTTGAAAATCCACTTATTTCCCACCTTATCTATCTTGCATTATAACCTTTTCTATCAGCTTATTTATCTTGCATTATAACCTTTTCTCTCTGTCTTTTATTTATTTATTTTTATTTATTTATTTATTTATTTATTTTAAATATGTATATTACTTGTTTTCGTTGATGTTAGTATCATATCCTTGCATTGTTACTAGATATTCATGTTTAGGGGAGAGTTCAAATGCCTTTAGGTAGTGACAAAGGAACCAATCAAAGCTTTTATTTTATTTTTTTCTATTTTTTTTTTCTTTCAATTCCTTTAGTTTAGCTGTTTTTGTATGGGCTATCTAGTAATTTACACTAAAATGTATTAAATCATGGCTATCTACACGAATTTGAAATTGAATTTGTTTGCATGCCATAACAATTGGATTTGATTTTGTGGAAGTTATATAATGTGTAATCGTTCTTTTTATATGCTTCTTAGGGTTAGCCTTATTTTGCTTATGATATTGTTTATGCATTCTTAGTTTATTTGCTTATGATATCAGTTCTAATTATTTTTAAATTAGTTGTGATATTTCGTTTGCTTTTTAAGTGAAATCTATTTTCTTATAGTGGTACTTAGATTTTTGTTTAAGTGGATCTATTTATTTATAGTAGTGCTTAGATATGTTTATAGTAGTATTTATTTATTTGTTATATAATGTGCCTTTTTATTTATTGCTTGATTAGTTCATTAGCTTATAATATTAGTAATATTTATTTGTAAATTAGTTGTGATATTTTGTATATTTTATAAGTGATATCTATTTGCATATAGTAGTACTTAGATTTGATTTTGTGATATTTATGTGTATTTGCTTATAGTAGAATTTAGATTTCACTTTTAAGTGTAATCTATTTATGATTTTGTGTTTTGCTTATAGTGGTACTTAGATTTCCTTTTAAGTGAATCTATTTATTTAATAGTAGTACTTATATTTGCTATTTATTTATTTGTTATATTTTTTTTTTGTCAGAATTTTTATTTGTTATATAATGTGCTTTATTTATTTTACTAGCAGAGATTACGTGCGTTGCACGTATAATCTCATTGCATATTTTATTTAATACTCCGTATGATTAGTATATTCCAAATATTAATATACTTGAAGATATAAAGAAAACAAATCTTCATAAATTGTAAAATTATTAATATTAATAACTAATATGATGACCTTTATCAACATCTAATTCAGTAAGAATTAAAAGTTGTCATTAAAAAAAATAGGTAAAAGCTTTTCCCAACTAAGCACTTTGAGAGTTACCTTTCTTGTTTGAATAATTTTGACACTAATTTAAAACTTGAGACATTTCCTATGGAGGTCTTAGCATTAACGCTACTACAAAGAGTTTACCTTTTCTACTTCATATTCCTTTCACTTTACTTTATTTTATAAAGAAAAAATAAACTATCAAAAAAATTATCTCTTAGAATGATACCTCCATTAACCCAAGGTTCTTCTTAGAAACGAAAAACCTTACTCTCAACCTCATTCTATAGTATTAATGTTGTACATTTCCTTCAAAATTTCACCATTGCCTAAACCCCTATGCCTAGGCTTGAGAATTCTAATTCAAAGAGATTAATTATTCATTGCATCCATCTTCAAACCCATTTGTATATGAGAGACGAGCATCTTACGAGTCATATTCATGCATAACATATGTTACTTTCCGTCAATAACCTACTATTAATAATGTTCTTGTATACATTTCTCACAAAAGCAAAAATAGTTTGATATATATGGCCTAAATAGATGGTTGAGTTTAAAGTATAGTCCAAAACTCCTAACCATAATATGAAATAAGGCAAAACACGTCTTAAGTTATACTTTTTATTTCATTAAGTCTCTATATATTTTTTTCGTTTTAATAAATTCTCTTACTTTTATTTTCAAGTTCATCCAATCTTTATTTAACGGAACTGTTACTTTTCCGTTGTGAAATAACACACCACCTATTATTTTTCAAATTAATTCACCATAGTACACTCATGGAGAAGCCTAATATCAAAATTAAATATTAAAGAATGTTTCCTTTAATTTATTCTTCACGAACGAATCAACCTGAAAGATTTCAATTTCTCTTTCTTAGTGAGGAAACAAAATTTCAATCAAATCCTCATGAAAGAAAAAATCTAAAATAAAAGAAAATTAGAAAAAGAGAACCGACTTCATTAATGATGATTAATCATTGTTAAGAGGCGAAAGCATAACGCTACTAACTAAAGATTTTTTTTGATTTTCTGAATTTCCCAAAATTTGGTCAGAAAATTATTGCTCCCATCATAATTGAAACCATGATTCGAAAACTATTGCACAACGGAAAAAATCAACACTGTTGTACCTGATGCTGCTGCTGCGTGTTGCCGCCAGATTTTGGCAATGTCCACATTCGGCAACACTATCCCAGAGTCACTTTGTTCAAGTAGCTAGATCAAATCATCTTTCTCACAATAAAATCATTTAAACTTCTTCTAGCATCAACTAATAATCCAGATAATATTAGGTTTTAATATTCTAATAACCTATCCTTTACAAATTATACAGTATTTAATTTTGTGCTCCGCCAAAAAATAGAAGATAGAAAAAAAAAAGAATTAATATTTATATGAATCCATTAAGAATTGATTGATTGTATGTCATCGATCACATTTTAATAATAGTAGTAGTAGTAGTAGTAGTAGAAGAAGAAGAAGAAGAAGATTGTTCTACTTTCAAAGTTTTACTTATTTGAATTTATAAATAATTTGAATTCAATTTATATATTTAACAAAAGTTGTTTGTACAAGTGTATATCAGTTCAACCATGTTTGAATTATTATTGTTGGATAATATTAATACAATAATAATATATTACTATTATATTATATTATTGACATAATATAAGATTTATATAATTAGGGTATAATAGGCAAACCAAATTTTGTAAAACAAGACACTTTTATAATAGGGTATAGATGTGCTTCTTAGAGTTCTCTAATTTTTGCTTAAGATATTGGTTATGCTTGATTAGTTCATTTGCTTACTATTTATCCAAATATATTTAGGTGGTATTAGGGTGAAATACCCACTCTTAGATAAGAATATCAATTTCTACCCACCCCTTTTAATCTACAACTAAAATACCCATATTTTACCCATGAGACTAAATTACCCTAAACTATCATATATCTATTCTTTATTTCCCCATTCAATTTCTAGGTTTCACAAATCAAATTCAAAAAAAAAAATTCCTCCCCTTTTTCTTCTCCCGCTCCCTTTTTTCTTCTCTCACATCATCTCTGCCTTTTGCCATGTCATTGTCGACTCGCCGCTGCTGCGCCTGCCATCGTCGACTCGCCGCTGCCACGCCGTAACCACCGTCCTCACCGTCGTCGATTACAGTGGCTGACCTTATACATGAAGCAACAACCGCGGCTGCGACCTTGTACATGATGAAGAACTTCAAGCATCTGAATCAACGAATTCTAGCTCATCACCGACGAGGAGACCTAGAAGAAGAAGTTGAAGATCGATGCTTGGTTCGGCAGCCGGAAAACCACCGCCTCCATCCGTCCGTACTGCCCTCAGCCATGTCAACAACCAGATCAACGGCATTACCAAGGGATACCGCTACAAAATGCGTTTCTCGGTACCGCTATCGAGATTCGAAACTTTCTTGGAGAGAAGAAGGTTTATTTCTCCCTCCTTGAATTTCTTTTGTGAGCGTCGGTTTTTGGAGAGAGGAAGGTTTAGAGAATTGAAGGTGTGGGTCTTTGTTTCTGAATCTGAGAGCTTTCTGTTTGAGTTTGTTGTTGATTTTTTTTTCTGAATCTGAGAGCTTTTTGTTTGAGTTTGTTGTTGATTTTCTGAGGGAGGTGATGTGTTTTTGTTTGTCGATTTGCTCCGGCAAAGTTTCCAGCTGTATTTTTCCTGTTGACATGGAGGTAGAACCCTGTTACTGTGAATTTTTGAATCTGGTTTTTATGTATTCTGGTTCGTAGTATTTAAGATCGTACTATTACAGTTTGCATGGTACGTTTGTTTTTGTTTCGTACCATGCAAACTTCACTGGTACGAACTGTTTTATGTTCTTCACTGGTGATTCCTCATTTCTCTTTCTATTTTTTTCCTCCTATATTTCTTGTGATTTTGATTTTTTAATTCTGAATTTATACTAAATTTGAGTATTTGAGTTTGGATTTTTATGACTTCTATTGGGGGACTTTTTGCTCCAATGTTATCTATAAGATTTGTGGGGAAGCAAAAACTTATATATTTTTGTAGTTTACTGTTTTATTTTTTTAAATAAGAGGAAAGTTACGGTATGAATTCATTATTTTTTTCTCTTTGTAATGGAAAGTTACGGTACGAATTAATAATACCGTACCATAACGGTACAAATTCATAATATCGTACCGTAACTTGTCGAGATTGTTTAGAAAGTAATGGAAAGTTACAGTACGAATTCATAATTTTTTTCTCTTCGTAATGGAAAGTTACGGTACGAATTAATAATACCGTACCGTAACGGTACGAATTTATAATATCGTACCGTAACTTGTCGAGATTGTTAAAGTAGGATAAATATTCATATCATAATAATGGTACGAATTCGTCTCAGTCTTTATGAATACCGAGCATTTTTTTATGAATTTTGTATTGTTTATATTTTCTATTCCCACATCATGGTACGATTTTGGGAAATTCGTACTTTGAACTCTAAAAATGCATGAAATCTTTTTTGCTTTTACGAACAGTTCAGCCGTACTTCGTACCGTTCCTTAGTTACGGTACGAAATTTAAATATCGTAAGTCGTTCTAAGTAAAAATTGAATAAAATAAAAATAAAAAGAAAGTGGAAAAAGGCTGAAAATGATGAAAAAAGGGGAAAAAGGAAAAAAAAAAGTTGAAAAAAAATATATAAAAAACAAAAAAATAAAAAAAAAGTCTGAAAAACAAAAATAAAGAAAAATAAAAAAATGAAAATGAAAAAAAAACTGAAAAAACAAATGAAAAACCAAAAAAAAAAAGAGAAAGGAAATGAAGAAAAAGGAAAAAAACATAAAAGAAAGAGAGGAGGGAATCCATGTGCATTAAGGGTAAACTTGTCTAAATTTAAAAATATGGGTAGATGGGATGTAAATTAAAGGGGGTGCGTAACTTTTGGTTTTCTTATATGAAGTTGGGTATTTTAGGATTTGCCCCTATATTTAGTACTATGTTTTTTAAGTGAAATCTATTTGTTATAGAAAATGATATGCTACTCATCCAATTGTGGATACCCCCATGGGCACCTTCATCGTTTCTTCCATTTGATATTATTTTGTTTAATTTTTCGATTGTTTTATATTCAAGTATCATAGAAATTAATATAGAAATCCTTAAATCTACAAAATAAATAAAAATCAAAGCTCTTATTACTTAATTTTCGATGTTAGAAGGTGATGCAAGCCGTAGTTCAAGATTTCAAGCTTGTGAGTCAAGATTTTGAAGATTATTTGGGCTCAAGTTTGAAGATAATATTTAAGTGATTTACTTTATGTAATATTCGTTTTTATTTAGTGTGATATTTAGAAGATTTGTTTCCTTCTTTATTTTGGTAATTAATTACCAACATAAACTAGGGATTGATTTGTTACCCCTTACGACAAGATTTTGATTTGTTTCCATGTAAAAAACTAGGTTTTTTGAAGCCTATAAATAAGGCCTTTAGGGGGTGACGAAAATAACACCTTCGTCTTGAATATCAATAAAAATGTGAGATTTTATCTCCTTTATCCCATGGATTTCTCGGTTCTCCGAGATATTCTTATTGACGTATCAATCGAGTTCATCACCCTCGTTTGTGTGTCATTCATCATCCCCATGTGACCAAGACAATCTCTATTTGGGGTATAGGGTGTTTCGACATATCTATATCATTTATAGGATTAGACTTTGGGTATATTTGGATATTCCATACTTTATCCGGCGAATCAACGAGTCAATAATCCCTCGTTGTGTGTCATTCATCGTCCCCGTGTGACTACGACAACTGTCTCTTTGGGGTATAGGGAGATTAATTATGGCCTATATCATTTAGAGGGTTCGATCGTAGGTATATTGGGATATCCATCCTATCTTTTATTTTTAGTTTATTTATTTTAACTGCATTCGATTAGATCAATGGAGTTGACTAGCGCTGTTGAGGAAGCTGTCTCTTTGGGGTATAAGAGATTAAATCTGGCTTATATCATTTAGAGGGTTCGATCTCAAAGGTGTTAGTGGTCCATCTTATCTTTCGATTTGTAGTGTTTTTTTTTCTTACTTCTACGGCTTCCGATTCTGGGCTACGTATCTGCGTCGGCATCTCTTGCTCGACAAGGATCGTATCATTTGGTATCAGAGCCTAGGATTTTTTTTTTCTTTTTTATTTATCATGTATTTTTTTCTTAGAAAAAAAAGTGAAAACGAAAAAAAAAGGTAAAAAAAAAATGAAAAAAAAGAAAGAACAAAAAAAAAAAAAAATTCTTTGATTTGAACAGGTTGCTCATTGCGAAGGCATTGAAGGCTCGATTACTCGACGCCTACGATTTGAGGACAAATCGTCTTCAAGAAGAGGGGAATGATTCAAGCCGTAGTTTAAGATTTCAAGTTTGTGGGTCAAGATTTGAAGATTATTTGGGCTCAAGTTTGAAGATAATATTTAAGTGATTTACTTTATGTAATATTCGTTTTTATTTAGTGTGATATTTAGAAGATTTGTTTCCTTCTTTATTTTGGTAATTAATTACCAACATAAACTAGGGATTGATTTGTTACCCCTTAGGACAAGATTTTGATTTGTTTCCATGTAAAAAATAGGTTTTTTGAAGCCTATAAATAAGGCCTATAGGGGGTGACGAAAATAACACATTCGTCTTAAATATCAATAAAAATGTGAGATTTTATCTCCTTTATTTATCCCATGGATTTCTCGGTTCTCCGGGATATTCTTATTGACGTATCAATCGAGTTCATCACCCTCGTTTGTGTGTCATTCATCATCCCTGTGTGACCAAGGCGATCTCTATTTGGGGTACGGTGTCTCGGCAAATCTATATCATTTATAGGATTAGACTTTGGGTATATTGGGATATTCCATACTTTATCCGGCGAATCAACGAGTCAATCATCCCTCGTTTTGTGTCATTCATCGTCCCCGTGTGACTACGGCAACTGTCTCTTTGGGGTATAGGGGTTTAGGCCGCTTATATCATTTAGAGGGTTCGATCGTAGGTATATTGAGATATCCATCCTATCTTTTATTTTTAGTTTATTTATTTTAGCTGCATTCGATTTGATCAATGGAGTTGACTAGCGTTGTTGAGGCAACTGTCTCTTTGGGGTAGAGGAGATTAAATCTGGTTTATATCATTTAGATGGTTCGATCTCAAAGGTGTTAGTGGTCCATCTTATCTTTCGATTTGTAGTGTTTTTTTTTTCTTACTTCTATGGCTTCCGATTTTGGGCTACGTATCTGCGTCGGCATCTCTTGCTTGATAAGTATCGTATCAGAAGGAAAAAAAAAAAAAAAAGAACAAATCAAGCTTTGATTTTTATTTATTTTGAAGATTTAATGATTTCTATATTAATTTCTATGATACTAGAATATAAAACAATCGAAAAAATCGAACAAATAATGTCAAATCGAAGAAACGACGAAGGTGCCCATCATTGGGTGAGTATGTGAGTAGCATATCATTTCTCAGAGTTAGCTTGCCTTATGATATTGGTTATGTTTGCATAGTTCATTTGCTTATAATATTAGACATATTTATTTTAAATTAATTGTGATATTTCGTATGGTTTTTAAGTGGAATCTGTTTGTTTATAGTAGTACTTAGATTTGATTTTGTATTAGTTATATAATAATGTATGATCGTTCTTTTTTTATATTAGACATTTATTTTTAAATAAATTAGTTGTGAAATTTCGTATGCTTTTTAAGTGAAATCTATTTGCTTATACTTAGACTTGTCTTAGTGTTATTTATATCTATTTGCTTGTAGTAGTACTTAAACTCCCTATTTATGTATCAGTATTAGTATACTATTTTTATATTAAATCCATTATCTTATTATACTAATTAGATTAGTTTCATTTTATTTCAACTTAGTTGTAATATTTACACACATTTCAAATTATTTGTTTGCATGAAATAATAATTTGATTTGATTTTGTGTTAGTTTTGCTTATTATTACACATATTTATTTTTAAATTAGTTGTGATATTTTGTACTCCCTCCGTCCCGCCGAAGTGGCCTGAAAACTTTTCGGCACGGGATTTAAGGAGGGAGTGTTTATGGTGTTGAGTGTATTTGTTAATTAAGTGTGGAGTTGTTTAAGGATATATTTAACACCTAATTTTTTTAATTCATTAATAAATTAAATATTTATACTTTTTTCACCATATTTTTTCATAATATTGAACAGTATACATATATATATATATATATATATATATATATATATATTATTTTATTTTTGAAGTAATTTTTTTTTTAATTTGCTAATGTTGCGTTTTCATTCAAAAATCCTATCACAGCATCACAATCATAGAAGCAATTCAAGAATCCAATCAAGAATATCAATAAGCAATTCCAGCAACAGTTAGTCCCCAACAAACAAGATGCAGCTGACCAACAATTCAATAATTAACCAACAACAGAGCATAACCACAATAATCAATTTCAGTGAGAGAGAATTCCAATTCACAATAATCGAAGGACGCGTATCACTCGCCGGCGGGGGAATCGGGCTTCTTAGGATAGGAATCGGGCCTTAGGCGTCGGGATTTCTCAGATTTCCGTACCGCCAAGGGTTGAGGGTGACGGGTGGGCGACTCAGAGGAGGTGGAGAGTCTGGATAGCCATCGTCAAACCACCACTCCGCCGCCTGCGAGCCCACCTTTCAGAACCGTCATCGCGGTGGGGGGCGGCGGACAGTGACCCATCGAGAGGGGTTGTGGTCCGGCGAAGGAATCTCGTCCATTGTTTCTGAGAGAGTGCCGGTGAAAGAGGAAGAAAGGGACTGAGGGAGCTTGGAATCAAAACGATGGAGATTTGGGTTCTTGGTAGAGGAAGATGAAGAGGAGAGAGAGAGAGAGAGAGAGGAGTGAATAATCGAGAAAGCGAGAGATGCACAAAAGAAGTGTATTGGTCTAGAGTTTTTTTTTTTTTCCTTAATTAGGCCCAGTTAAGTGAGTTAAGAAATACTAATTATACCTTATTTTTTCTTAATTATTTCCTTATTAGGAAACAAGGCTATTTTGGTGGGACGGCCCAAGAAGGAAAACAAGGCTATTTCGGCGGGACGGAGGGAGTAGTATTCTTTTTAAGTGAAATCTATTGAGATTTGCTTATAGTAGTACTTAGATTTTCTTTACAAGTGTAATATATTTGCACATAGGGGTATTTAGATTTGTGTTATATTTATTGTTTATATTAGTATATTATTTTTATTAATTCCATTTGCTTATTGTACTAATTAGATTTTTTAATTAATTATAATATCTACATGAATTTTAAATTGTACTCCGTAGTATTTATTTACATGACATAATAATTGGATTTGATTTTGTGGTAATAGTTATTTTTATATGTTTCTTAGAGGGGCAAACCATCATCTACCCTCTCCCATATAAAAAAACTCTAAATCTACCCACCCCTTTTAATTTACTAGTCAACTACCCACTTTTTGTTATTCTTCCAAAATTACCCTAATTTTTGTCATTAAATGCACATACATGAGTCTCTTCTCTCTTTTTCTTTCTCTTTTTTCCTTCATGTTTCGCTGCTTTTGTTTCTTTTTCTTTTTATGTTTTCATCTTTTTTGTCTTTTTCTGTTTTTTTTCATTTTTCTTTTTCCTTCGATATTGTATTTTGTTCTTTAAGTGCTTGTTTGGTAGGGGTGATGAGATAAGGAAAAAGATGGGAGATAAATAGTGATAAGTGTGATTAAAACCATGATAAAAAAAATGAATAGGTGTTTGGTATGAAAACTAACAATTACTGTAGTACAATGATTAGAAATTAAAATTATTAAATTTAACATCCAAAATGTATAATTTGTGTATTTATGATAAATATTGATGAATTGAATCCAAAATGTATAATTTCTATATTTATGAAAAATTATCAGAACAAAATTATTAGAAAAATTATCATAACAAGATTATTAGAAATAAAAAATATTAGAAAAATTATAGTAGAACAAAAATATTATAAAAATTATCAGATTTTTTTTTAAAAAAAAACATCAAGAATAAAATATATTAGAAAAATTATCAGAAAAAACAAAAAAAATTATCTTCCCAATTTTGTAAATAATTAAGAACCAAAATTGTAAATTGAATTCCAATGATCAAATAATCGATTTCTGCACAATAATCAAATTCCAATTCAAAACAATAATCGAATTGCAAAAAGGAAATAGAACTCCAATAATCAAATCCCAAATATCAAAATCAATTCTCTTGAACCTAATCTCTTTCTTCACCAGAACCCGATGTCTTCTTAATTCACCAGTCGCCGGCTTCTCCAATTTGCTATCCAATTTGCCGCCTTTACCAGCCTAACTCAGTCCCATGGTGTCGCCGTTGCCAGCTAATTCGCAGCCCTCGTCTCTCCTTTCATCTCCATCTTCAACGATGCCGTCGGAGATCGGGAGGCGTATGGCCAGGTCGCCGGAGAGCAGTAGCGTCGCCGTTGTCGATAGCCTCGGTAGTAGCATCGCCATCGTGGAAGGAAAGGATGTGCCGGTAGCTATGCAAGGAGGAAAGGGAAAAAAGTGGAATATTTATTTTTTGTGCTTGAACAGTGGATCTATCGTGGGGTAAGAGGTGCGATAAGAAAATGTGTTTTTTAGAGGTTAAACAGTGTATTACACGCGGGCTGGGAGCTAAACTCGGGCCTGAGAGATAACTCAATCTTTGCTACCAAACACAGGGTTTACTCGATATAAGCCATGTTATCTCATGATAACATGGCTACCAAACATACCCTAACCGTTTTTTTCATTTTTCTTTTCTTTTCTTACTTCTTTTTGTTTTTTTTTTCTTTTTCTTATGTTATTTTTTTACCAGATTTTTAATTCTTTTTTTTTAAATATTTTTTAAACATTTTTAGTTTTTTTTTTCCCCTTTTTCCATTTTTATTATTTTCAGCTTCTTTTTTTTTCAATTTTTTCTTTTTTATTTTTTGTTTTCTTTTCATTTTTTCAGTTTTTTTTTATCTTTAGGTATGAATATGAAAGTGATACGAAGTACAAAATGTTAAATTCAGCCTTTTTTTCAGCATTTTTTTTTTCCTTTTTTCCTCTTTTTTTTATTATTTTAAACCTTTTTCCACCTTTTTTTTATGTTTTTTATTTTTCATTTTTTTCAATCTTTTTTCGTTTTTTTTTCAGTCTTTTTCATTTTTTTTTCAGTTATTTTTCTTTTTTATGAATAGGGAAGTGGTACGAGGTACAAAATGTCAAGTACGAATACGAATTGTGGTACAAACAAGTACGAATACGAATATTCGTACCTATCAATAACCAAACGTTATAAATCACACAACTAAATATAAAGTTCTTGGTACGATTTTGAATCAATTCGTACCGATTACCTATACTGTAGTACGAATTCAAGATGAATTGGAAAACAAACATATAGCAGCAAAAACCCTTCACATATCTCAACAACAAGAAATTTATATATTTCTATCGGTACGAATATTGTTCAAATCGTACCCAATTACCTATGAATATCGGTAAATTCATACCGATTACCTATAATGTAGTACGAATTCAGGAACAACAATAGCATTAAATCCACTCTAGATAAAACAAAAAGTTCAAAATACACAAAGGTAGTTCAAGAACAACTGAAAAACATACATATAGCAGCAAATACCTTCACATATCTCAACTACAAGAAATTACTATATTTCTATCGGTACGAATATTATTGAATTCATACCGATTACCTATGATTATTGATACGATTACCTATAATTATTACCAACAATCAAACCAAAAACATATTTCCTTACAGCAGCAAGCCTAAGAATAGAAAGCACAAATACGTGTATATTATTTAAGAAATCAAAACTCTTCACATATTTCAACAATAAGAAATTTCTATAATCCTATCGGTACGAATATTGTTCAATTCGTACCGATTACCTATGATTGTCGGTACAAATATTTCTTTGCGATTCATTTTTTCCACACAATATTCATCAAATCAACAATTCATTCACAATACACATTCATTCTACCATCCAAACTCAAATACTCCAATTTAGTATAAAAATCAGAATTAAAAAATCAAAATCAGGAGAAATATAGGGGGGAAAAAATAGAAAGAGAAATGAGGAATCACCACAAAACACAATCAAAATCAAAAATATATAAACAAAAAATAAAAGGTAAAAACAATTGTGAAACAAACCCACGTCCAAAAATAAATGGAAGAACAAATAAGAGCTCATGTATTCATATTCCCTCTACCTCTTCAAGGTTCAGTCAACTGTATGCTCAAGCTCGCCGAAATCTTGAACCTCCATAAAATCAAAATCACCTTCCTCAACACCGATTACATCCAACGCTGCCTCAACAACTACACCGATGCCGAAATCAGTTTCAAAAAATATCCATGGGCGATTTGATGGAATCTTCGACTGCTCAGCCATCGCCGCTGCCGCCGCGACAGGGGCCGTTCTGCGAGGACTGCTGGACGGAGGAGGCGACGTCCACGCTCGTCGATGCGTGGGGGCACCGCTACGTGGAGCTGAACCGCGGCAACCTCCGCCAGAAGGATTGGCAGGAGGTGGCGGATTTGGTGAACGCGAGCCACGGCCACACGAAGAAGACGCGCCGCACGGACGTCCAGTGTAAGAACCGGATCGATACCCTAAGGAAGAGAGAGAGAGAGAGAGAGAGAGAGAGATGAGATTTAAGTTTCAGGAAAAGGGGGAGGGATTTTAATTTCAAATTTTGGTTTTGGGGGAAATTGAGGGTAATTTTATCTAAAATAGAAAAAGTGGGTATAAAGTGTGTAAAATTAAAAGGATGGGTAGATTTAAGGTTTCTTATGGGAGGTTGGGTAGCTCACTATAATACCACTTTCTTAGAGTTAGCCTATTTTTGCTTATGATATTAGTAGCCCTAAAAAATTTGATTTAATGGTAGTTATATATTTTTTAATCGTTCTTTTTTATATGCTTCTTAGAGTTTGTGTTATGATATTGGTTATCCTTGCTTTGTTCATTTGCTTATCATATTAGACATATTTATTTTTAAATTAGTTGTGGTATATCATATATGCTTTTAAGTGAAATTTATTTGCTTATAATAGTACTTAGATTTGCTTTTTTATTTATTGGTTATATTAGTATATGCTTTTAGATTAATAACATTAATTTATTATACTAATTAGTTTCGCCTTTTTTCTTCTTTTTTTCTTATTTATTGGATTTGATTAAGTGAAATCTTTTTAGTTATAGTGGTACTTATATTCGATTTAGATTCCGTCGAATTTGAAAATCCCTTTAACCTTTGGATTCACCTATGTCTTATTTATATTGGCTCAGCACCAGCCTCAATCTCTGTTTCATCGACAGAAATCAAGCACGAGTTCCGGGTCGTGACCCTTACAACCTTCTTACACAAACTTGCTTAATAAAAACTAGCGTGCTCCTTTACTTGTAAAGATTGATCTTCTCAGCAATGGCGGATCGAATTAGAACTCCTTCTTCTTCACAAGACGAACTTGAGTGAGGAGAGAGAGTTTCTAAGGAGTTCTTAAGCAGCAGTAAACGCTTCAAGAACTCGAGATATTTCCAGAATCAGAAATCTTGAGTATCAACACTTGGGATTTCTCTAGGATTTTTGAGTGTTGAAGTTGCTCTGGTAGCTTGAGATTTCTGCAGAGTTTTGGCTCTTAGAATGAAATTCTCATTCTTAGAGTTTTGGCTCTTAGAATGAAATTCTCGTTCTCAGCTTCTGGAGTGGCTGAAGTATTTATAGGCATAGATTTTGAATACTAGCCGTTGGAGTGTCAGAACTAGCCGTTAAGACTGATACACTTCTAGCCATTGAGATATGTCCACATGAAAGCTTATCTTGGTAGCTATCTATCCATATGTCTTGTGCCTTCATTGATGATCAAATGCTCAAGATATAGCAACTTCTTCTAAGTGTGGCAATTCTGCCGAAACTTGATTCAAGCCTTTAATTCATGATCACCCTTGAGAAATGTTCTTTTAATTCAACCTCGGTGTTGATCCTTTAAGTTCCTCAATCCCCTATATTCAGTCTCACACCACCTATGCTAAGTAAGATCAAGTGATTAAGTGTGAGATAAGTTAAAGTATGAGAGTAATAAGATAATGGGTGAGTAAAGGGGATAAGTTGAGATGATCAAGCTAAGATAAAAATTAAGTATATAAGAAATGCTAAGTGAGGATAGAAGTATAAGGGTGTGAAGATACTAAGAGATTATATATTTGTGAGCTAGTGTTAATGTACTATATGTGAATAGGTTACTACCTACGAGGACAAGGCGACAAAGGAGTCGGAGTTGCTTGCTACTTGCTTGCTACTTGCGCACATCTAAAGAGTGAGCTTTATTTTCTTATAAGTTTTCAAAGCTCATATGTTTTAACAGCATGTTATGCATGAGATATTATGAAATGTTAGACTTGCCTTGTTTTATGAGCATACATCTACAAGTCTACCCACAGCAAAACGATCAGCCCTTCTGAGACGTCAGTAGGGTGTGCGCACGTAACGGTAAGGTGTCCGAGAGGTTGGCCAACCTCTCGGTACAATTCTAAACTATAGACTTGGGTATGTCATGATTGCTTGCGGCCGCACATTATTTATGAATGAGCATATAGAAATGTAAAAGCATGCAAATGATTTTCAACTACAGCTCAGGTTCTTTCAAAAACCCCTGAGTCTATTTCTGTTGGGCAAGTCTATTTATAGCCCTAAGTGACATTGATTTTGGGGGCAAGCTCACTAAGTACAACCAATGTACTTACCTCATGTGCGTGTTTCTAAACGTGCAGGTTAACTGGAAGCGATGGGATGAAAGTGAGGCGAGCTGAGGTTTGGGATATTATGGTTGAAGCCCCGTGACACGTGTCTCCACACATTTGTCACACCTATGCTTCCGCAACAGATCTAAGATGATGAGTTCATAAGTTAAGATAATTAGAAAATGATGATGTTCAATGTAATAATGTAAGTTGTAAGTTGTTAATTAAAAAGATGAGACAAGTAGAGATCATAGTGTTAATAATGTACATGAGTAAGTTAAATATAGGATGTATATCAAGTTGTTTTCGTATTCCTTTTTTCTCTTCTGCCCTAATCCATCTTTCAATAGATGTTATGCTTCCTTAAGAGAAATAATTCTGAAATGTCGAGATGCATGTTAAATTCCCTAAGCCCTTCATACTTCATACATAAACCATCCTTGGTTGTTTCCTGCTTCAATCACCCCTTCTTTCTTCATAAGGTGATGGCAAATTGTAAGGTTATTCAAGGTATATTGGCACCCGTAGCGTTCCACCCGTAGCGCACCGGTCTCTGAGGCACATTTTTACATGCCCTGGGGGTTGGGGCATTACACTGTGCCCAATACAAATGGGACTACTTATATAGGATGGAGGTAGTACTACATTACTTTCTTGTTGCTGTTTTTGGGTACTTGCAGATTACTCGCCCGCGATTCTGGGAGAAGTGTAGCTGTTCTATTTGTTTCTCAATGCTGGATTATCGATCCCGTTCAAACCTCCCGCAGCGTTATTAATGGTTCTTCCTCCCTTATTTCTGCAGATTTTCTCTTATTCATTTGCAATGTACTGTGCTATTCTTTTAGTATTTGTGTACAGTTTGCAGGATCGTTAGTGTAACTAACTGCATCAAGTACATTTGAGTAGGCTTGTGTGACAGGTGCAGTTAAATTCGGGAATGAAGTTGGAGCTCGACAAGCTACTGAACTGACCACTCAGTGTTTGTATCAACTCTCCTCTTTCCCTATATTAAGCTTCATCTTCTAGTGGCATTCTCTTATATTTGAAACTAGCTGCTATGTTAGGGATAATAATTTGTTGTTGACTTTCTTGTGGTGATAACTTGATACATACTGTGCTTTGCTTCTTGTGGCTCTGTATTATTTAGCTTTGTATCTTGCTGCTACTTGGTGGTGCTTGTTGAAGTGTAACTGGTAGCTTTTGTGCTCTTTTTGTCTTCTTACTGAGTTATTTTTAGTGCTTACATTGCTGTCCTAACTGGGCTAGGGCTGCCCTTGCCGGGTGCAGCCATTATATGCTCTTCTATATATCTCCATGTTGCCGTTCTTGCTCTAAGTGCTACTAAATTATGAAATCTACCTGATGCACCTTTGTTCTTAGTGTAAAATACTAATACATTGGTGTTTTGAGTGGTTAGTTACATTGCTCTTGACTAGTTTCAGTTGCCCATCTGTGCGAAATATTGTGATTTATCTATTGCGTAGCTGCTACTTCTCCTTGCCTATTTGCTGCATTATTTGTGCTCTATAGCACGGATTTGTTGTGCCTATTTTCCTTATACATCCATTGCACCTAGTTTTGAAGTGTTTCAAGGCTATTTTGCTTAGATATTGCTACTGCATTTCATAGTTTCTAACCTGCTGCTAAATTCTCGATCGAAGAAAGACTTTGACCCTCTGTTAAACTGACCATTTCGTAGTGGTTCTATACTTCCTACTGTTTCTAGCAACTGTTACCACCTCTCACTTATATTTAGCTGTTACTTTCCTGTTCGTAATTGGGTTGGGGATGCCCTTGCCGGGTGCAGCCTTTTCTTGCTACCAATCTGTGCATTAATTGTTATTCATCTCTTTATATTTTGTTGTCGTTTTGGACAAGTGACAACTGCTGATCCCTGTTGCTTTGTTGCTTTAAGGTGTCACAACCTACTTTAACCTGCTTTAACAGCTGCTGCAAATAATTTTCGTGCCTCTTTTTTGCTGTTTTTACTTGCTTATACTTGTTACTAGTTGCC
This sequence comes from Mentha longifolia, assembly GCA_001642375.2. NCBI lineage: Eukaryota > Viridiplantae > Streptophyta > Magnoliopsida > Lamiales > Lamiaceae > Mentha > Mentha longifolia. Next base: position 25,053,222 of record CM038117.1, on the reverse strand, counting down.
TGTGAATTTTTGAGTAGTAATTGCCATAATCTGGACAAGTGACATGGCTTAATATTCAACTGCAATAGGTTGAAGAATTGCTATTTGTTTTACTATATTTGTAGAGCACAAGTGTCTATTTATGTATATTTTATTTACATCAACTAGTTTAATTTTGATTATTTAAATACCATGTTTATAAATATGTTCAACTACATAGGCATTTACTTGTATACTTATTTGTGATGACTAGGTAATCCGATTGTAGAGCTGTGCGACAAATTCATTTTGCGAGGGCAAGACTCGAGGACCGATGTTGAGCGATAAAGTCATTTTGTGAGAGCAAAACTCGAGGGTCCATGTTGGATGAATTGAACTAAATATATTGGTGATATTTTGTAGGCATTAAAAACAAAATAGTTTCATTTTCTTATATTTTTATTAGAAACGATTTTTTGTAAATATTGTCCGGACGAAAAATTTGTAAATTCATTATTTTGGTTAATGAATCGTATTTTATATTATTATTGAAAAATAAATAGATCAAATAACAATATAACAATGATATGTATAGACAACGAAAAATAAAGTGTTGTTGAATCAAATATTAGACAACTGTCAAAATGACTGAAACAACAACGGGCAAAATGCGATGTTTTAAGTACATACGACAACGGGCAAGGAACGTTGTCTATTAGCGCCATTATTTTAACTTTCTACAACACCTCGCTACACAACGGTATTTTTTTGCAAAAGACAACAGGATTTGCCCATTGTCTATCAACGTTTTTGTCGTAGTGGATGGCTATTGTGGTGGGAAAAGTTTGTGCTGAGCAAAGACTTTTTTCATATTATTTTATTTATAATCACACAATTAAAAGTTTATTAGATTCTCGATGCAATTTTACCATATATATATCACTTTCACTTTTATTTTCCATTGTTTAGAAGAAGAAAATCAATATTTTCAATGAAGAATGATTTTTTATGTCTTTTCCTGTAATTATTTACAAGTGTTCACTAATTAGCATATGAAACGGTTACTATCGGGAGAAATTAAAATTTAGATTCATTAAACATTATTAGTAAGCTTTCTTAGTGAAACATGATAATCACAAATTAATTAGTATATTGTATGCGATTTATGAATATGCACTTTTAGATAATATATATATATATATATATATATAGATATATAGATTTACATTTCAATAGAAATTCTATTAAAACATTTAGAGGATTCCATGCTGCATACATGATACTAAACAAAATATATGGATCTATTTTATAGAGAATAATATTTAATATTATGAATAATAACCAACAAAAAGATTCTATTTCGTTGCTATATATGGAGTACCTATATATAGGTAGTAGATCATATGAAAACTTATCTTTACGTGAAAACTGCAACCCTTGCATTTTATGCATAAAATGATGCATTTTTGTGCAAAAATGTTGCATAATAAAATATATTATTTTATATTTTTTATATTTTTATGCATATAATGCATCATCATGAGAATTTACATAATAAAATATATTATTTTATTTTATTTTATATTATTTTTATGCATATAATGCATCATCATGAGAATGCAACATTTTATGCTAAAAATACAACACTTTTGTGCATAAAATGCAACATTTTATGATGGGTTGCAGAATTCACGTAATAATTATATTTTTTTTCACAAAAGGTGTATAAGTCGGTTTACTAAGGATTTTATGTGAAGTTTATGTTCAAATGGCATACATAACATATTTGAATCTATCTTCGTTTAACCGACTTAGTAAAACTTAACGAGTAAACTAGCATTTGTAATTAAAATCGATAGTTTTACTATTACATATAGATATCCATGATATATTTCAATAGAATTACTTTAGTAAATTTAACTGACTTAATAGTATAAGAATCAATTAGGTTCGGCAAGCTGCGAACTAATTAATAGTTGAAGAGTTAGTCAGGCTATAATCCTATATGTTGAAGGATCAATTATCAAAAATAAATACAGTATGTCTTTTAGGGTTTTTTTTTTCCCTATAGTTTTTATGGTACATATTCAACATTAATGAATATTAATTTAGTGATAGATGCACATAAATGCGTTTTACAGGAATATAGTTAGGGACGTAGTGACAGAAGGCAGGGATAAGGATAAATCTATCTTTAATTGTATAAATATAAAGGGACAACTATTAAAATAGTCATTTTGAGATAGTAAAGATAAATAATAGCCACTAGGATAAAAAAGATAAAAAAATAGTCACTCTTACCATAATACCCCGTCCTTTATTGAATTCATGAGTTTAAGGTCGTGAATTCCTAAAAAAAATGTAAGGGAATTCATGAATTCACAAACCCAATTCGTGAATTCACTCACATAAATGCCCGAAATCACGAATTCACAAACCCAATTCGTGAATTCACTCAAATAAATGCCCGAAATCACGAATTCACAAACTCAATTCGTGAATTTACTCACATACATGCATGAAATCACAAATTTAATTTGTGATTTCACTCACAAAACATGCATAAATCACGAATTTACTAACCCACTCGTGAATTCATGAATTAGATAGCAACTCCAAAAATAACACGAATTTCTTTTCAACTCGTGATTCATCACGACTCTAATTTTTTAGAACACAATTCCTATATAAAAATCTTATGCTCTGAACCTCAAATTTATGTCTCCACCAAATCTTGCTAGGTGCAGTACATTCTCAAAGCTTGATTCCCAACTCGTGAAGCTCCACACCACTTACGTTGTGCACTGCAATCTTAATTGGTAGCTTGTTTGAAGCTCGGACAACCCCGAAATCGACAAAGGCATTGGGGACGAAATTGTTCCGGCGGCATTGGGGACGAAGATTGTTCCGGCGAAGGTGGTGTGGCCGATGAACGGCGAGCTGCCACGACGACGGACGGGTGGCTGGTAGCTGAGACGATGGCCGACGGCGGCGAGTAGTGGTGGACGCCTGTTGGAGAGAATTGGGTTATTCTTCTATGAATCGAGATGCGGGCGTCGTTTCTGGGAATGGGAGTCAGGGAAGGGAGGGCAGGGCGGCTGGGTTATTTAATTTATTAAGGGTATTTGAGTAATTTAATACAAAATGTGGATAGTTTTTATCTTTTTTATCCTAATGGCTAGAATTTAACTTACAATATGAAAGTGGCTATTTTGCGCTATTTTCCCTAAATATAATTAGTCAAGTAGTAATATATAGTCATTTTACCATTGCTTTAATCACTTTATACTAATGAAAGTTTATTTCATAATTTATAGATTTAGAAATTTGTAACATAAATTATATATTTTTTAATTATTTGTTTTATTATATGGTATTTCATAATGATTACTATTAGTTTTTTTTAAATATATCAAAATTTGAATAACTATAATATATTTTATTTGCATCAACTTAATTTAGGTGTTACAAATCTCAAAACATGTGTTAAAAAGATTTTGAAAAATATATGAAATATATATGCATTCATGCCATAGTACAAAAAATAATCCTATACTCATATACATAAACAACAAATTATTTGGAAACTTCATAGCATATAACATCATAACCATTATAAATATTTAAATTTTGAAAAAGAAAACAACATAACTTACCCCGTGCGTCGTACGGGTACGATACTAGTTATAGTTGAAAAGTAATATCGTGTTTGTTTTAGTTATCATTTTTTTATCTATTTGTTTATCATCATTTACTCGTTTTCTAGCTAGCTTAACTTAAAGTCGTACTAAATTTGGTATATTTGACTTCTCAAGATAATTTTCATTGAGATTCAAGATATATTTATCTCGTTTGTTCTTTTAAAACAACAACAACAACAACAACAACAATAATAATAATAATAATAATACTAATAGAGGTGTGAATTATTCTACCTATTTAGATATAAGAAATACAATATATAACACAGATATAAGAATGGACAAATTTTACCCAATTTTTTAAGAATGAGACTATAATGCCCCTATTTCCCTACTCCCCCACGTGCTCTTGTCTCTATCTCTTATCTCTCCTACTTTATTCTCTCTCTTCCCTCTCCCTTCTCTCTCTCTATTTTTTGTAAAGACTCATATTTTTTCTCCTCACTTTTTTTTTATCTTTTCCTTTTCCTTTTTTTTTCTTTTTTTATTTTAATTTATTGTAAGTCGATTTCGACTTTTCGACTTAAGAGTTTGTAAGATCTTAACAAATTATTGCCAACTATAGGTAAGATTTCGAATTCGTTCCAAAGTTGGTAAGATATCGATGAAATATTGTCATTCATGATAAGATAGTTGGCAAGATGTCGATAACGGCTTGCCAAGTTATATGCAAAGAATGCAAGAACATGAGATTATGTGACATTCATGTAAAAGGGAACAGAAAGAAGGCAAGTAATGAGATATTTTTACCATTCACGTTTAAGTATTTGGTAAGTTATTTAGTAAATCTTACCAAAGTAAATACTCAAATGTAATAAAAATATTGTTGGGCATCGGATTTGCCATTCCAAAACATACACATAAGTATTTAAACAAAAACTAGAATAGTTGGTATTTCGTAGCTCCTACTTACTGATGACAAAAATGGTGAAAACCCTTACTTACTATGGCAAGAAATAGTTAACTTCTTGCCTTGATAAGACAAGAAATGGGGTAATGTAACTACCATTAACTGCGGAAAAGACAATGCAAGAAACTACACAATTTCTTACCTACTGATGATAAGAAATCGTTAGTTACTTGCCCGCAGAAGGTAAGAAATAGGGTGATTTCTTAGATTAATGAATTATTAGCGAAATAAAAGCTACAATGCTAGAAAAAAGAGACAAATTTGAAGCTCAAAATTATATAATAATGGAAAAGAGAAAATTTCTTAAATCCATTCAACTTCTATATCCTTCTATCAAAACAAAATCATCCATCGTAAAATCAAAAAAAAAAGACTAAAAAAGAAAATAATTAGGCAATTTTCTTGTTCAAATTTTGCAGCAACAACAATGAAAATGAAAACACTAGTACACTCAAGAATATTAAGGGAAACCTAAATTATCAAATATTTTTATTATTATATGGAGCATATTTGATAAAAACGAAAACCTAAAATATTAAAAAGCTAATATATCTCCATAATCAAGAATCCAAATTCCAAAATAACATATATCTCCACACACCGGCTCATAACCTACCTACATAAATTTTTGCAATAAAATCCTCAGAATCAAAAACTCCTATACCCGTATGCTTCAGTTCCTTTCTTCGCCGTCGTCTTCCTCCTCCTCTCGACGGCGGGGGCCCAATCGGGATCCACGCCGGAGACCAACAACCCCAACATGTACGCCAGATTTAGCCCCTCCATGGCCGTAATCATCGTCGTCCTCGTCGCGGCGCTCTACTTCATGGGCCCGCTGCTGCAGTCGAGGTTCGAGGCGGCACTCGCCGGAAATGAAATCGAAGGAGAAGGGCGCACGATTAGGGCTCCCGATTCTAACCACTCCTCCTCCTCTCGATCTCCTCTTCCTCAGCGCGTCGATCTCCTTCTCGTCTTTGCCGTCAATCGCCACAACACCGCTACCTGAGAGAGAGAAAGAGAGAGAGAGAGGAAATATATATATATATAGAGAGAGAGAGAGAGAGAGAGATCGCAGAGAGTGAGAGATGCAAAATGGGGATGATGTGAGAGAAAATGAGATAAGAGATGATAGATATTCAAAAAATCTCGGGGTATTTTAGTCTCATAATTGAAAATATGGGTAACATTTGTACATTTTTAAGTTTGCAATTTATATTGGATTCCTTATATAATCTTAGGTATATTGGGTATTATCTAATAATAATAATAATAATAATAATAACCGATCATGACATATGTACATAAAACAAATTTTGTAGATCAATAATTAAATAGAAACAATATTTACGACTTTAAAATTATACTGTATACATCAATAATGTATCTCTATCACTGTATTATCTAACAACAAATGAACCAATCAAATGGGGGGGAAGGAGGGGAATAGAAGGTGTTTAATCTATAAACAAATGAAAAAGAAAAAAGATGATTCCCAAAATAATCAATAATTCATATTTGCGAAGAAGCAATTAAAAAATACTGGTTCTCTAAAGGAGTCAAGTTGAGATCAGGACACAAAACCCTCCTACTGTTCGGTTTCTTCACCACCGGAAAAAGGGACAACGGCGGCGACGGCGACGCGACTGATGGTTCTGGCCAGACATGGCTGCTCTGTGCCTCCTCATATGGCCACCTAGGGCTTGCCCTAGTGGGAATTCCTGCCCACAAATCGAACACTCGTGAGCTTTCGGCTTCACCGGTGACGGCGGATGCGGTTCTCCGGCAGCGAGCCGCGGCTTCTTGTGGCTGGCGCGGTGGCCGCCCAGCGCCTGAAACGATGAGAACTGACGGTTACACGTCTTGCATGTGAAAAGACGGGATGAATCTCCGCCTCCGCCGGCAGCGCCGCCGCCAGCTGCGGCGGCGGATAGCAGCATCAAGCAGTTGGCCATGGCTGAGATGTCGTCGGCCTCGCCGTCTCTACTTCTCTTCATCATAGTTCGGAATTGAAAGTAACGGAAAAATATATAAATTTTTTTTATAGAAAATTGGAAAAAATATATCAATGTTTTTTTAAGAATGAGAGTTGATGATATTATTTTGATGTGTAGTGTATATATAAGAGAACGATAATTAAGAAGAATTTTTCATTGTTAGTTGTAGAGTTTGACTTGACATAAATTAATTGACATTTCGCATGGAAGAAATCAATGAATTTAGCAATCTTTCTTGATGGGAAAGTAAGTCAAACAAATGTACTCGACTAGTTTAATTTCAAGTCAAGTTAATTTACTAAATTAATTTAATAAGTTTATTCTTTCTTTTTTGGATGTTCCATGATGTTGTTCATTTATCAATTTAGAATTAGATTAATTTTTATTTTTTTTCAAAATAACCCTATTCAATGTTTGTTGAAAAACTTGAAATTCATAATTTTATATAGTCAAACATATAGCAATGATGCGATAAATAAGGATAAATTAGTATAATTATATGGAAATAGAATGAGGAAATATTCCTTCTCAAAAAACAAAAAGAAAAAAAAGAATGAGGAAATATTTAGTTGGACAAAGTTAGTAGTAGTATTTTATTAATTGCATCTCACCTCTTTCTTAGAATATATAAAACGCTGCTTACTGCTGATGTGGGAAAGTCACGTTTGTAATTTTTTCTATTTAGGATTTAGTTTTATTTTGTAGAATTTAGTATTTAAGGTATATATTTAATTTAATTTAATTTCTTTATTTATACCATTATCACGTCACTCGTATGCACGTTAAATATATCTACGGTAGATATTAGAACATTACTCAGAATATAATATTTTAAGAGTGGCATGTTCTAATGAAATAAAACTGTAATTTCAAAAATATGTAACTGATACCATATTCAAAATCTAATGCTTACTAAATAAAATAATAATTTCATTTCCCTTGAATCAAATAATTATGCGGAGCAAAAGATGTACGGTTGAAAGTTGAAACGTCATTGAACACGTAAGCATGAGCGAGGGGCTTAGCTAATATCGGACTAGTAGTAGATGAGTTGTGACATACTAACATAATTATAATTTGTATATAAAAAACTTTAATCCTTCTAGAATTTTCTAAGTGATAGCACCTTGATTTAATTACTTAAGATATTGTTAATAGAAATTAATAGTAATAGAAGTGAGATTTGTCAACGGAGGAAAATGCGACCAACTGGATTAGTGAAAGAGTAGCAAACCTACGCCTACACGTTTTATCTAGAACAATCAATCTTTTAGTTCACACAACCATAGTCCAAGTCAATGCAGATAAAAGTTCAAATTTGTATCGTTCAATTCTCACTATTGCAAAACTATTGATTCAAATAAAAAAATATGAAAAAAAGGGCCAATCGTCTTGAATTTAAGAATACCACATGATCTTAAAAATGCAATAGCTAGAATACTTACTTTCATTTTTTAATAGTCTTAATTTAAAAGGATTGTTGTTCATAGTTTGACTTACTTTTCAAGTCGATAAATACTCTGTATGTCTCATTGATAAGGAGCCACTTTTTTTATTTTATTTTGAAGTGTTCCATTGATAATCGAAATTTTCCCCTACAGCCTTATTAATTTAATTGAACAAACTTATTTGTCTAATCTACCAATTTCTCATACTTATCTATTTGCATGTATCCCAATATTACTTAAAATTGCAAAATTTTAAATTTCATAACTTCCTTATTTGTTCTTCGATTTTTTATATAAAATTAAAATCTCAATACGATCTTTCATTTAATATCTATGAATAATATGTTTTTAAGGATATATGATGCTTTAGTTTTAAAAGGATGAAATTTGTATTAGAATATTAAACACTAAATTTTATTTCTAATTAAGTCTCTCCTAAATTATCATGCCGAAAAAATGGCCCCTTTATCAATGCATACAATAGCTTTCTAAATAAAAATTATAAAAATTGAGAAACAAACAAATAATTTATGATAATTTAAAATCTTGCAATTCAAATTACTGTATATGGAGATACATGCAAAGGGGGAGTTAGTATTAAACTAAGAAATTGATTTAATTAAACTAATAGGGTCATAATTTTTTTTTCTATATTGAGAAATGGTCCATCATCAATAAGACCCCTTAAATGAAAAAAATAACTCTTTATTGTTTAATCGGAATACATATAACAATACGTTATGATAATACATACAATATAATTCATTATGTAGAGTGATACTCAATAACTCAATTTTGACAATTCATATACAGTGTTTACGATGTACCACAATTATCTTGTATAGAGAAGGTTTGCACCCCAACCGCATAACACGACCATAACTAGGATCTGGTCATGATCGTGTATAAACAAGTGTGCCTCCAATAGTAATTGTCACATGTTAGGTATTTTAACTAAAAGGACAAAATATGTCATTTTATTAAAAAAAATACTAAAATTTACATATTTTATATGAGTGACTATTATTTACTTTTAATTTAATGACTATTTTTGAATATCAACCGTGTTTACATATTGATTTTTCTTTTCACCTTATGCAAATGATTATTACAGCAAGTTCTACCATCACTAAATAGATATTTAGGGATCAATATTATATAATATTCATCTAGTGCAATAATATTATAAGAATTTGTCACGACAAAAATACAACGAAAAATTAATTTTGGTATTTTTGAAGTAATTAACAAGTAATTCAATTGGGAGAATTTTGAACCGGTCCATCACCAATAGGCTTCTTATTCCCCTCTGATTCAGATTCACTTTTGTATTTCAGTGTTGTACCTTTATCGCATCATCAGATTGTCTCACTTGTTTAAATATTTTCAAAATTAGCATCCGAATCGCATTCGCTCTGCTACAAAAATAAATGTACAACCCTCCCGAATTAAGAATGTATTTATATATTTGAATTGGAGCTTTTGTACTACTAATACAGAAACAATCACTTTTTACAGTTTTACTACTTAATCCTTATCTTTTTCAAGAATAAAATTCTAGAACCAAAACAAATTTTCTAATTGCGTTCACGGGAATCTTGACTAGATTTTTATGCAAAATTGACTAGAACTTTTTTGTTCCTATGAACACGTGACTGTGACAGAATAAAAAGCCACACATAGATACATACACACATAGATACATACACACATACATACATACATACATACATAGGTCAAGTTTAAAGAGAAATGATATGATACTCCCTCAATGGTGAGCATATTCGTTGATATCTTCGTCGTTTCTTCGATTTGTTATTATTTTGTTCGATTTTTTTAATTATTTTATATTCGAGTATCATAGAAATTAATAGAGAAATCGTTAAATCTAAAAAATAAATAAAATCATAGCTCGATTTGTCTTATTATTCATTTTTCAATGTTAGAAGGAAAAAAGAACAAATCAAGCTTTGATTTTTATTTATTTTGTAGATTTAACGATTTGTATATATTAATTTCTATGATACTAGAATATAAATCGGAAAAACGACGAAGGTGCCACCATTGGGGGAGTAGCATATCATTTTTCGAACTTTAAAAATACCCAAAACAAATAAGTGTAGAAATTTTATACCCACAACTTTAAAACTATAAGTTTTATACTCAAAATCCTATGAAAAGACAAATTATCCTCCACTTTATCTCATAATCAAAATAAAACAAAAGGATGTGGGCCCCACTTAACATTTATTCAAAAAATTAAAAATCAAACATACCCCAGCCACTTACCCCTCTCTCTCTTTTTCTCTCTCTCTCTCTTTCTCACCGTGTAGAACCAAGCAAGAAACAAACAATTTTTTTTTGAAACCATGTGTATTAGTCGCCGGAAAAACCACACATGGCCGATACCGACCCCGATTTCAGCAACGAGGCAGGCTCTTCCAACCAGCAGGAGGGACGCCGAGTTCCGATGATGGAAGAACGGCAAAACCTTCCCTACCCGCCGCCGCCGGTGAGTTTTCTAATTTTCATCATTTTTTTGAAAATTAATTGAATGTATAGTTAGGGGTGGACAAATTTACTAAAACAAAAGTATACCTGACATAATGTACCGAAAGAAACCGAAAATACCGTAACTAACGGTATATCAAATTTTTCGGTACGGTATAACACCATATCGAAGGTTTTCGGTATGGTAACGGTATGAGTTTTTCGATACCGCAGTATATCGGTCAATACCGAAGATTCGGTATACCAAAAAAATTCGGTATATACCGAACATTCAGTATGTGCCGAACATTCGGAATACCGAAACTTTAGTACATACCGATATTCCAAATGTTCGGCACATACTGATGATACCGAAATACCGAATGTTGGAATGTACTGATTTTCCGAAATACCGAATGTTGGTATGTACTGATTTTCGGTATATGCTGAAAATTACTGAAAAATTACATATTTTCTAATATTAATTACTGTATATTCTAATTTTATTTTATATTTTGAGAATATTTCAAATTTAAATACAATCTCAATAAATCTTTATTTTTTAACTAATTTTCAATATTAGTATTGTCTAAAAAATATTTAAATATAATATACGTAATTTGTCTTGTAATCTTTAGCAATCAAATATTATAATACATATGCTAACAAAGAATCTTTAGCGATCAAATATTTTGAGACACGTTAGATTTTTTTTCTATTCTCTGTTGTTTTGGAGTTTGATGAGATGTGGACAATACTTATTTGTTTTTGTTTGACTTTATGTTGGTCCTAGAAAGAGTTAATTGGTATATGGGGGAGGGGGAATACACCAATGTCCAACCATTTTTGATTTTAAAACAAACTGTGACAAGTAAATTGTCTTAGTAAACTAGGTCAGAGTAAGCTCAGTTTATCCAGCTCAAACTGTAAACAATTGAGCTTGCTAAACTGAACTGAGGTGCGGAAGTTGGTGGTTGAGGTTGGTAAACTCTTTGAAAATTTTTATGTCTTTTATCAAACCAGTTTGGCTATGTTATGCTGTGCAGTATGCTAGTTAGATTATGTAATACCCTGACTTTTAATAATTAGAAAATACGTGGAAATTCGAAATTTTGCATAGTTTTGTTTTGATGAATAGAAAGGTTATTGTTCAAGACGTACGAAATTGCATTTTATTTTGCAATTTAGATATAGATATAAACCTTTATATTTGTATCTCGTAATTTCTATTACGTACAAATAAACCAATTCAATATTATATAACTTTATAATATTTCCAAATGGGTTAGATCGAAAAATGTTCGATTAATCTTTAATGTTGGGCCAAAATAATATTATACAATAAAGTGAAATTGGGCCAAGCCCATTTAAGAACACCACAAGTTAATCAAATAAATAAATAATACATCACTCTTCAACAAAGTCATATTCCTACAAAATCAGTATCCACTCTACTGTACAATGAATCAATCGGCCATACCCTTTGTTTAATAAAAGATTACACCAAATCTATAAGTACAAAAATCTCCACATTATCCCTTGAACTAAGGAACTCTACCATATTCTACAGTAGAAGAAAGCATGGCTTCCGATCCAACACCTCAACCACTCCCATCAAACACCTCTTTATAAGCTATTTCACCACATTCTCATTCACCACTTCTCATTCGTACACAAACAAGACACTCTCAAAGAAACTAAGCTAAGAGAGAAGAAAGAAAAGATGCAGAAAATTTAGAGAAAAATAAAAAGAAAGAATAAGAAGCAACAGAAGGAGAACTGAAACACAAGGAGGAACAGAAGGATTCTACAGCTCCTCATTCTCTCAAATTCACAGCCAAAACTGCCATTCTAACTTCGTAATCGGTAAGTATTCCCAACCTCTCCTTATCCACGTTTTAAGACTAGAGAAATAGGAACTGAAACTTTAAGCTGTAATAAAAGTAAGACATTTTCTATCCTACTGCTTCTTAAGAGAAACAACACTACAAATTAAGCATGAAATCGAATTTCCTAACCATTCATAGCAAAATACATTCATATATGAACTTCCAAGTTCAAAAGGCAGAAAAGAATAACTACCAAGTTTAGGATCCAAGATTCCACCATAATATATGTATATTCATGCCTACCAAGTCACGAAAATGGTGAATAAAGAACAAGTAAAACTGAACTAGAATCAGAAGTAAAATACATTACCGAGGACCGAAGACTAATAAACAGCTACACATAATCTACGCATAATATGTGATTGATTGAACAAAGGAACAAACTTCAGCAACCGAAATTTGGAATTGAACAATTGAGTGAATAAAGTGAGAGAGGTTGAAGAAGTTCACTAGGACGAGGGAGTTCTTTCCCTCGTCGATTCTGCCGATGGAAAGAGAAGGGCGATGGAGCCGTTAGACGAAACCGGGGCAGGGGCCATCCTGTCCGTTTGAGGCTGTCGAGGCGACGGCACTTCGAGGGTAAGCGCCGTGGCGCTGGGTACAGACACGGTAGAGAAGGGAGAACGTTGGAACAGCGGCGGCGTTGCGGTGGGCGAATGCTGAAGAAGACTCGATGCCGAGACAACATGAACGGCGGCACGAAAGAAGTGCGGCGTGGCTGTGGTGCAGACGCGTTGAGGAACAGCCACAATCCACGACAGCGCTGGTCGAGGGTCAGCTGCAGTACCATGAGCAGCAAGCGCGGCGGTGCTTGAGTAGGCTAGCGGCGGCGGCGGAGTGATGCTTGTTGATGGAAGAAGCGGCAATGGAGTTTGCCGGCGACTGGGAAGAAATGGAAGAAGAAGCTGCTATCGGTTGGAAATTTGGTTTTGACCAAATTAATAATAATTAATATTTAATTTATTAATTAAATTAAATATTAGATTATTGTTCTACTCGCGGAGTAGATGAACGTTGTATATTTATATGCTCAAAACCAATTTCAGTGAGTGAAATATAAATGTTCAAAGTTTGGTGGAAGTTTCTTCATTATTTAATGAAGTGAGAGGAATACCATATCGAATAAATATTGATGTGGTGTGATGTTTAAAAGTGTTTAAACATGTGGGCTTAATAACAAGTGGACCAAGTAAGTGGATAAGTATGTGGTTGGGCTCTCGCATGAGCATACACTCGATCCGGCCCCGGCACAGACGGCGGCGGCTCTGGCTCGGGCTCGGGCCTCGGGTTCGGGTTTCGTGGCTGTGGACTTAGATCTTGGCAATTGGGCCTTTGGCTTGGGCTTGGGCCTTTGTGTATTATGTTTTTGGACCTCCAAATATATAGTGTTTTGGGCCATGTTGTGGAAGCCCAAACGTCTAGCTCATCCTTGTCTGCGCGGCCCTTTTCGTGTAGCCCAAGAGAAGAGACTCTTCTAGAATGGCTGTTACAACAATCATTACTTCCCACCTCCAGCCAACAGTCAGAAACCGCAAGAAACAACCATTTGGCTGATTAATGCCATCATGGCATTGATGACCCACCTGGTGAGACATGCCTATAATTAGGCTGCATGCAGGCATTCTAGAGACACACAACTAGAAACATTCTCTCTGCATCTTCAAGCTTTCTTCCTCATTTTCCGAGCTCTTTCCCCGCCTCAATCCAGTTTGCCAGCGGTTCTTGGTTTGCGGTGCTGCTACTAAGAAGATGATAAGTCATTTTATCTTTGGGGACGAAGCGCCAAATCCGTGAGCACTAGCCGGGGCGTAATTCGTCTTGCGGAAAGAGGGCTATCCTCGACTCGACTTTTAGTTCTTCATTTTCATTCGTTGTAATCTTCAATTTACATTGTAATTTTTTGTACGCCCGGCAAGTTCTTGTACCCATTTTCCAACAATCGCAATATGAATTTTCCACTTGCCATTCCGACGTAGTTGAAGATGACGAGCGCTGCTGCTTCCACCGACTCAAATATCGACGCCTCCACCATTCCATCCATGAGTTCAACTTCATTGCCATTAAGCTCTTCGATAGCATCTGTAACGATTTCAATCACCGGAGGCTCGACTGTGCCTTCATCAAGTTCGTGGGTTTGGAATAACCCATTCCTGTCAAGCGGAGGTTCTGGTTTGTCCGGCTCTGTGGGTGCCACATTTGGTGGGACTGTTGGTTCCACTTTTAGTGGAACTATTGGAGCGCCATTCGTGGGCTCGACTGTGGGGGCAGCCTATGGGCCTAACCCAAGTGGCTCCCTTATGGGAGGGAACTCGGCACCAAGGGTGATGCCACCCGCCGAGAAGCCGCCGAAGTTTAGCCGAGCTGACTTCAAAAGGTGGCAACAAAAGATGTTGTTCTACTTAACAACATTGGGAGTGGCAAACTTCCTCACGGAAGATGAGCCGGCTGCGCCAAATGCCAATGAGGCGAACTTCCATGTTCGTGCCTTGTATGACAATTGGCCCAATGGAGACTATTTGTGTAAGAATTTCATCCTAAATGCATTGGATGATAGTTTGTACAATGTGTACTATGGTGTCAACACCTCTCCATGAATTTGGGAGGCATTAGACAAGAAGTACCGTAGCGATGACACGGGTACGAAGAAGTTCATTGTAACCCAATACTTGGACTACAAGATGGTCGATTCTCGACAAATGATGGAGTAAGTACAAGAGTTTCAACTCATTATGCATGACGTCCATGCTGAGGGGATGGTCCTTCCGGACGCGTTCGTAGTGGCGACCGTGATCGAGAAACTACCCCCAAATTGGAAAGACTTCAAGAGATACCTCAAGCACAAGCGAAAGGAGATGACTCTTGAAGACTTGATTGTGAAGTTACGCATCGAGTCTGATGTGCGCGATCAAGACAAACCGAAGGCACCGTCTGATGCCAAGGTGAACTTGATGGAGAAATGTGGTCCCTCCAACAAGTGTGATCGCCCAAATGCCAAAGACAAGGCAAGGAGAAAGGACCATCGAAGAAATTTGATGGTGATTGCTATAATTGTGCAAGCATGAGCATACTGCGAAGGACTGCAAGAAGCCCAAGAACAAGAAGAAGTAGAAACATGCTGCTAATGTCGCCGAGAAAGACGGCGAGTGGGTGAAAGAAGACTTTACGGCTGTGGTCACCGAGGAGGTCAACCAAGTTGAAAAGCCGAAAGACTAGTTCATTGACACTGGCGCTACTGCGCGTGTGTGCCGATAGGAACAAGTTTGTTACCTATCAAGCTGTTGAGGGGAGGAAGCTCAACATGGGGAACCAAGCTTCGTCCGTGGTTGTCGGAGTTAGAGATGTGGTGCTAAAGCTTACATCCGGAAATTCTCTAACTTTGAAGAACATGCTGTATATTCCCGACATCCGAAAGAACTTGGTCTCGGGCTCTATTCTAGTTAGTAAGGGGTTTAGACTAGTTTTTGAGTCTGATAAGTTTATTTTGTCAAAGAGTGGTACTTTCCTTGGAAAGGGTTACCTCTCTGATGGTCTTTTTAGGTTGAATGTATTGGCTATACGCCATGTACCAAAATCTATTGAGAGTAATAAAAATATTACTACTTCCTCTTATATGCTTAAGTGCTCTAATTTATGGCATTGTAGATTAGGACATGTTAATTTAAATGCTATAAAACGATTACTAAATTTAGATTTACTAAAGTTAAATGAAGTTAACACTCAAAACAAATGTGAAGTTTGTGTTGAGACAAAAATGACAAAACCACCATTTCATTCAGTTGAGCGGAGCACGAAACCCCTTGATTTAATTCACACTGATGTGTGTGATTTAAAGTATGTGCAAACTCGTGGCGGTAAGAAGTACTTTATCACGTTCATTGATGATTGCACGAGATATTGTTATCTTTATCTTTTAAGAGGTAAAGATGAGGCTATTGAAGCGTTTAAACACTTCAAGAATGAAGCCGAAAATCAACTAAGTGGTCGAATTAAGAGTGTTCAAAGTGAAAGAGGTGGCGAATATGTTGCTCCGTTTGAAGAATTATGCAATGAAAGTGGTATAATTCATCAAACGACGGCCCCATATTCACCCCAATCAAATGGTGTTGCTGAACGTAAAAATTGAACTCTTAAGGAAATGATGAATGCTTTGTTGATTAGTTCAGGGTTGTCCCAAAACATGTGGGGGGAAGTTGTCTTGACAGCTAACTATATACTGAACAAGATTCCACTCAATGGTAAAGATGTTACACCTTATAAGTTATGGAAAGGTTGGAAACCATCGTACAAATACCTTAAAGTGTGGGGGTGTTTGGCGAAGGTTGAAGTTCCTCTACCTAAACAAGTTACAATTGGCCCTAAAACGGTTGATTGCATTTTTATTGGGTATGCACATAACAGCAGCGCCTATCGCTTTGTTATCCACAAGTCGGAAGTACCCGACATAACTATGGGAACAACGATTGAGTCAAGGAATGCAATATTCTTTGAACACATATATCCTTGTAAAGACAAGGGTAATGTAGAAACCAATTCTAGCAATAGAATTGAAGGTGAAGCCACGAGTTCTAAATCTGAGGATGAAGAACCTAAGTCACGCAAACGACAAAGGTCTAATCCGGAAGATAGTGAACCGAGACGTGGTAGTAGATTTCGGAAACTAAAGCAATTTGGTCCGGATTATGTAGTGTTCATGTTGGATCAAGAACCAACGACGATCAAAGAAGCTTTTTCTAGATCGGACAGTCCGCTTTGGAGAGAAGCGGTGCAAAGTGAAATTGATTCTATTAGGCAAAACCACACTTGGGTGTTGGTTAATTTGCCCGAAGGTTGTAAGCCCTTAGGATGCAAATGGATCCTTAAAAGGAAATACAAAGCCGGTGGATCAATTGACAAGTACAAAGCCCGTTTGGTTGTCAAAGGGTTTAAGCAGATAGAAGGGTATGATTATTTCGATACCTATGCTCCTGTAACAAGGATTACATCCATTCGAGTGCTTCTCGCAATTGCTGCTTTGCACAATCTCGAGATACATCAAATGGATGTGAGAACTGCTTTCCTCTATGGAAATTTAGAGGAGGAAATCTATATGGAACAACCAGAAGGATTTATAGAACCTGGTAAAGAGAAGAAGGTTTGCAAATTGGTTAAGTCCCTCTATGGATTGAAACAAGCGCCACTTCAATGGCACTTGAAATGTGATAATGTGATGTTATCAAATGGGTTTAAGATAAACGAGTGTAATAAATGTGTTTACATTAAGAACACGAATAACGAGTATGTTATTGTGTGTCTTTATGTAGATGACATGTTAATCATGGGTAGTAATATCCATGTAATTAACGAAACTAAGAACATGTTAAAGAGAAACTTTGACATGAAAGACTTAGATTTAGCGGATGTTATTCTTGGAATGAAAATTCTAAGGAAATCCGATGGGATTTTCTTGTCACAATATCACTATGTTGAGAAAGTGCTCAAGAAGTTTAACGCTTTTGAAAGCGTGCCCGCCAAAACCCCGATTGAACTTAATGTTCATTTGAACAAAAACCGAGGAGAGTTGGTTGCTCAAGAAGACTATGCTCGCGTCATAGGGTGTTTAATGTATCTTACAAATTGCACTCGACCCGACATAGCATGTGCTGTGAACAAATTAAGTCGTTACACGAGCAATCCAAGCAAAGAGCATTGGAGAGCTCTTGTACGAGTTTTGAGATACTTAAAGTATACTCAAAGTCATGGGTTACATTTTTCGAGATACCCCCCGGTACTTGAAGGGTACTTTGATGCGAATTGGATTTCGAACACGAAAGATTCACTTTCTACAAGTGGGTATGTGTTTACTATTGGGGTTGGAGCTGTTTCGTGGAGATCCACAAAACAAACATGTATAGCCCGATCCACCATGGAGTCCGAGTTCATAGCTGAGGAACTTTCTTGAGGACATTCCATGTTGGGAGAAACCATTGCCTCCGGTGATGATTCACTGCGATAGCCAAGCGGCTATTGGTAGGGCAAAAAGTTGTTTGTATAATGGTAAGTCTCGACATATTCGTTGACGACATAATACCGTGAGATATTTGATCACAACTCGGATTATCTCAGTTGACTATGTGAAGTCGTTGGATAATCTGGCGGATCCACTAACCAAAGGATTAAACTGTGATCAAATGTATAAGTTGCTAAAGGGAATGGGAGTAAAATCCACAAATTAAGAACTATCATAGTAGTAACCCAACCATGATGATTGGAAACCCCAAGAACTTGGTTCAATAGGAAAACTAAGCTATGAAAGTTCGTGTGTAAACACTCACTTCTATCTATTCCCTAGAAAGTGTTTGAGTGTTGAAAGCTTGCCTAGTGGTGATGTTAAGTCTATGACATTTAATGATTCCTAAATGCCTCGAGGAGGTTGAGTATGGCAAGATACTCGGTAAATAATCACCTATGTAAGTGAGAAGTGAGGCCGCTTCGTTAAGATACACTTATGAATCCAAAGGGGTGTCCAAGGCCGAAATGGACACAAAACGTGAGAACGGATGAGGTTGAGGTGTATAAGCGTTAACATCATTGTCTAGGTGCACGCCATGGAGGGATAGTTCAAAGCATTGCGTTACTATGCCGCATGTGTACTCGATGGTGTTGACTATGGAAGGTTCAAAGCCCCAAACTACCTATCCTAATACTTTTATACCTCGTGAGGATTGAGCTCTTGCATTTGCATACATTTGCATATGACTATCTCACTCATGTAGGGGATTGTTGGAAATTTGGTTTTGACCAAATTAATAATAATTAATATTTAATTTAATAAATTAAATATTAGATTATTGTTCTACTCGCGGAGTAGATGAACATGGTATATTTATATGCTCAAAACCGATTTCCGGTGAGTGAAATATAAATGTTCAAAGTTTGGTGGAAGTTTCTTCATTATTTAATGAACTGGAAGGAATACCACATCGAATAAATATTGATGTGGTGTGATGTTTAAAAGTGTTTAAACATGTGGGCTTTAATAACAAGTGGGCCAAGTAAGTGGATAACTATGTGGTTGGGCTCTCGCGTGAGCATACACTCGATCCGACCCCGCTGTCCGTGCCGGACGGCTCCGGCTCGGGCCTCGGATTCGGGTTTGGGTTCGGGTTTTGTGGCCATGGACTTGGACTTGGATCTTGGCAATTGGTCCTTTGGGCCTTTGTGTATTATATTTTTGTACCTCCAAATATATAGTGTTTTGGGCCATATTTTGGAATCCCAAACGTCTAGCTCATCCTTGTCTGCGTGGCCCTTTTCGTGTAGCCCAAGAGAAGAGACTCTTCTAGAATGGCTGTTACAATAGTCATTACTTCCTACCTCCAGCCAACAGTCAGAAACCGCAAGAAACAG
This sequence comes from Mentha longifolia, assembly GCA_001642375.2. Taxonomy (NCBI): domain Eukaryota; kingdom Viridiplantae; phylum Streptophyta; class Magnoliopsida; order Lamiales; family Lamiaceae; genus Mentha; species Mentha longifolia. The sequence goes on along the minus strand of CM038117.1, from coordinate 25,033,446 downwards.
CCATTTGGCTGATTAATGCCATCATGGCATTGATGACCCACCTGGTGAGACATGCCTATAAATAGGCTGCATGCAGGCATTCTAGAGACACACAACTAGAAACATTCTCTCTGCATCTTCAAGCTTTCTTCCTCATTTTTCGACCTCTTTCCTCACCTCAATCCAGTTTGCCGGTGCTTCTTGGTTTGTGGTGCTGCTACTAAGAAGATGATAAGTCGTTTTATCTTTGGGGACGAAGCGCCAAATCCGTGAGCACTAGCCGGGGCGTAATTCGTCTTGCGAAAAGAGGGCTTTCCTCGACTCGACGTTTAGTTCTTCATTTTCGTTCGTTGTAATCTTCAATTTACGTTGTAATTTTTTGTACGCACAACAAGTTCTTGTACCCATTTTCCAACACTATCGATGGCGGAAAGCCGTTGAGAACGCGGCGATCGCAACGGAGATGCTGCGATAGATGCGAATCAGCGGCCAGAGACCGAGGGAGGAAATCGGCGGCATTGGCGTTCTTTGATGAAAAGGGGAGGAAATCTTGAATTAGTTATCGATTGGGTTTTTGAGAATTGGGGGTTTTGGAGAAGAAACGTGGGGAGATAAGGGATGAGAAGTGGAGAGGTCCGGTCGACGGTGGCGATGCCGAATTTCTACTGGTGATTCTGCCACAGAAGCACGGACGACGAAGAAGTCGAGTATAGAGGGAAGGTGGGTTTCTTAAGTGTAGCTGCTTATGTGTAGGGATGTAAGTGTTGACTTAGGGGCTGATTTCTCTTCAATTGGGGCTTAGTACTATTATTGAAAAGGGGCTTTTGCTTGTGAGCCAAAATTCTACTGATGGGCCAATGTTCCACTAGGCCGAAGACATATATGAACGGGCCTAGTGAATAAATCATATGTGCTCTAATGATTAATTACTAGCCTTAATTAAAATTTAAGGTTTAATTAATTAAAGGTTAAATAATTAAGTTTAATTAGTTTACTAAATTTTAATTAGCCTAAAAATGTATTCCGGAATTTATCCTAATTTTGGAATAATTATTCAACGAATATTTAAACCCAATTAATTTCTTAATTGGACTCTTTTAATAATAATAAAATGGTTATTCTTTTAATAAAAAGATTTAAAGGTTTCAAACAAATCTGTTATCCCTAACAGATTTATAATCAAGAAAAATAGAAGGCGAATATATTTCCCTTAGATTTATTTTTAGAATTTTAGAATTCTTATAGTATCGTCATGAATAGGCGCCATATAATGCTATGTTGGTTGGAAGTACACTGCTTATCCATAAAATGGTCAAGGCGCAACGTACATGTTAAATGCTATGGGATAAATTGATAGAATTATGTGCACACGCTAAATAGACTCTTAGGGTTATGACCCAGAGTCCGGATATTATGTTAAATGGACTTCTTGGATTACGATTCCAAAGTCCGGATATATGCTAAATAAACTCTCAAGGTTACGACCTAGAGTCTGGATACTAATGGACTCATTGGATTACAATCCCAGAGTTCGGATATATGCTAAATAGACTCTCAAGTTACGACCTAGAGTCTGGATACTAAATGGACTCATTGGATTACGATTCCAGAGTTCGGATATATGTTAAATAGATTCTCAAGGTTACGTTCTAGAGTCTGGATACTAAATGGACTCATTGGATTACGATCCCAGAGTTCGGATATATGTTAAATAGACTCTCAAGGTTACAGCCTAGAGTCTGGATACTAAATGGAATCATATGGTTACAACCTGGAGTGTGGATAAGATAAAATTGTTAAAGGTGGACTTATTGAGTTGTTATGTTTTATGACTATGGTTTCATAAACTGCTATGGTTTTATTTCGCTAAGGTTTCCTAATTTGCTATTGCTTCATGTTATGTTTCATACTGATATGCTTTAAGAACTGTCAGTCTTCATAAATTATTGATAAAATGCGTAGCCCACTAAGTACAATTATACTCAGCCCAAAATATTTCAAAATGTTTTTCGGTTGATGCTGCGGTGATGATGGTGCGGAGTTGAGGCTAGGAAATCCCTTTTGTTAAGCTTCCGCTAAATATATTTCTTGTCTTGAACTAGAGATATGCACTCTGGATTTATTTACTATCTATTCTCGAGATCTTGAACTCGACTTTATGTATTGAAATGATGAACTTATGTTGATTTGTTGAGCCATCGAATCCTATGCGATCCTAGTATAATGATATGTTGTTATGTTGGGTGTATTGCCGTTGTATTTATTCTGGCTTATCCCCTTTGCAAAAGAGATACTGCCCAATTTTTCGGAAAGTATCAATCGATAATTGAAATGAATTGAATCCCCTTTCTATCACCTCTTCTTTATTCCAACCCCTAGTCACACCCTTGGCGCGTGCGCCTTCGCTCGGGAATTGGGGCGTGACAGATTATAATAGTTTATAAGTACGAGTAATAAGGAGTTTGAGAGAGAGAGAGAGAGAGAGAGATCATGGTTCAGAGATAACCCTCCTATGTCCACGTCAGATCTTACTCGATTTGAAATCCCTTACTTTGGATTTTCCTTCTCTCTTCTTTATACTGGTCGAGAACCAGCCTTGAGTTTTCTTCTAACCTAAAGAAAATACAAGCACGAATTAGAGTCATGACTCTTACAACCTTTCCTTACGGACTAACACAAACTTAAAACTACTAACTATTGTATCATAAAGTCTAACACAACTTTGGACAGAACTAACAAACAAGAATCTCTACACAAAATATCTGACTTTGAACTTGTAGAAAGACTCTCTAAGTGGAACTTGAACAGCAGTGAACGTTCAAGTATACAAGGACCAGAAATAGATCTCTCTAAAATACTCAACACTTGGGAAATTATCTTGATTTTGAGAGTTGAGTGGAGACTTTGATTGCTTGAGAATTCTGCAGCGTTTAGGCTTGAATGTGTAAATTCTCGTTCTAGTTCTGGTCGAGGGAAGTGGTATTTATAGGCTCTATTTCGAATTCTAGCCGTTGCATGTGTCATGTCCGTACACTGACACATGTACTTTCTTCCCATTGAGGCAGTCCAGTTTACTTCCAGAGATGCAGTGACCAGATCAGATCAACCTATGTAGGCAGGTTGATGCTGCCTCCTCAAACTGAAGTCTTCAACAATCTTCCTTCAATCTTCAAGTAAACTTGAACTCTTCAAGCCAAGTGTTGAACTCTTTCTTCCTAGTTGATGACAAACTGCGATACACAACTGTTTCGACTAAGAATTTAAAGACTACTAAGGTGGTTATACAAGATCAGTTTAGTACTATCAACCTAACTCTAGAAAAGAGTAAAATCTTTCTAGTGTGGTTTTGATAAACATCATCAAAACTCAAACTGAGTAGGGTTCCCAACACTTTATTTGTTTACTGCTATTATATTATATTTATGTAGTCAATATTGTATGAGAAAAAACCAAATATAATTTTTTTTAGTATAATATTCAATTTTTCAGTATACCGAAATACCGAACTTCGGTACGGTACATCAAAAAAATTAGTATGGTATTGGCATGGACTTTGTTCCATACCGAATTTACGGTATACCGATTATCGGTATACCAAAATATTTGGTACAGTAACAGTATGAAAAAGGGTATACCGAAAATTTCCGGTATGGTATCGGTACGGTGAAAAATTTTCAATATACCGTACCGGTCCACCCCTATGTATAGTTCTTAAATTTGTTGAATGAAGCATGTTATGCCTTTTATGTTTGTTGGAATACAATTATAATGTCTATACATGCCTTAAAGTTTCCATTTGTATGCTTAAAATGCGAAGTTATGTGTTTTAATGTCGAATTTGAAAATTTGGTTTCTGTAAAAATTATATTTACACGGTTTAAACTAAAATCAAACCGTGGGCTCATGGTTTGAATTAGGTTTAAACCGTGTAAACGGCGAGTTTTCAAAAACTCAGTATTTACACGGTTTAAAATGAAATCAAACCGTGAGCCCACGGTTTGAATTATGTTTAAACCGTGTAGAGGCAGTGAATAATGAATTGATTTGCACGTTTCTTTTGCAGCCTAGGTACTCATGGTACAAGCCTCCTCGTATACAAGGATTCCCAGCGTAGATTGCCTTCTACCAACGAGATGATGTTGTTGTGTTGGTACCTCATCATTTGTATCGAGTTGGCGGGGACGCTCTCTTGGCACGATTTTGCAATGAATCTCCGTTCGGACATTTGCTCTTACTTAACAAGCGGGGGAATGCCAACAGTGCCACGCACAAGTTATTGGCCCGGGAGCTAACGGGGGGCAACATCTTGAAATTTGAGAGGTGGTTTCACATAAGCAGGCGGGATATTCGGTTTGGGCCACAAGAGTTTTGTCTTGTGATGGGAATACACTTCGAGCCTTCCACCTTTAATCCTCACGGTCGTAATCACGTCATTCTACCCACGAGCCTCTTCCATACTTATTACAACGTGCGTAAGGTGAAGTGAATGAACTTTTGAATGATTTCAAGGATGAGAACAAAATCATAGGGACTCCGGATCAATACTTGAGCACCGCCAACTTGCTCATCTACTACTTCATGCTACTATGTTGTGATAAGCCATCCATTGATGATTGAGGATGGACATTAGTAGAGGATCGAGAGCGATAGGATTTGTTTCCATGGGGACCATGGTCGTTCCAGATCATGTGCCACCAGCTTGGAGTGGTAAAGAAGGACCCCACAGAAATTGGAGGCAACAGGGGTGCCTACCATTTATATAGGCCCGTGTTGGCGTTGACCATGTGGGCCTACGAGGTCATTTCAGCTCAAGGGCGATCGTACGGAAGACGGGTTAACGAGCACGAGACGCCCCGACTAAGAAGATGGGAAACTTGGTCCGCCCATTTGGATTTCGTTGGTTATTTTGACAATCCCCATGTAATTTATTATTCTATTTTTACTCAATTAATTCTATTAATTATATAAATTAATATTAATTAATTAATTATTCATGTGATATTATTTAATTTATCATTAATTAAATTATGGAATTTTATTTTACAATTTATTATTAATTAATTATTCATGTGTGATGTGTTTGGATTTAATTTATTATTCTTTTTTAATCAATTAATTCTATTAATTATACAAATTAATATTAATAAATTAATTATTTATGTGATATTATTTAATTTATCATTAATTAAATAATGGAATTTTATTGTATTAATTAATTATTCATGTGTGACGTATTTGGATTTAATTTATTATTCTTTTTTTACTCAATTAATTCTATTAATTATATAAATTAATATTAATTAATTAATTATTCATGTGACATTATTTAATTTATCATTAATTAAATAATGGAATTTTATTGTACAATTTATTATTAATTAATTATTCATGTGTGATGTGTTTGGATTTAATTTATTATTATTTTTTACAAGTAATTATATTAATTATATAAATTAATATTAATTAATTAATTATTCATGTGTTATTATTTTTTACGTAGCTCAAAATCTTCTCGACACTCGAACCTAACGAAACAGAACAGGAGGAGGTTTACTTTCAGTTTCTCTCAGAGGGGCAAGACCCCTTAATTCTTCCTTTCAATGCAAACCAACGCCATGCATGGAAGAAAGTGCCCCCACAGTAGAGGCGGTCGAGGGGCGGCGAGAGAAATAGATAGAGTGCTCGAGAAGTTGAGGTGCCGGGATGTAAGGAATGTAGTCCAGCCCCAACGTCGTCAGCCTCAAGCCACCCGGGCAAATCCAGAGGGTCAAGCACCCATCCCAGACCCCACGGCTCGTGCCACCACGTTGAAGAGGCCCAGAGTTGATTCATCACGGCCTGAGGGGTCTTCGGGACTCGTGTGTTGTGTTCATGAGGATTTGTGCTGTCGTGGATATGAGAACAAAGCATGGGTGATTGACAAGGTCGTTGAACGCTTTACACATGATACATCGGATACCGGACAATTGGCTCGAATGGCGAAATTCATGGCAGGGCAAGTAAAGGGTCTCTTAGGGAGGTCGGGGAGTTTTTCGAGCCATAGCAGGCGGTCCCACAGTCGGACATTCTCACATGCGAGCGAGAGAGCTTCCAAGGCTGGACATTCCGTTGACGGCGCCCACAGAGCGATCGCGGCTTGACAGGATGATGACGACGCCTACATCGGTTATAGGACACCTACTCCTGAGGCTGCTCCTGGATTTGAGCACATGGCCATGATGTCTAGGATGCCTCTACATCATGTAGCAGGGGCGAGATCGAGGATGCCTCCCATTCGAGAACATGAGGAGATCAATGCCGATATCAAGGAGTCGTCCCACAGCTCATACTACAGGGATCTAGATAGAATTCTTGGGGGAGAGTGGGGATATCAGCAGGATGATTGGATGTATCCGACATCCCAGGGATGATTCCCGAGCATACGAGGGCAACGGAGGACAGTGTTGTGAGGTCATCTGTCACTTTTCAGTGTCTATTTGTTTTAGCAGAGACTCCATATTCTTCTACGGCTGCCGAGCAGTTGTACCATGCTTTCAAAAGCAGCAGCCTAGACGCCTACGTGACCATGCGGCACGACCCCTCGTTCCATTTGACGCAATCTCTCTTCGACCAAATCGAGAACCCCGATATATATTTCACAGCCGAGGTAAAACTGATAATTATTATAATTTATTTCTTTATTTGATGTTCAGATGCTCGAAAAATAATATTATGTTGTTTTATTTTAGATCCTCGATCTGTATGTGTTGTACTAGAGGAGTCGTATCACTATGGGGTTGTCCTTGGATCATATTCTCAACACGGTTGATACTATTCTGCCCGGATTGGACTTATACGTGAGTTTTACGTTCTTTTATGGTTCTAACCTGATTTTTTATTCTTAATTAATTTATCATAACAGTATGAATTGTAAACGGCTCTACGGGATTTTCACAGTAACAACTCGAGCTTAGGCTTGAACAGGAAATGCAAGTACACGAATGTTGGTCCCGAAAGTGACTAACTTCTCTTTCGCTTTTCGTCCTTTTGACCAAGTAGACGCTTCGAATGCTAGTGAGGCTTTCGAAGCTTCTCGCTCGTGTGAAAGAAGTGCGGAATGTGGTGAGACTTTAAAGCTTTTCTTGCAATTAAAACTAACTTGATATTTAAACGTGTGTGTGTGTATGCAAATAATCAAAGCGATAAATAACTTAAAGTAAAGAGACACAAACAATTTATAGTGGTTTGGAGCACCTCTCCTACGTCCACTCTATCCACAACGGGATGAATACCTTCACTCGGTATCCCTTGTTTTATACTTCCAAGGGGAAGTGATTTCAAGGCTAGTAACTAACTTGCACTTGAATCCTCAGAGATTTCACGGGCTCTCGAGAAGCCTTACAACAACAAATCTTTTCTACAAAAACTTTACAACCTTACAACTCAATCTAACACAATAGACTTGGTTTTGGGGTTTTTGGGTTTTCATAAATGAGAATCCTTTACAATAAAGATCACAAGTAAAGGGATAAGGATTCTCAAAGCTAGGTTATGGATATATGTGGTTGAACCTAGAAAGAAAGTAGTTGCAATACTCAAGAAAACAAATTTCTTGAGGACACACTAATGAAAGCGCTTCGAAAGAACTAAAAGAATGTAAAGGATAATTTGCTTGAGTTCTTGAGAGTATAATGCTTGAATCGTTTGTACGTGCGTTAGTTTTAGTGTGTATGCAACTCCTTCTATTTATAAGAAGAGGAACCCTACTTCCCGTTGAGATGGAAGAGGTAGCGTGTCCCTCAATTTCTGGATAAGTCGGCATGTGTCAGTCTTTTTCAGACTATAAAGCTAGGTAGGAATGTCCGCCGTACCTAGGGGTATGTCAATCTTCATCTAACCTTAACTTTTCGGACTGTAGCCGCATCCGTTGTGCAATGGGGTGTTGACACGTAAGTTTTATGCGGTGAGGTATCCGACATCCGAAAGTTTGAAAGTCAAACTTATCACACTATCACTGATTGCCGCTTTAAGTTCAGCTCCAGATCAGAGACGCTTCGGGTGAGCTGATTTGAGAGCGCTTTGCTTCCACTGAATGGAAGCTCGCTCTAAGCATCTTTATTTGAAGTGTCTCCATGATGCTTTATCAAATTTTACTGCTGACGCTTTCACTGCTGGAGTCGCTTCACTTTCTGACGCTTCGCGAACTCAGACTGCTTCATTCTTAGCGCTTCTAGACTAAAACAAAAGCTTCCTAACATGCAAGCTTTGCTAAGTATAACTTGTTCAGATTTATCAAAAATAATAAGGGAAATATTCTACTTAGGGTTTTGGAATCGAATCAAAACAAATTATTTATTAACTTGATCCAAGTTCCCCCTTAACATATTATCCCAACAACGAAGTATAAACCATCTAACAAACTCCTCAGTCAGTTTTACAGGATCGACACGTACACGCCTTGAAACAATTCCACCTGTGTAAGTCCCCTTGAAAAATAATAAGTGTTTGTTTTTTTAGTTATCCGAAAATAATAATAACTGTTTGTTTTTTTTTTTTCTTATACTATAGTTTGTGTTGGTCTACCACGTCTCCATTGAGCATTGAGTTACTACGCAGGTCTTGGTTGATGAGTGGAAGATGCAATTGTTCGATTCACTTCTATATAAACTTGAGGATGAGAAAACTCGAGAGCACCGGAAGATCAACAACCTCGGCTCAAGAAGAGAACAGATCAGATGGAGCTCATGTACATGCCTGCAGACGAGCAATTTTGCCAAGTGGACGGCATGTCATGCCGTCCGTTTGCGAGTCTGTACTTGGATAGGATATTTTCGCGGAAGAAGTGTCCTACTAGTGGCTATGGTGCACGTTTTATCCAAAAGTATAGGAAGAAAGTTGGAAAACAAATTTTTTTACTTTCGACCCGTGATATAGAGTATGGCTCGTGATGGACTGTATGAATATGTTAGATAATTATGTTTATGAATACTATTTTTTGTTGGATAATTATGTTTATGAATATTATTTTTTTGTTGGATAATTATGTTTATGAATATGTTAGTTTAGGGTGTACTTCAAATTTCAAACAAAATTTGTCGAAATTTACTGCCCCCACATGGTTTAAACAAGCTTTAAACCGTGAAAAGGGGGAAATCATGTAGTTAAAAATAGTCAAACCGTGTAATTATGAAATTATTCAAAAAAAATTGCATTTTTCGAATGAAATCCACCATTTCGTGTGTTTTAATTAGTTTTGTTTGATTCTAAAAGACATATGTGAATGAAATTATTGTAATCCAAACCGTGTAAAGGGCTTTAATTTTGACTTTTTTGAATTTTGACCACATTACACGAATAGGGGTCACAATCGACACGTGTAACACGGTTTAAATTATAACCAAACTGTGTAATTGAGTAATTTTGACTATTTTTGAATTTTGACTTGATTTACATGGTTTTGAATGATTTTTGGCCATGTAACACGGTTTAAATTATAACCAAACTATGTAATTGAGTAATTTTGACTATTTTTGAATTTTGACTTGATTTACACGGTTTGTGGGGCTTTTGCCCATCTACTACAATCACCGAACGGAGTAAATCATTCTGAAATGCTTGCATGGACTGTCCTAGAGCGAGAAACATATAGCACAATTGATTGTCATACTGAATGTCAAGATATCTTACACAGTACCTGGATTCTTCTCTATTTGTCCCAAAAGCGAGTTTACACACATAGAGGGGGGGGGGGGGTTAATACGTGTGTTAGAGAAGTTTAGACTTCTCTAAAATTTTGCTTGAAAACCGTGCTTTTAAAATAAAAAGCGCTTCGCTTTTGAAGAAGTATAGACCTTTCAGAAGCGAATTGCTTTCAGAGTTAAAACGCTTGCGAAATTTTGGTGAGCAGAGTTTATACTCGCTTTTATAGAAATCTTGCTTAAGTTAAAACCGTATTAGTTGCTTAGAGTGAGTGTGTGCCTTATGCAATAATCAAGTTTGTAAAAATAAAGAAATGAAAAACGATAAAAAAACTTAGCTATAAAAGCAGTAAGAACACAAGGGATTCATAGTAGTTCAGAGGTCACACTCCTACATCCACTTGTTACCTTCACTCAGCAACTCGAATTCATTCACTCAGAATTCAACAATCACGTCTCGGTTTTATACTTCCTGATGAAGTGATTTAAGCTCCACACGAACTCAAATCCTTGAGATTACAACGGGTTGGCAAGGGACCTAACAACAAACAACCTAACGACCTTGCACTTGTGTGTGCAGACACAAGCTTCACAATCAAACAAAATGAACACAAACTTACAACACAAAAACAGACTTTGGTTGAGGTTTGGTTTTTGAAAGTTCTAACTTAGAGAATCCTTTTCAATGAAGAGCACAGAAAAGGAATAAAGGATTATCATCCTAGATTCGAAAACAAGTTTCCTAGTCTAGGGATGAAGGGGTTTAGAGTGCTGCTTACTTAGAAACTTTTAGTGTTTTTAAGGACTCAACTAAACTCTAAAGTTGTAGAATTTGAGAGGTTTGAATGCTGGAATGCTCGGAAGTTCTTGCAGTTAGCTAGTGCGCGAGAGAGTAGTTTCGTAAGTCTTCAATGTTGAGTATGCAACCCTATTTATAGTGGGAGTCAGTCATCTTCCTGTTAGAGAGGTTGGTGGCGCGTGCTCTTCACTTCCCTTCGGTCAAGCGACAAAGCAGCTTTATCTGCGAGTACACAGTGCTTTTGTAGAGTTCGGGCTTGTCTTCTTACTGGAAGAGGAAATCCTTGATATCTGCAGATTTCCGGCTTGGAGTTCAGTGCGGACAACCTCTGTGCACTGTTCCGATGATTTTCGTTGGCCAATCTTCATCTTCCGCGTGTCCTTTTGACTTCTGCGCCACATTTGTGTACTAACTGTTGCACAATCTGAAATTTGAATTTCAAACTGGAGTTAGCTTTGACGCTTCTCGTGCTTTCTCACGAGCGCTTCTTCAATACTGGATTGCTCCGAAAATATTGCTTTGTACTAAAGTCGCTTTCAACGGAAATGCTAGTGCCTAGAAATGCTTTGCTTCACTTGCTTTAACTGTAGTCGCTTTTACCTCTGTCAAAGCGTTTGCTTGCAATCTTTGACAAGTGAATTCGCTTCGCAAATCTTCACTTCGCTTCATTTGCTTCATTTCAGTGTGCTCCAAAGTGCTTCATTTCGCTATGCTTGAGTTCATCAATCACACTTTCTGGAGCATCTGCTTCACGAGTTACACTTTGAAAAGTTTTAAGCTCCCTAACAAGTGAGCAATTCTCAGCATACAAAGTGAAACTTGTGGTCATAAAAAATAATAAGGGAAAATATGAGAGCATTTTGGAATCTAATCAAAATAACAATAAATCTATTTAAACTTGAATAGATTTCGCTTCCCCCTTTATAAAATATTCCAACATTCTCCTCCAGTAAGTATAGATAAGACAAGAGCCTGTGGTAAGACTCCATGAAACCTCCATACGTCATCTTTATAGCGATGTTCCTCGCTCGTAGGGCGAGATTGTAATCGATCTCAATGCCGTATTCAGCTTGCATCTCATTAATCATCTCGTTCGGCTTCAGCACGGCACCATCAGTGATCAATCTCCATGTAAAGAATGCTCCTAGTACCGTCACGAGGACTTGATGTAGTGCATTCCCATCTAAATCGACAGAGTATGTATGTCGTTCAGTATATTTTCCAATGCTCCATATACCGCCTTTCTGCTTTGCCCGCAATAGGTACTTGAACCCCTCCTGTTTGTATACGAACCCCACACGGTAAGTGTCTGGATTTTCAATGCGATACTCAAGTCGGTTCTCCATGTGATGCAATCAAACTGCTATCGACAAATCATCTTTTTTCTTGAACAAGCCACCCACATGCAATTCCTCTACGGAGGGCGCAGAATAATCTCGATCGATCAACCCCAATGGCAGCGCCGTGTCTAGATGAAGGAATCAGCTAAACTCAGATAGCATCCGGATTGGCCCTAGCATCATCATCGCTGGTAGGTTGAGACTCTAAATTAATGTTATGATTCCCAATGATCCTATCAATCCGTCTCGGCTCTCGGATCCATGCACCGAACTCCATGGTCAATGACTCAAATAAATCGGAGCGATCCGCTGCGTCCCTTTCTTCTTCAGCCCTTTCTTCCACGACCCTACCCTTTCTTCCTCGACCCTTTCTTCATCTTCCTCGACCCTTTCTTCGTCTGAATGTAGTCCCTCCGAACTCGGCTCTTTGATATTCACACTCGTAAAAACTCTAGAACCTTGTATCGTAGGAGTATTTTGGGCAATATTCTTATCTTTCTTGATGACATAAATAGTTGCCTTAGTGTTCTACTCAACAATCAATCTCAACAAATCAGTGTCTCTCCTTAAAACTACCTCAACCTTTTCATTATCGCTTGTATCCGTCAAATAGTAGAGCAAATATTCGGATTCTTCGCCTACTTGATCACGGATCTCTTATAATATATTGTCACGTGTAATTTCTTTCATGGCCAAATGCACTAGAATACGATCGCCCCCTACGTAAGAGGTTCTCTCCCAATGCCCACTATGATAAATATATATTTTCACTAGAGACATCGCTGCAAAACATGAACAAAAAAAAATCAAATCAGATGCAAAAACACTAAAAATGTAAGAAATCTGTAGGCACACAGTTTAAATAGACTTACGTTGTTTAAGCTAACCTTTTACACGGTTTAAATTCGAATAAACCGTGTAATCAGTCTGACGTAAAAGTCAAAATTTACTCTACACAGTTTAAATGAAAAAGTAACAAGTAATTACAGTAAAACCGTGTATTTACACTAAAACTGTGAAGAACCTGGAAATTTATTTTTTACACGGCTCAAATTCATCTTTACTAATATCTAACCGTCTAACCGTGTAAACCTATTAAGGCAAGGAATTATTTCATTATCAATAATAGGTTTTTAAACAAGTAATCTAAGAGCCTGTTTGGTATCCATATACATATATGTATTAGTATCAAAACGATCCATACACATATCATGTGTTTGGTACATCAGTATATGGATATCAAAGTGATATCTTTGATATACTTATATCTTCACTTTTAACATTTTTGATATCCCAAAATTTACACCGGTATGAGTGATTTCTTTTTCTCCATCTCAACATTTCCATCCTTAATCCCGCCGCACTACACCGCTACTATCTTCATCAGCATCGCAAAGCCCACTGTCTCTCTCTCTCTTCGCTTCTCGTCTTTGCTCTATACTCTGACAGGCTATCGCGCGGTCCCTTCAATCCACCACCAGCGTTAATCCGGCCCCACCCCAACTCCGCCGTTGACCGACAGTGGTGCTCCGACCACCACCATGAATCTATCCACAATAGCTCCTTCTACACCAATCAATCTAGTTTTTTGTATTTCTTCCACAACAACCCCCTTTTCTTCTTTTTTTAATTTCAATTTCTAGCTAATTTCAGCAGCCCATTTCAGTATTTCTTCCACACGACCATCTTTTCTTCTTTTTAATTTCGATTTCTAGCTAATTTCAGCATCCCCTTCTTCAAATTGATCGGTATTTTCCAGTTGGAACTCTTTTGATACAATTTGTAACTTTTTTTTTTAAGCCAATACAATTTCTAACTTATTTGTTATGATTATAAGGAGTGGAAAGTTGGAAAACACATAACCAAATAGCTATGATTAATTGCTTTTGATCGATTTTTTCAGCAAGATTGATTTTGAGCATTATTATTATTATTATTATTATTATTATTATTATTATTATTATTATTATTATTATTATTATTATTATTATTATTATTATTATTATTATTATTATTATTATTATTATTATTATTTCCAAAATAAGTATTTAATATCTCATATCGGAACAATTCATATCAAACGCAGATATCAAGTATCAATCTCATACCATTACCTGATATCTCTGATACTCATACCTCTATTTGATATCGGATATACCAGTATATGAATATCAAACAGGCCCTAACTACTCTTTATATCAAAAAAATCAATAAAACATAATTTTGTAGAAAAAAATGCAAACTGTGTAAATATAATTACAGCCGTGTAAACTTGAAATTTGTATTTTTTTTTTCAATTTTACACAATAATAAAAACTAAATACACAAAATTAAAATGTACCTTTAATATCTACAAAATATCTTCGAAAATGCACCAAATTCGCAGGCAAAAATTCTAGAAAATGGAAGAGCGTATAAGTTTTTCTCTATCTACAATTTTAATTTTGTTTTGTTTATGTGCATATTTTTGTTACTTTTATTGTTGTTGTAGTATTCTTGTTCAATTTTCTGATATTTCAATTAATGCAACACCTTTATCTGATTTGGTTGTTGTCAATACATGAATTTTCGACTTTAGTTATTATTATTATTATTATTTTGAAATTGAATTTTCATCTTCAATTTTTTTTTTCCCGTGAATTTGATTAAAAACTGTGTGAATTTGGGTTTAAAGAGAGGAAAAATAGGGGAGAGAGAGAGAAGAGATAAAGTTGGAGAGATAAAACTTTTTTTTTTATTTTAATAGCATGTGGGACCACTTTTTAAGGGTATGTTTGTCTTTTTATTAGTTTTTGAGTATAAAAATTATAATTTTAAAGTTGTGGGTATAAAACTTATATAGTTAATTATTTTGGGTATTTATAAACATTAAGACTTAACAAAAAACGGTATTATGCGTTCTAGAAATTAAATTAAAATCAATTTTGACTTTTTTTAAGAAAGTTGACTTTTACACGGGTAGGGTACACGGTTTATATTAAATTTAACAGTGTACTGAAGAACTACAAAACTGTGTAAGTAAGATTTTTTTTTTTCGAAATATCATTTCTTTCGCATTTTATTCTCGAATTGTTTAAATATGGAGCATATGTGTATACATAAGTTAAAATATTGCATGAAAAAAAAAAAACAATTTTGACATCGATTTGCATTTTGATGAACTACATTCCTTGAAATCTAACATTGAGACATACATCACTATAGGCCATCATATGTTACGAATGACTCATTTCTCTAAATTCTATATTTTGAAATTTAATTTAACAATTTTTTTTCATGTTCTTGCCACAATCATGTGTTCTTACCAATATGAAATGAACTGTGTAACAAAAATAACAAATACACGGCCTAGAAATCAATTTAAATCGAATTTTAACTTTTTTCTTTACATAGTTGACTACTACACGGGTAGGTTACATGATTTAATTTTCAATATAACCGTGTAATGTAGGGGTTTTAACCGTGTAGAGTTGAAATCGTTGACTTTTTCAATTTTGACAGTATACACGGTTAATTATACTCCCTCCGTCTCGCTATGTTTGACCCATTTTCCTTATTGAGTCGTCTCACTATGATTGATCCCTTTCCTTTTTGAGAAATAATTAACTTTTAAATAGTACAATTAGTAAATCCCTTACTACACTTAACTTTCTATAATTAAATCTCATTATCCACTCATTTTTCACTTTTCAGCACGTATTCCAATATAATTTTAATTCCAAAACTTTAAATTATCATAACTTAATTGTTTGTTCTTGGATTTTTATAAATTTTATGCCAAATTAAAGGTCTTGATACGATCTTTCATTTAAGATCAGACATCAATATATTTTTATGCATCTATGATGCTCTGGTTTTAAAATATGCATAAATACATAAGCAACACTACATCCCTACTAACTACTAACCGCTAACTACTAACTTTGCCCGATCAAAAAAAAAAAAAAACACTACATCCCTACACACAATACACTTTATACACTAATCACTTCCGTCTTATGTCCCGTGCCGAAAAGAAAGGGGTCGATCATAGCGAGACGGAGGGAATATTATTTAACCGTGTACACGGTTAAATATATAATGTAACCGTGTAATAAGAAAAATATTGAACAAGTTCGAAAAAAAAATAATATTTCATATTTAGCAGCCTCTATACGGTTGTATTTACACGGTTGAATTTAATTTCAACCGTGTAACTATAGTTCAACTGTGTAGTGGTCGAATTTTTTTTAACATGGTTGCTTTTCGAACTTACGAATTTCAACCATGTAAACCTATTAATGCAAGGATTAATGTTGATTGTCGATTAATATGTTTTTAAACGGGTTATCTAACTACTCTCATATCCTAAACACCAATGAAATATCATATTACAGAAAAAAAAATCAATTATGTACATCTAATATTAACCGTGTAAAATAGAAATATTAATTTTTTTAACGCAATAATAACACAAAAATATGCAAATTAAAATGTATATTTATTCATAGCACCAAATATCATCAAAATATACTAGATATGCACCCAAATTTTTCAAAAATTATCCGAATTTCAATTTTTCTCTCTCTATAATTTGAACCTTTTTTTTAAGTTTATGTGCATACAGTTTTATTGTTGTTGTTTTATTTTGTTTAATTTTCTAATTTATCAATTAATACAAGAATACTTTTTAATTAAATAAAATGAATAAGCTATCAAAATTGCTTATTATGATCAAGAAATAAATTTTCTAGTTTCATTTTTTTTATTCAGAATTGCAAATGGAGAAAAAAAAATGCCGAAAAGAGAGGCAAAAGTAGGAAAGAGAAAACCTTTTTTATTTATTTATAACATGTGTGAGTCCATTTTTTAAGGGTATACTTGTCTTTTTATGCAAAAGTGAGTATAAAACTTACTCCCTCCATTTCATCTAAATTGACACCTTTCTTTTGGCTTTTCTGACACGTTTTTTCACGCTTCTTGATGATGGGTTTTAAAATGGATTTTTGAAGAATTCTTTCTTTTACGGGATACTACAACTGGTAGTATCCCGTAAAAAAAAGAATTTTTTAAAAATCCATTTTAAAACCTATCATCAAGAACCGTGAAAAAACGTGCCAGAAAAGCCAAAAAGAAATGTGTCAATTTAGATGAAATGGAGGGAGTATAGAATTATAATTGTGGGCATAAAACTTCTACTACCTATTAAGACATACTTAGAGTTGTCAATTGGGCTGGGCTAGCCCGGACCGGCCCAGGCCATACTCCCTCCGTATACTTCGAAGCGGCCACGTTTCCATTTTAGGACGTTCACTCCGAAGTTGTCACTTTTCTTTTTAGGCCCAACATTATTAAATTAGCCCAATTAAAAAATATATTATCCCCATCTAACCCAACCCTAATCCACTAACCCAACCCTAATCCACTAACATTATTAAATTAGCCCAATATATTTTTTTCGCTTTTTATTATGCCTTCCTTTCATCATTTTGCATATTGCATTATTTAATTGTTCATGAAACTTAATGTTGTTTGGAATATTTATTGTGGTAGAAATTAAATATTAAAATTTAAAATAATTTAAAATTTGAATTTTGGTAGAAAATTCAAACATATACAATTAGTCTTAATCTACATTCATTAAAAGAGGTGGGCACCACCATTAAATCATTTCTTAAAAATTGTGTCGAAAAGAACGTGGTCGTTTCAGAGTATACGGAGGGAGTAATACACATGTACTGCCTCTATCCCATTGTATTAGTCCACTTTAGATGGACACAAAAATTAAGGAAGGAGTGAATATGTGGTTATAATTAATTTATAAGGAAAGAGAGTTAATTGTAATCAAATATATTTTGCTATTTAAAAAAATGACTAATATGATGGGACGGGCCAAAATAGAAAGGGAACTAATATAATAAGATGAATGTAGTATAACTGGCTCATGTACTGAAATAAGACTGTGGAACACAAACCATTGAGTTTAGCCCAATGGCCACGGGACTTGCCTGCAAAGCAGGAGGTCCTGGGTTCGATCCCTGGAGGGAACGAATTCTAAGAGAAGTAATTCTGGGAGTCTGGAACACAAGGTTGTTCTTATTGACTAATGTGTGTGTAGTACGCATGTGTCGTCACTCAGTACGTGGTGGTATTATTTTTTATTTTTTCTCAGCAACTGGCCATATTGAAAGTTGAAACTTCACCTTATTTTAATTTAGTTTTTTTCTTTAAATAGAAGCATGATATTTTTATTCTTGCGATTAATATGATTTTGTTGAGGGAGTTTTCCTAAAAAAATCTTGGTTTTTTTCTTCTTCGTCAAGAGCAGAGAATTGAAACCCAGTTTTATTTATCACTCAATTATTCAAATAGTAGTATTATTCATTTGAATAGATTGAGACCTGTCAATTGTCATCTATATATGTAGTTCGAACCCAACTCAGTTCCCATGTAATTAGAATAAAATTACCATTAAACAAACATTTTGACTAGTTTTAAGTTGAACTGTAGTTTTTTTCAAAGTAGATTTCGAATAAGAGTATTAAAGAATAGCCTTAAAATTGTTCAACTTTGGTTTGAAGTCGATCTAGTCGAGCTCGAGCCATTGACTAAGAATTGATTATCGAGTATAACATGTTTTAGTCTTTATTTATTTGTTTATATATATATATATATATTTTCCTTGAGGGATTTTTTTTCCTTAAGGGATTTGATAGAATTACTATTACTGTGTAGAAAATACAGGGAACAGGGTTGATCCTCTAGCTTGCAATTTTTATAATATGGTGTTCAATTTATGGCTCTCTTCCATGAGATGATTGATCGGAGTCGAGTTCGAACCCAAAAACTAAAAAAGCTTATTCGAGCTCGAATTTCGAATTTTCTAGGCACCCTTGACCTCGAGTGAGGAAGTACTTGGTTCAACTCACATAAACTAGACTCCTGCAGTCCTACTTATCACACTATAATGCAAAAGTGTGATTTGACTATCTTCTCCAATCAATAAGCTCTCGCTTTGATGTCTGATGAAAGATCAAGTAAACGAGTAATCTTCGTTGAACTAAGACAAACTTAAGCTACAACACATTACTCAGTCCATATCCCCAACTATAAACTTGACCCCCTCATAAAGGGAAACATCACTAGAAACTTATACACGAAAGGAAGAAATTCGAATACTTAAAGAGAGAGAGAGATGAGTTTGACAGAGAGGAAACTCCTACAAGTTAGTACATAGTATATACTGTGTACACATATATGTGCCTGAGTATGTCATAGTTTTCCCTTCATATTTCAATAGCTTCCGACTCATATTATTCATATTTTAACAGTTATATCGAGATGAGCTGTAGAAAACACATCAACTGCACCTGTTATATAGCATCTACAAGACCTAATAAATACCTAAATCCATCAGCTATATATTATGAATCAAGTCTAACAATATCCATGCATATAATTAAAGTTTTAAAAGAACTTTTATCCAAATAGATTGTCTAGAGAGTTGATCAAACAAATCCCAAAAGCCAAAAGCTCCATGACATATCATCATTGTAAGACAAAATCACGAAAGGAACAGACAGTAGTATTTTATCTTAACAGGCAAAGCGTCTGCTGTACATGGCGAGACTTGATACATAACCTCTATTTATTACAGTATAAGCACAAAACAGCTTTAGTTTGAATTTTATGCGTTGTGACATATTATTTCATAATGGTATTAACTGTTGCATGCTAGTTTTATAATCAGATTTCTACATTTTGGCTCGGTACAGTTATACAATGTACTTTCGAAGAGTGGTTTTTTCCATCTGGAATCAAAAAGATAAAATTGATGGCTATCCTCATTCAGGAAAAACTTCGGTGTGAAAACATAAGAATGTTACCAATACTGATGGTGACAGACAAACTATACTTGCACAATCAAAAAAGTTAAACCCGAGATGGAATTACAATGAATTTCTTGTTCTGATATCTAGATACTTTTCCATAATGAGAGGAACGAGAAATCTCACTTATCCTAAATAGAGCAATATCCTTCACCTAAATCCTTCTATCCGATGAATTTTGTTGTTTGTTGATTTAATCAGTCGTTCTTGAATCCTTCCTTACAGCAGTTTTTTTTTTTCCACACCAGAAGATACAATCAAGATTGCTCCGACATTTTCTAAGAAGAGCGAAAACCCTCCGATTACTTCCATCTCTATCCACACCTGAAGCAAATCACTCTAAACTGAGACTAAAAACCTTAGCCAACTTTCATAACATGTTCATATTATGTTCCTTATGAAGTTTTGATTACAAAACCACCTGTTACAGTCTAGCGGGATTGCACAAATATCCTTGATTACTAATGCGCAACTACCCTAAAACATACCCCCAAATTAAGGCATATATATTCTTAGATTACTAATGTGCAATAGCAATTGAATCTTTACCGAAGCAAGGTATTTAAACCAACAAAAAGCAGAACTTCGTGTCAATGCATTCATACTTGAACAATTCTTCCACAAAATAACAAGTCGAACAAGATAAAACCAGAAATTCCTCATTAATTTCCAAAATCAGCATTCTAAAACTTATTGAAGTAGTTTTTACAATAATCGAACGCAGTCGAAGAAATTACTGTTTATCGGAATCGTCCTCTTCCTGGTTGACGTTCCCAAACTTGTGCTTGAACGCATCTTGGCGCTGTACCCACATCATATGCCCCTGCAGATTTTTATCCCCAAATAAGAAATCAAATTCATATTTCATTACTCCGAATTTGGTAGGGTGGGTGGAAATTGGAAAACCTGGAGGGCAGCCGCCCACGCAATGAGGAAAGAGGCGACCCAAAATCTCTTGTCCTTGAGAAGCTGCCGAGCTTCGAATTTTCTCGTTTCCATCATCAAATTCAAATTCAAATGCCTTCGCTGGGAATTGTAGAATCCGATAAGCTAGCTGCTTCACAACCGTTTCAAGGAATCAAATGAAATAATCATTCGCTTCTGATTTTGGGCTTGGAACAATCAAACCCTCGATGGCCTAAACTAAGGGTGGGCAATACTCGGTAAATAATCAAAAAGCCGAAGTGCCGAACCATACCGAACCAAAATATATATTCGACTATTTTTACTACCTTCATCCCATTATATTAGAGCCCTTTACTTTTTAATTTTTCGGCACGTTTTTCTATCGAAATTTAGTACGGGCTTTAAAATATAATTTTGACGTATTCATTTTTTCACGGGATACTATGACACTCATAGTATCCCGTGAAAAAATGAATACGTCAAAATTATATTTTAAAGCCCGTACTAAATTTCGATAGAAAAACGTGCCGAAAAATTAAAAAGTAAAGGGCTCTAATATAATGGGATGAAGGTAGTATTTGATTTGGTTTCAATTTTAGAGAGAAAAAGTTGAGAACGGAACAAAAATTGTAAATAATGCTATTAAATATTTAAAAATACCGAATCATTTTATGAAATATCAACGAACTATACTAATTGTTACAAAATTGTTGAGCTTTAATTTGTTTTAAAATGATCACTAAATTAATATTTCGTTTCACCAGTGGTTCCAATACAATTTTCCGATCAATTTTATCCTACGTGACAATCAGAGTGCGAGGAATGAATTTATTCCGTAGTTTTTATTTGACATTTCTCTGCATATGGATCCTAAGGCCCTCTTTGGTAGGCTAGTTAAGGTTAAGATTGCTTACTAATCTTGCCTTAACCAGCTGTTTGGCCTACATGGGCCCGTAAAAATAAGAGGCCCGATGATAAATTACTGTTGCACTTCAACTTACTCAACCCATTTTCCCCCTGCGATATTTTTAACGAAATTGAATAGTGTCATCATTGCAAATAGAATCATCCCAAAATACCCTGCAAAATTTCGTCAGTTCATTTATCACCGAGCAAATTTTCAAAATGTATATTGTCTGACAAGCCTTAGAACTATGAAAAGTGATTTATTAGTTTTTGGGGCTCCACAAATATATATATATATATATATTTGTATTAAAGAAACTATTTTTTTTATTAACACGTTTATCTCCGTAATTACTCCTATGCTCATGGAGCTACACTCTATTTTCAAAATGTCACCTGAAACTTATCTTCAATATGATAGTATTTGATGCTAATCGGCGTCCATCTGAAAAATTGATCTTTCTGCGCCTTTTTTGCAAATCATCATAACCATGACTGCTTTAAAAATCGATGTTTTCGTTTGGCTAGGTTATAGAATTAGCCATCATGTTTTTTTTTTTTTTTTTTTTTGGTAATTTAGTTATATTATTAAGGATAAAATGGTAATTTAGGATTTTTAATCTAATGAATAAGATGTGCTACCAAATAGTCGAATATCTTATGTTGGTTTGTAATCAAGTCTACCAAATAGCTATCTAATCAACTCTCCACTACTATCTTACTTTTTAAATTATCTTAGTTTATTCTTAACTAACCTACCAAAGAGGCCCCAAAATTTATTGTTACTCGAACATCCACCTCTATCCTTAATTTAAATATAATTACGTAATCATAATTCTCATTCACCATAATTCTCTAAAATCACTCTCGTCCTATTAGCTACGCCACCGCCGATATTATTCTATAAAAATAATAATTTATACTCTCTCCGTCTCCAAATTTTTTTTTGTCCCAGTTTGATTGGTATGAGTTTTAAGAAAATTTAATGTAATTGACTTGTATGGTTTATCGATAATGGAAATTGAGTCACACTCATAATGTAGTGTAATGTATTATTTGTTAATAATGAAGACCGGGTCCCACTTTCATTTGCATTGTTTCAATATGTTCATGTCCAAAAATGAAAGGTGTGTGATTTTGGGAAACGAACCAAAACGAAATTTAAATTTTTGGTATTTCAATATTACCATAACTGAAGCAAAATTTTTAGTTCGGTTATGTTAGGTTTTCGCATTATTTGGTTCGATTTTGATTTATAATTATAACAAATTCGGTTATTTTTTATTTTAACAATATGGTACGGTTCGGTAACCGAACAGAACAATGCTCTAAACAACCATTACATTTTATTTTGTACGTTTTCTCACTTTATGTAACTTGTTGCGGTGTGTTACCATTATATATTTGGGTTATATTTAGCCCGTAAAAGCTCACAAAACTTGGATGGGTGTGGACTTACTTTGCGGCTAGATCAAAAGTGATAATCATCGAGAAGAAACATATCGATTGTTATACTACCTCCATCTCATTTATTTAGTCTCATTTACTATTTGGCACGTATTTCCACTGAAACCTAGTACGCGTTTTAAAATATAATTTTGTAGTATTATTTTTTTTACGGGATACTATGACACTCATAGTATTCCGTAAAAAAAACGATACTACAAAATTATATTTTAAAACCCGTACTAGGTTTCGGTGGAAATACATGCATAAAGCAAATGAGACTAAATAAATGAGATGGAGGTAGTAAGTGACAATGACAATCTTCTTGAACAAAAATAACAAGTGACAATTTTAAATGATGACAATCATTATGAAGAAAAATACTTTCTCAGTTGTGCACCACTTTTTATCTTATGTGTCTTGTATTACTCCCTTCATCTCACTCTAGATGATACATGTGTATTATTTTACACTTACATATATTCAAACATCATATAAAGTAAGACGGAGGGAGTATATAGTAAATAATGCACGTATTTAGAAGACAAATGACGTAATAATAAGTGATAATTATTACTCCGTACTAAAAAAAATAAAAGGACAAAAGTGAGGGAAAAAAAATCAACTATTTAATAAATCAATAGTAATTATCATATAAAAACGACATTCCAAACCCACCGCATGGGTGTAAAATTTGATAGATATCATATACTACGAGTACATGTTACAAAATCTATATGATAGCACTTCAATACTATCCACTTTTTAGCTATATGGTCAAATACCCAACGCTTGAAGTTAGTTAGTTCTCCAAAAAACAAAAATTATATGAGCCAGCCCAATTTACCATCACACTCGAGTATATATGTCGGACCAACGAATTCGCGGCTGAATTGGCCCAGCTCGGCCTAGCCCAATCATCTTCACAAAATCTGAGGTATATTACTCCCTTCATAAAATGACATGTTTCTATTATTTTACATTCATATATATTCAAAAAACGTGTCATGTTAAAAAGAACGGAATGAGTATCATTAATTTTCTTCTAAATACCATAAAATGTTGATTTATTGATTTGTTTATTAGTCCTTTCAGAAAATAAAAAAGGCGGCATAAAGATTAAAGAGGTGTGGGAGGAAGGATTCATGTGTTATAGGGGGACAATGGTGGGCACAAAATCATGATTCAATCCAGTGCAGCGAAACAAATAAAGGCGAAAAAGGGCTTCTGCCTTCTTTTTCTTATCTCTTTAAATATTTTTGTAGATTTTTATTTCTTTTCTTTTTCGAATTAATGTAGACCATAAATTGAATTGATAGAAAAGAAGGGAATGCAAGGCCCCTTTCGCTTACAGCTTTTTCAACTCCATCACATTGCATTATTGCCTCCACCACTGTTTTAGGGTTTAATCATTCATTTCAATTGAGCCCGCCACTCTCTTTTGTTTATTTTGATTTTTCTTGTTCATAACTTATGGTACTAGGTGCAAATGAGTTGAATCGGGATGAAATGAGCTACTGTAGAGTTTGTTTGAGTTAGGCTTTACCTTTGATTGATTTGGTTGAAAAGTTTTTGTTATCATCATATGTGTTTGGCTAAGCTTATAAGTTACTTTAAGTAGCTTATAAGCTATTTAAGAGCTTTAAGCTTTGAAAATGTGTTTGGCAAAATAAGTTTCTTACGAGGGTGTTTGGCTAAGCTTATTTGAAATAGCTTTAAGCACTAATAGCTTATAAGCTATAAAAATAAGTTGGGATGAGAGAATTTATTTCTAAGGAACTTATAAGCTCTATAGCTTATTTTTGGAGCTTATAAGCTACTTAAAGAACTTATTTTGCCAAACACATTTTCAAAGCTTAAAGCTCTTAAATAGCTTATAAGCTACTTAAAGTAGCTTCTAAGCTTAGCCAAACACCGCCTAAGTGCTTATAAGCTCCAAAAATAAGCTATAAGAGCTTATAAGCTCCTTAGAAATAAGTTCCTTCACCCCAACTTATTTTTACAGCTTATAAGCTGTTGGTGCTTAAAGCTCTTTCAAATAAGCTTAGCCAAACACCCCCATAGTCTCGAGCTTAGTATATTTAGAAAAGGAATAATTATTTTGGGATGGATATATAGTGATGTTTTCAAGATCAAATATTTTTTATGAAAATGATAAGTATCAAGGCTTGTTTGGTATGGTGATTGTGGGATATAACATACTTATGATATGGCATCATGATATCTTGTACGGTTCAAAATATAAGGCTTTGAGTTACATTGACTTGTGGTACCATATACCTCATCATCTCTTAGTTGGGATAGGTAACGAGATAGTTGTTAACGACGCATCGTGAAAAATCACTCTAACATATTCTGGAACTATCGCGTGCAATCACACAAGACATATATCATAAGAGTTTCCGAATTTTAACCTCTTATAAATCTAAAAATATAATTTAAAATAAGAATCAAAATACTTAGTCATGGCCTCAAAATAGTTTCGAATTTGAATGTCTTAAACAAAATGCAACAGTTAAGTACTTATATTACTACTAAAGACGCGAGGTTTCACTGAAAAGTAAAAAAAGTAAAATAGTTCTAATCATCATCCACATAGTCCGAAGCTGAACAAGTTGCAAACCATCTTCATCATTTTTATATAGCTCATCATCATTCTCATCCTCATCACTACCTCTTGATCAAAATTAAAATCTGGTTCATCATCTTCATTTTGAATATAATAGGTATGTGTGACTTGGATGTGGATGTTGTCAATGTAGTTTCCTTATGTTGTGATGCTTTCTAGTAAATGTAGATGACCCGATACTCCCAACTTTAGATTGAGAAGTCCAGGATCCCCTACCCATAACAATTTTAACATCACCCCACCGAAGACTATCATCGTCATCAAAGATGAAGTCGTGATCGCTATTTGAAAGATTAACGAAAATCGTGTCTCGTCGTGATAAGGTTGCACGACGAGTCGCGATGCTCAATCGATCGCAATTGCGATGTGAGCGATTAACAACTATGGGTAACACCAGCCATAATTATTGAACTTGTTAATTAATTAAACTAATTAAATTTTCATAATATCACGCTAGCTTCTACATTAATTTATAATTGTTGAAGAATAATTTGATATATACAACCAAACATAATATTGATAACTTATACTCCGTAGTACTCTATTATATAAAAAATCTCAATCTCAGTTATATGTATATCAAGTCTCATGCATGTTGGGTATTTTGCATACCCAATTTTTTTGATTTAATAATATGTTGGTTTCTCTCATTAAAAAAGAAAAAAGAAAAAGAAATGTATATCAAGTTTTATCTATACTAGATGTAGACGACCAACTTTAAATGTAGTATGAAAGAGCACCTTACTTCTCTTAGACAGTAGACACGATACATCTGGAATTATTTCTTAAAAATTGAAAACATCCATAAATTAAGCTCAAATTAAACAATTTTAAGTGTCATGCATGTTGTGTTGAAGTTTTCCGGTTATAGACGGGAAGCCAATTCGGCCCATAGTTTCTATTCTAGTCGTAAATTATTTGAAGTTCAACTCATCAGAAGTCGTTCAAGCTTAAATAAGAAAATTCATAGCTAAAATGAGACAAGCTTGAACATCGTGGTATTTGACTCGTGTATTCGTGAATAAGCTTGATAAGTCATTTAGTTCAAATATAAAACTATTGCATGCTCACAACTCATATATTGTGCTATAATTAGATACAATTGTATTAAATTTATAACAAACTTTTTTTCTTTAATAAGCAGTTTTTTGTCCAAAGGAAGATGCTCGGTGTCAAATACCAAACCAGACACGCTTATGCCACAATCATGTCTATTGCTGTGGAAAAATCTTGTTTCTCCTAAAGCAACGGCGACGGCTTGAAGGACTATTGTGGAATATATTACCAATTTAAGAGAACCTTCGTAGGAGGAAGGTGATAGAGTCAAAGGAGGATGCATGTTGCTCAACATGCGAATTACAACTCAGGTAGCTTCGTGGTGTAGCCTCATGATTTACAAGTGGTGTAGCGCCGTGGTAGTCATGCATAATTGTGTGAGGGGTTTCCTTTCACAACTCAGGTATTCTTCGTGATTTGGAAAAAAAAAAACTCGCTATTAATGTGTGAATTTGCGTTGTTTGTGTTGTATGGAAATGGATAAATAAGGTAATATTCAAGAAGGGAGGGTGAGATAAGGAGAAAATCGTTGATGAAATAAAAAGAAGATTTGTAGAACTGGTGTTCGATGAAATTCATATACTCTCAAATTATTCATTTAGAGATTGGTTGTGCACTCCCAGGCTATGATTGTAAGACTTTGATTCATTGGGTCATGCTTGTATGGTACGAGTACTTTACGAACCAATTTTTTTTTATATAAATAAAACCTTTTTTTTCTTGATAAAAGAAAAAAATCAAGCATCATGTCTTATAAGATGAATGATGAAGTTTAGCGAATATGTAAGTTATTATCATTAAAATATTAAATACTTATAAAAAGTATTTGATTTTTAAATATAAATCTAATTTTAGAAAGCTTGTTTGGAATAGATAAATTAAAGCTTCGTGAGCCTCGAAGCATTTTGTACACAACATAATTTGGTTTGGCAGGTATACATGAAGGTGCAATGACATGTAGTATATTGGAGTAATATTTAATCAGGGTACTAGAATTTGAATTTGAGTCATTTGACAAAGTCATTTAGCTGTAATTTTAATTCGCCTCAGATACTCTATCCCTATTTATATGTCATGCACTTATTTTAATACTGTATTTGATAGGATATGGCCCAACACCTAGGCCCAAAGCATCAGGCCCAATATAAGTGGGCCCCGACAGTTAAGTTCGGCCTAGGTAGCTCGGCCCAACTGAAGATAAGAGACTTTATCACCAAGGCAACCAAGACTCCTACATCGACTACAACTCAAGCTCTAAGAGAGATATAGAAGCTCGGTGTTTATCCATAAAGAAGGAGATCAAGCCAAAGAGTCCAAATAGGAATAGACTTTGTATTAAGGTCGAATTCCATGTAATTACCTATAAATAGGGGCTTAGAATAGATTGAGGGAGGAGAACAATCTTGTAATCACTACTTATACAAGCAATAAAGATCCATACTCTTTCCGCCCGTGGACGTAGATCTATTCCAATAGATCGAACCACGTAAATCCCTTTGTGTTTCGTTTGCTTTCGTGTTCATTAATTCCTTGTCTACGTGCATTAATTACCTTACGAAAATAAGATCGATCACTGGCGCCGTCTGAGGGAAATAAAAATTTGTGAATTCTGATCAAAGTTTTCTAGGTAAACGATAGCCATGACGAGACCAACACGATCGAGTGTTGCTGCTGCTGCCGCCAACAATGAAAAGGAGAATCAACAAACCGGACAAGAAATTCCGGCAGCCGAGGCAAGCCAAGTGCAAGATCAGAATCTTGCGGTCAACCAGCGGCCTGGGAAGGAACATGTGAGAGACCGAACCCCAGAGGGCCACGTCGATCATGTTCCGTTGGACAAGTTTGGCAATCCGATCCAATGTGACAGAGAGGGTCGCGACAGCAGCAAGGAAGATAACCGTGCCAACTCACAGCAAGAATTTGACGATGCTGTAAAAGCGTATCTGACGAGAAATTAGCAAGATTTCATAAAGTTCGTCGAGCAGCGGAAAGCTCATAGCCGAGGATGAGAGCATGAAGCTGCGTCTGTATCGAATCACCGGCAGAAGTCCCCAAGCGTCAGGATCCTAGACGCACGGGACGCCGGGAATCCTTTTAGGCAATTTGCTGATGATCGTCCAAGGAACTATAATCGCGTCTCACCTCAGCGCGATGCAATTTCACCTCGTCGCTACGCTGACTCACCTCGGCGCGGCGAGGACAATTACTGAGGTGGGAGATTCGACGTTTATGGGAGGATCTCTACTCCTTTCACTAACCCGATACTCTACATACCTCTCCCTCCTTCGTACAAGGTGCCGCGGTGAACTTCCTATCCCAATTTCAATACAACACTGCTCAATCAAGGGCTCAGTGACGACATCTACATGTGCAAAATATTCCCAGAGCTGTTGGTTGATAATGCTCGCATGTGGTTTGATAGCCTACCATCTCGGAGTATTAACTCCTATGACGAGCTGATGCAGGCCTTCGAGTGAAGATTTTTCCAAAAGGCCGAGCCCAAAATCACTGCGGCACACCTACTCACCATAAGGCAGAAGCGAGGCGAACCTATCAACGACTTTATGACCCGATTCAACGAAGAGAGTCTAAAAGTCGATCGTTTAACTGATGAAGTCCTCATCTCAGCCTTCCAAAATGCTATCCAGTTGGGCGTCCTATATAAGGAGCTCGTAAGGAATGAGCCTCGTACTGCGAGGTAATTGTGGAATATCGCCGATCAATTCGCAAAAGCTGACGAAGCCGACAGGCGCAAGCGCGAAGCTGATAAGGCCGAACCGACTGATCGGAAGGAAGATCATAATGGCCGAGGTCAAGGCCGCCGAAGTGCCTTCGACAGACTCCAACGGGCACCAGTTGAATCCCAACTTGGACCTCGGCAGAACCAGGAAAAGAGCCAGTTCACACCGTTGACAAGGCCGAGGACTGAAATCTATGAGCTGCACGCTAACATGTTCGAGAAGCCTCAGCCTATGTCATAAGGAGGGTCGAAACGCCGATCCACGAACAAGTATTGCCGCTTTCATGAGGATTACGGCCATAACACGGAGGACTGCAGGAACTTGGCTGAAGGTATTGAGCATTTGGTGCGTGACAGTATCCTTAAAAAGTACCAAAGTCGCGGTCAATACGAAGCCTAACCTCAGGGCAAGGGAAAGCGCAAGAACAGAGAGGGGAATAACTATGGCCCCCATGTGGATAAGAAGCCGAAGCGCGAGGATGAAGACGAAGACAAGGACCAACCTCAGTTCGACGGAATCATCACAACCATCACTGGGCTCCCTCAAGGAGCCACGAAGTCATCACTTAAGGCCGAGGCCCGAAGTCGCCAGACTGACGAACCTTCACAAAAAAGGTTCAAAAAGGACGAGGCCATTACATTTTCTGAGAAAGATCCGGAGCCGTCAACCATGCCTCACCAAGACGCCATTGTGATCGAGGCCGGGGTGGCCAACAAGCTCGTTCAACGAGTATTCATTGACAGTGGAGCCTCGGTAAGCGTACTCTTCAAAGATTGCTTCGAGAAGCTAGGGGTCGAGGAGGCACGCCTCACACCGGTGCCGATCCCCCTAAAAAGCTTCATCCAGCAAGAGACGCAAATAGAGGGGATCATTCAACTCCCCGTTACAGTGGGGAAGCATCCATTGTCATCCACCAAAGTGATAAATTTCTTCGTTGTGAAAGCCAACTCTCCCTACAACATCATCCTAGGAAGAGATTGGTTGGTGGCAGTGAAAGCCATCTGTTCGCCATACCACTTGACTATCAAAATACCATCCAAGGGTGGGGTGATCGTAATTCGAGGTGATCAGAAGCGAGCTAAAGAGTGCATGCAGATCGCCCTACGAGGTGTTGGGACACCTTAGCATCCGCAAGCATAGCAACCACAGAAACCGGAGGAGTTGGAGCTGGAGAAGGCATCTGTATTTGACGAGCCAGTAGAAGATGTTGCGCTGTTCGAAGACTACCTGTCTAAGGTCGTCAAAGTAGGTTTTGTGGGCGGAGCCGAACTCCGAAAGCAGATCATCCAACTTCTTCGGGAATACATGAATGTCTTTGCTTGGTCACCCCTTGATATGACCGGGGTGGCACCAAGTATCATCACACACCGGCTGAACATCGACCCAAGAGTAAAACCAGTCCGGCAAAAGCAGCGAGTGTTCGCAGCAGAGCAGAACCAGGTCATTTATGACGAAGTGCGTCAACTTTTGAAAGCACAAATACTTTTCAAGTCAAATATCCGACGTGGATAGCAAATCCGGTGATGGTCAAAAAGCAAGGAGGAGGGTGGCGGATGTGTATCGACTACACCGATCTCAACAAACACTGCCCCAAGGACTGCTATCCCTTCCCCAAGATCGACAAGAAAGTCAAAGCCCTCGTCGGCCATAAAGTCTTCAGCTTCCTTGATCTGTACAAAGGGTACCACCAAGTCCTCATGAGTGATGAGGACGCGCCGAAAATAGCCTTCATTACGGACTTCGGCATTTATGCGTACAAGAAGATGCCTTTCGGACTCAAGAATGCTAGGAGCGACCTATCAAAAAATGGTCGACAAAATATTCGAGCCTCACATCGGAAAGAACGTAGAGGTATATGTGGACCACATCGTCGTCAAAAGTAAAGAGCCGACTACTTGTGTTGACGACCTCAAGGTCGTCTTCAGCCTCTTTCACAAGGTGAACCTGAAGCTAAACCCCAAGAAGTGTACCTTCATGGTCCAATCAGAAAATTTTATGGGGTACTAGGTTTCTCAAGAGGGTTTGAAAGCCAATCCATCCAAAGTCCGAGCTATCCAAGAGAAGAATGTGCCAAAAACCATTCATGATGTACACAAATTGATAGGCTGCTTGGCCGCGCTAAGTCGTTTCTTGTCTAAAGCCGCTGAAAAATAGCTCCATTTCTTCAAGATTTTGAAAAAGGCAGCCGGGCTTCGAATGGAAAGACAAGCACAAGTCGGCATTTGAAGAGCTCAAGAAGTACCTTACGAATCTCCCTGACTTTATCCGTTCCAAAGGAGGGAGAGGTCCTTTCCCTATACCTCGCAGCCTCGGACGAGGCCATAAGTGCGGTGCTAGTTCGGGAGGAAGGACGTCATCAACTGCCTATCTACTTCATCAGCCGAGCACTAAAAGGGCCGGAGACGAGGTACCAACCGCTTGAGAAAGTTGCGCTTGCATTGGTAAATGCTGCAAGGAGATTGCGACCTTACTTTCATGCGCACTCCATACAAGTCCTCACCGACCTGCCACTTCGACAAGTGCAGACCAAACCAGAAACGTCAGGAAGGATTGCAAAGTGGGCAGTTAAGCTCGGCGAGCACACCATCTCTTTTTGCCCACGTCAAGCCATAAAAGGTCAAGCCTTAGCAGATTTTCTAGTGGAGGCAAAATTTACAGAAGTGCCAAAGCCGACCGAATCCTCCCCAAGCAAAACCGATGCCGAAGCCCTAACCGAACCACCAAAAGATTATTGGAAAGTCTACTTGGACGGGGTTTCGGGACATTCAGGGAGCGGAGCAGGTGTCATACTCCTCAGCCCAGAAGGACAAGAGACTACTTATGCACTTCGGTTTGACTTCCCAACAACAAATAATAAGGTGGAGTACGAAGCTCTAATCGCTGGACTTCATCTAGCTCAGGCCCTCCAGATACGAGCTGTTCAAGTCCACAGCGACTCTCAAGTCATAGTGAGCCATATGCTAGGAAAGTACGAGGCTAAAGGCGAAAGGATGAAAAAGTACCTCCACAAAGCTAATAGTTTACAACAAGGCTTCTCATATTTCGAGTTGGTTCGAATTCCAAGGGGGAAAACAACCGAGCCGATACTTTAAGCAAATTAGCATCATTATCTACAAGCTCTCCCGTGGAAGAAGTCAAGTGCCGAAGCATAGATAAAACCGAGGTCAACCTAGTAACTTAGGACGAGCCGAACTGGATGACCCCCTTTCGAGCATATTTGGAGAAGGGCGAACTACCCAGTGATAAGCTCGAGGCTAGGAAGATCTTAAGTAAGTCTCTGAAGTACACTCTAGAGCAAGGAGTGCTGTACAAAAAATCGTATCTTTAGCCTCTCCTAAGATGCGTTGGGCCGAACCAAGCGAACTACGCATTGCGAGAAGTGCATGAAGGATCGTGCGGAAGTCACATAAGAGCTCGAGCATTGTCAAAGAAGGTAATGAGATGGGGATACTACTGGCCCACAATGTTCCAAGATGCAGTCGACCTCGTGAAAAAGTGCCCGAAATGCCAAGTCCATGGGACAGTGCCGAGGCTACCCCAGACCGACCTTACAAGCATGCAAAGCCCTTGGCCGTTCATGCAATGGGGGATAGACATCGTCGGCCCATTCGATAAAGCTCCTGGACAGCTCCAGTTCCTCATTATAGCCATCGACTATTTCACTAAGTGGGTCGAGGCTGAACCCTTGGCGAAGATTACGAGCAAGAATGCCATTAACTTCGTCTGGAAGAACGTAGTTTGCCATTTTGGTGTACCTCATATTTTAGTCTCGGATAATGGGACGCAGTTCACAGACAGGACATTCAGGGAATAGTGTGAAGGGCTTCATATTCAATAGAAGTTCACTTCGGTAGCTCATCCTCAAGCAAATGGCCAAACCGAAGTCACCAACCGGACGATCGTCAAGGGACTCAAAACTCGCCTAGGTAAAGCCAAAGGAGATTAGGTAGCGAACTTACCCTAAGTCCTATGGTCATACCGAACAACTCCCCGGAGCTTGAACGGTGAAACACCCTACAGTCTGGTGTACAGAACCGAAGCAGTGATCCCAGTAGAGATCGGCCTGCCGAGCCCCCGCACTATTAACTTCTCAGCCGACTCCGAACTAATCTGGATTTGTTAGAGGAGAAGTGAGAGCTCGCCTACATAAAGGAAGCCAAGTACAAGCAACAAGTGGCTCGGTACTACAACCAAAGAGTAAAGTATCAGCAATTCCAAGTAGGCGACCTCATACTTTGAAATAACGAGGTCAATAAAGCGGAAAAGCTCGGCAAGTTGGAAGCCACATGGGAAGGACCTTACCGAGTCAAAGAAGTCCTCGGCAAAGGGTCGTACAAGCTCGCCTTCTTATCCGGTGAGCCAATACCCCGTACATGGCACATTACACATTTGAAGAGATACTTTGCATAAGTGGCTGAGAGTAATGTTCAAGTCATTTAGTTCGTCTAGGTCATGAATCAGGTCGTCATGTTCTTTTTATCATATTTAACTTCAGTTTTCCTATTAATAAATTCTTTATTTTTCCTTTAATTTGTTTGGTCTTGCATGTCTCATTTTGCATTTATGAATATTGCTACTCCACTTATGCATATTATCTCGCCCTTTTCATTTAAAACCCTGACGAGGGTACTTTAATATCCTTTTAAGGATAAATAAACTCCATAGCTGGAGTAGCATTCAAACACGCGTAAGGGGACCACCCCTATCGATAAATTCGACAAATAAGGAACTTCGTGCCTACCTTAGTTAAAAACAAGGACAAACTACTTTTGTTTAAAATGAGGAGGCACTACCTTCGTTAAAAGCAAGGATGAATTACCTTTATTTAAAATGAAGACGAGCTAAACCTCGTCTTATGACGAGGTGCTATTTAAAGCCAAAATCTCGTCCTATGACGAGGTCGTGCTCTCTAAAGCCAAACTTCATCTTACGACGAAGTGAGCTATTTAAAGCCAAATTTCGTCTTATGACGAAGTAAGCTATCTAAAGCCTACCTTCGTTAAAAACAAGGACGAAATACCTTTGTTTTAAATGAGGAGGCACTACCTTCGTAGAAACGGTGAACCTTTGTTTAAAACGAAGACGAGCCTAAACCTCATCCTATGACGAGGTTGAGCTATCTAAAGCCTACCTTCATTAAAAAATAAGGAGAAATACCTTTGTTTAAAACGAGGAGGCACTACCTTCGTAGAAACGGTGAACCTTTGTTTAAAATGAAGACGAGCCTAAACCTCGTCCTATGACGAGGTCGAGCTATCTAAAGCCTACCTTCGGTAAAAAACAAGAAAAAGTACCTTAGTTAAAAACGAGGATGAAAAGCTTGAATATCAATACATAAATTTCCATTTTATTTCATAAAAAGGAAAAAGTACAATTACATCAAGAAGACGAAGAGCCCGGAGGCTTAGGCTTGCTAAAGCTGAGCCAATCTCTAGCAAAATCTCTACTAGTGTTCAGATTCAGGATATTATCTATATTAATTCTACCTCCGCCTCTACTTCATCCAGCAGCTCGGCCACCCTGACTTCGGGTATTTTGGCTCGATCGACCTCGGCCTCGTCCCGACGCTGATTGCCGTTCTCGGTCATAAAATTCCGTAGAATGGCGCTTGACAATCCTAGAATCAGGATTCGCCGAACTTGAAGGTCCATCTTTCAAAAATTCCCTAGAAGTGCGGTCAAGAAGCCCCAGGTTTGGACCAGGGTTGGCTGAAAGAGAAGACCGGGCTTCAGACAAGATACGACGCTCCAACTTTGGGTGACGAGCCAAAACTGTCTTATACGTGCTCGCCACTCGCATAAGCTCGCTCACTTGATCCCGAAGTTCCTAGGAGTCATCTCCATATTGTTCCCTGTAGCTTTGGCACCGAGCCTTGAGCTCCCTGACTTTGTTATTCGTCTCGGAAATGGTAGACCCCCCAGCTCGGTGAATTATAGCCTCGTACTCAGCATGCTCCTGAGAAATTACTTCGGCCTTTTTGGCTTCATCCTCAGCAATCTCCAACTTCTCTTCGAGCTCTAAAAACTAAGCCTGTAGCTCGTTATATTTGAGCTGAGCAGCAGTAAGCTTGACATCGGCCTCGTTTTGAACATGCCCATCCCGGCCTTTCCAATGTAAGACTTCGGCCTCTTTCACCTCAAGAGCCTGAGTCAATTGGGATATTTGAGCAATCAATGGAAAAGCATCAAATAGTTTGGGAGAAGAAGACTACAAAGGCAAATGAAAGAAATTTCAATTAAACTTGGAATTTCATTAAAAGCCATTTCGGCTAAAGGAAAAGCGTCGCGTCGTCCTAGTGACGACGTAATACAGGGATCTAAAAAAAAAGAAAAGGGGATCAAACCGTCCCCTCCAAGATTCTCTTCTTCTTGCTGAGGCTCAGCTTCGGCATTCTTCGGCTCCTCTTCGGCCTGCCTCACCGGCTCTTGCTCTTGCATTTCGACCTCCTCAGCCAAGCTCGCGATTGCGGCTTTAACCTTTGGATCTTTGTCAACTGGACAAGAGCGGATGCTTTCGGCTGTAAGGAGAGTAGACAGTGAAGTAAGCTTCTTCACTATCGGGAAGTCTCCCATGAACTCCGACAATACCGCAGCGTACTCACGAAGCAGTTTGTCGGACGAAGTCACCTCATAACCATACTTAGACTTATCTAAGTCTAGATAGTCATGGGCAATCTCGTCAATGACTTCTGCTTTCACGACGGTGTTCAGGACCGCCGCCAGCTCAGTCGCCAGCTCGGAAAACTTCCCCGAAAGGAAGAGCCTATTAGAAAAGGCACAAAGTACCTCCCCTTGGGAGGACGCCACCTCGGCCTTAATACCAGCCGCCTTGGCCTTTTCTGAAGCCACTTCGGCCTTTAGCATTGCTATTTCGGCTCTAGCCGCCTTAGCCGCGGCTATTGATTCAGCCATCAGCCTCTCCGCCTCTCTGGCTTTCTCTTCGGCGGCGGTAACTTTATTCACCAATTTCTCCTTGGCCGCCTTCACCTGGTTTAGCTCTCGAGCCAATATCCTATGCTCGGTTGCCAGGTCGGCGACAACCAGTTCAGCACGCTGCAATATGGATCAACATTAAAACAGTAAAATAGAATACTAAAGTGTTCCGAAGTAAAGTTAGCTACCTCGGCGAGTTTAATACTTGATCAGAGGGGCCGTCACCCCCCACCCCGATGATAACTACGTCGGACCCCACGCGCGGTTCTTTACTCCGCCGTGGGGCAAGACGAAGCGGTGAACCCATATCTTGTGAACCCATCGGAGGGGACTGAACCACCTCCATCGTTTTCTCTGAGGAGGCAGTAGAAGGTTTCGAGGCATCCACAGTAGGCATCGACCTCTTCTTGGACTTCTTGGGTTTCAATTCAAAGTTCACTGCAAAATAGAAAAGAGGGGGTTAGAATATATAAAGAAAACCCAATGTCACACAAGACACAAATCAGGGCCTCACCTGGATCCACCATTGAGGTAGGGTCGTAAGGGCTTAGCCCTAGCATAGCGAGCTCGGCCTTGGGATATTCCTTGTCCACAAGGCCGAGCTCTCTCAGAGATTTCTCAAGGTCACTGAAGTCCTTTTCGGTGCCTTGATCCTCTAGCTTATCTGTATTCCAGATAAACTGAGGGACCTCTTCGGATCGGCAGAAGAAGAATTTCTTCTGCCAGTTCGTGTTTGTGGACTTCGTTTTCATTCGGAAGCTCTGAAAAGGGGGAAAGGTAATACCACCCAGAAGAACTAGGCTTTAGTTGAAAAAACCTAAGGATCAACCCTAAGGTAAGCGGGTGGCCGAAGTGACCAGCTTCGGCAGCCAGCCCTACTAACTGCTTCAAAGAGTTCGGCATTATTTGACCAAGAGAAATACCGAACTTTCGTAGTAGATCGGCATATACAGAAGGAAGGGGAAGACGAAGACCACAGTTTAGGCAATCTTCGTAAACGGTAAAAAACCCTACCGGAGGCGCACAAGCCCTATCTTCCGGACGCGGAACAATGAGAAGGGCAGAATTCGGAAACAAATTTTTTTGGCAATTTTTTGAATTGAGGGGGCATCTAAACTCGACGCAAAATTAGAAACCCTACCAGCCCTATCTATAGCAGGAAATATAACCCTATATGTTTTGGGAATGGAATCGTCAACGGTGAAACATTCTATCTCTGTGTAAGACGACCCATCTAATGTTGCCACCGGCGAACCAGACGGTGACACGGACTCTGCACGATTTTTATTACCATGGGATTGACTGGAATTAGAAGAAGAAGCCATGGAAAATAACTTACTCGTGCTTAATGGAAGTTCTGAAGGAGCGACGGCGACGGAAGTAACAGAAATGCGGAACGCGGAGGCAAGGGAAATGGCACAAACTTGAGAGAGAAATTTTTGAAATTTTGGAAAATATGATGGAATAGCATCTCAAGGAAGTTATATCCCTGTTCCGCCTTTTTGCCTTCCCCCAACGTCCAATCACGCCTCACTTTATCGGGACTCCAAGCGGCGCATTAATTAAAGTAACTGACACTCCGTGTTCGTCCTCGGCAACTACTTCTCTGACCTCGTCTTAACAAGGCGGTACAAACTCGACTTCGTCAAATTTATTTTTCGACGGGGTAAGTTATTTTAAGACGAGGCGGTACGCGATTGACTTCGTCAATTCTACTTTTGACGGGGCAACGCACTTCAAACTGACTTCGTCTTAACGAGGCGGTACGCGATTAACTTCGTCAATTCTACTTTTGAGGGGGCAACACACTTCAACCTCGTCTTAACGAGGCGGTACGCGATTGACTTCGTTAATTCTACTTTTGACGGGGCAACGCACTTCAAACTGACTTCGTCTTAACGAGGCGGTACGCGATTGACTTCGTCAATTCTACTTTTGAGGGGGCAACACACTTCAACCTCGTCTTAACGAAGCGGTAAGCGATTGACTTCGTCAATTCTACTTTTGACGGGGCAACACACTTCAAACTGACTTCGTCTTAACGAGGTGGTACGTGATTGACTTCGTCAATTCAATTTTGACGGGGCAATGCACTTGACATCACTCCTACCTCAGCTATTTCCCCTAACTCACACCCTCGCTTCTACATCTTTTTTGGGGGGGATGTGATAGGATATGGCCCAGCACCTAGGCCCAAAGCATCAGGCCCAATATAAGTGGGCCCCGACAGTTAAGCTCGGCCTAGGCAGCTCGGCCCTACTGAAGATAAGAGACTTTATCACCAAGGCAACCAAGACTCCTACATCGACTACAACTCAAGCTCTAAGAGAGATATAGAAGCTCGATGTTTATCCATAAAGAAGGAGATCAAGCCAAAGAGTCCAAATAGGAATAGACTTTGTATTAAGGTCGAATTCCATGTAATTACTTATAAATAGGGGCTTAGAATAGATTGAGGGGGGAGAACAATCTTGTAATCACTACTCATACAAGCAATAAAGATTCATACTCTTTCCGCCCGTGGACTTAGATCTATTCCAATAGATCGAACCACGTAAATCACTTTGTGTTCCGTTTGCTTTCATGTTCATTAATTCCTTGTCTACGTGCATTAATTACTTTACGAAAATAAGATTAATCAGTATTTATCAACAAATAGAACAATTTTCATTGAGTATAAGATATTCTCTAGCTAAAACGCCAATATCATTTTGGAAATTGAATAATACGTGTAATTTTGACGAAAACTATGATTGAAATTTTCAAGGACTTTTATGGATTTGGATACTTGAGTTTCTATTTATCAATTTTAATTAATTTTGGGGGTAGTTATTATAGGTATAGACGTACTTGCATTGATTACGAGACAAGTGTGAAGACTTGTTTTGCATGAAATTATATTAAAAGGGTTCACGGGCTACAAACAAACAATCTGGGCTCAAATTACGAAACAACTGTACGCACTGTTGGCTCACTCGCGCCATTTTTATTCCCCCAATTACTATATGTTTTCCTTAATCTTTTAATTATTTTTTTAGAATTTTTAGGGAAATTTGAATTTAAATCTTTGACTCAATTTTTTGTATTGTCTGTCTATTATTGTTTTTTTAGAAAGCCTCAAAGTTAAAGACATAAGTTGATAACATAGGATGATTCAAGGGTTAATAATGATATGAATGATATGATCAGCGAAGTAATTTAACACCCCCCCCCCCCAAAAAAAAAAAAAAATTGATGCGTCAACTTACCATCTCAATTCATGAATCACGGAACGTCCATTTAAAAAAGAAATAAAGAACATAGAAGAATAGGCACACATCGCAAACTTCAATAGTTCTCAATTAATTTTTAATTTGAATGTATTTTGAGGATAAAATTGATGCACAATGAAAAATTCAAATATATAAGACTATGTTTATCAGTAACATTTTTATTTTTATATTATTAAATTAATTTCGCTCTCTTTTATAAATTTATTATTTCTTCCACCAACCATCTCTATTTTTATAAGTTTATCAATGGCCACTTCAACTATTCAACCACAACATAATACATTATTATTTAATTGATTTTTTATAATAATTTAATTATATTAAATAAATACATAATAAAAATAATAAAATTTAATTTTTTTCAAAAAGTACAAACTAATAATTAAACTGAAGATTCTCAAATCAACTTAGAAATTACAATAATTGAAATATAAAAATAAAAATAAACAACTGATGAAAAGATTCTACGAAAATTGAACATTTTGATAATCATCACCAAGTTTTTGCCATATGTGCTCGATCAGATCGATTTGAAGAGCGTTGTGAGCTTCTCTATCACGACGTTTGAAGTGTTTGTTCGTGGAAGCTGAGAATTTTGACGAAAATTTTGAGAGACGTTTTTTAGTGGGTGGGTGATCATCTTCGGGGATAGGAGATTGAGTGGAATTTTGATCGAAATTGTCACGCCCCAGTTCCCGAGGGAAGGCACGTGTGCCGGGACATGGCAAGGGTTGGAATTAAGAAGCGGGGAAGAAAGGGGCTCATGGCTTGGGATAATATAATTATTAAGAAATTAAATACGGGATCGGGACGCACAGCACGAACTACGAGGTAGGTAATAAGAAAACCATACCACTCGTACCGGCCGCCTATGTCTGAATACCCGTAGACATAAATAATAAAATACGGGATCGGGACATACAATTCAAACTATGGGGTTGACTAAGCCAAACAACCCATGCTGGCCGACTTGTCTGAATACCCGTAATATATATATATATATATATATATATATATATATATATAATCAATGGTGTAAGAGGAACGTAGAGATTTTATATCAAAATACGAAATTAACTTAGGATATTATATATAGGGAGATGAACTTTATTTATAGGTGTAGCGGAAGCCTTTATTCTTTTATACATCAACAACAACAATCATCTCCAGCTTCATCTGCTCTACCAGCTCCCTAATCTGCAAAACATTTGGAAAGGAATTGCAGGGCTAAGTACTAATGTACCCAGTGGACTTGTGCCCAAAATATTTTATCATAAAAAGAATATCCATGATAATAAAGTATACATAGAAGGGTTTTGAAATTTAATTTACTTCCATGCATACCAAACCTCGATTTTCATGATTGTGCGCACATGTGTATTACCCTGTTACTCTTATACTAATCCCAGGACATTGCCACAGCCGGATCCCTTTTCATGATGGAGCTATAGTTTGGAGGCAATAGAATATTTTATCCAGAGATTCTCCCCTTGAAGTTAGAATCAATTGGTGATCAACCCAACGATTTCTAACTATGCGCACAGTCTCCC
Organism: Mentha longifolia; assembly: GCA_001642375.2. NCBI lineage: Eukaryota > Viridiplantae > Streptophyta > Magnoliopsida > Lamiales > Lamiaceae > Mentha > Mentha longifolia. The sequence continues at coordinate 24,992,345 of CM038117.1, read as the reverse complement.
GATTAGTGTGTTAGACCAACCGAAAGACCCGATCGCATACATTATAAGAGCATTAAACATGTAATAACACATTAAAACATTTTTATGGATAATCCCATTTTATCAGAGTTTACTAACTCAAATAATAATTTGCAAGAATAAAGCCCCACCTGATAACTTAAGATATCCAAATAACTCGAAGCCCTGATCCTTAATACTATCTTCATTGATACGTGAAATATTAGTTGCTACTAATATATATGAGTAAGCTTGGAAATTTTACTGCTAACTCTTATCTTCTAAAGGAATGCAACAACTCTGTATTTATAGGCATATAAAGGTAGTGTATAGGCTTGCTTACTTGATATTATAGCTTTAGATAATCACCATTCACAGACTTATTAGGCAATCTAGTTCATTGACACGTGTATAAAGAATAATAGGTAAGCAATCTTTTAATAATTATATTTGCTACACTAGTCATTATCTCACCATAGGTAGATATATGCTATTTATTATAATATATATATATGTATATACACGTTAATATATAATATGCATGGGATTTGCATGCATATGTTATGTATTACGTAATATGTAATACTAATGTACTCGTATATTTATAAAAAGTTATAAAATTCCTCGCCTTTGAAATTATTAGGACTTAGAAGAATTGCTTTGATATATATATATATATATATATATATATATATATCTACTATACTAATAAATTATTATTAGTATATTACATTCTTAAACATATAATTATTGAGATTAAAAGAATTATTCTTAATAAAGTATATCTTCTTATTCTAAATCTCTCAATAGAATTGGAAAAAATTTCTAAATTTATATATAATACTTATTTTAACTAATTATATTTAATAAGAAAATTTGGATATTACATCCCTCCCTCCTTATAAAAATTTCGTCCCTAAATTTCACGTACTTGAATATTCTAAGTCGGGGTACCGGGCTCTTATCTTTTCCTCTAACTCCCATGTAGCCTCTTCTTGGTCATGATGATTCCAAAGTACTTTAACTTGTGGAATTTCTTTGTTCCTCAAAATTCGTACCTTGCGATCGAGTATCCTTATCGGTCTTTCCTCATACTGTAAGTCCTGACTTAGGATTACCTCATCATATTTTATTACGTGTTTAGGATCAAACACGTACTTTCTTAACATAGAAACATGGAACACATTGTGAATACCTGTTAAGTTAGGTGGTAGAGCTAACTTATAAGCGACGGGACCTATTCTCTCAAAAATTTCGAAGGGCCCGATGTACCTAGGGCGTAACTTACCTCATTTTCCAAATCGTATAATTCCCTTTGTAGGAGAAACCTTGAGAAACACATAATCTCCAATCTCAAACTGAAGATCTGTGCGTCTTTTGTCGGCATACGATTTTTGTCTATCTTGTGCCTCCTTTATCCTCTGTCGAATTAAATCAACAGCTTCTACCATGTCCTGAACCAAGTCTGGACCCAATAGTTTCCTTTCGCCAACTTCATTCCAATAAAGTGGCGATCTACACTTCCGTCCGTATAAGGCTTCATACGGTGCCATCCCTATAGTTGCCTGATAACTATTGTTATAGGCAAATTCTACAAGTGGTAGAACATCCTCCCAGTTGTTACCACGATCTGTGACAACCGCTCGAAGCATATCTTCTAGAACTTGTATTGTTCTTTCAGACTGTCCATCCGTCTGAGGGTGGAAAGCGGTGCTGAAGTTCAATTGAGTTCCCATTGCTTCCTGTAGGCTCCTCCAAAATTTTGATGTAAATCTCGTATCTCGATATGACGTAATTGATACAGGAATTCCGTGCAGTCGAACTACTACTTCCTAAAGTCATCTTCATTGGTAGGAAGTGGACTGATTTTGTCAGTCGATCAACTATGACCCATATAGCTGTATTTCCTCGCGTTGACTTTGGAAGGCTCACCACGAAGTCCATATTGATATGTTCCCATTTCCACTCTGGAATTGGCAGTGGTTGTAACACTCCATATGGCCGTTGGTGTAATGCCTTCACTTGTTGGCATGCAAGGCATCGTTCCACAAATGATGCTATATTTTTCTTCATGGCCTCCCACCAAAAGTTTTGACGTAGATCCATGTACATTTTTGTACTTCCAGGGTGGGCGGTGTATGGTGTATCATGAGCCTCACTCATAATCTCATTTTTTAACTCATTGTTTCTTAGAACGGACAATCTCTCCTTATACATAAGAGCTCTATCTTTTGCAATTGCAAAAACTTCTGAAAATCCCTTGGCTTCTCCCGTTTCAACCTTTGAACACATTTTCTCTAAGAATTCATCTTTCTTCTGAGCTTCAATGATTCTCTCTCGTAAATCTGGTTTAGCCATTATTGCTGCTATGTAACTTGACACTGTTTCTGGCGGGCATACAACTTGTAGTTCGAGAGCGCGAATTCTCGAATAAGTTTTTCTTGTTCCGTAATCAAAGATCCTAATTTTCCTTAGGCTTTTTTGACTGAGGGCATCAGCTACTACATTGGCTTTTCCAGGATGATAGTTGATGCTACAATCGTAGTCTTTAACCAACTCCAGCCATCTTCTCTGTCTCATGTTTAACTCCTTCTGCTCGAAGAAGTACTAAGCTCTTGTGGTTAGTGAAGATTTCACACTTAACTCCATAGAGGTGGTGCGTCCAGATTTTTAATGCATGGACAACTGCTGCTAGCTCCAAGTCATGAGTAGGGTAATTTAACTCACGAGGTTTCAATTGTCGTGATGTATATGCTATCACATTCTTGTTCTGCATTAGCACGCATCCTAGACCTTGTTTTGACGCATTAGTGAATACAGTGAATCCTTCGTTGCTATCAGGAATTGCTAACACTAGGGCGGTGGTCAGTCTCTTTTTCAGCTCCTGAAAACTTCGTTCGCAATCTTCAGTCCAGGTGTACTTAATTCCCTTCTTGAGTAATTGCGTCATTAGTTTAGCCAATTTGGAGAATCCTTCAATGAATCTCCTATAATAATCTGCTAAACTAAGAAAACTCCATATTTCGTTAGCATTTGTTGGGGTCTTCCATCCGTTGACTGCCTCCACTTTTGCAGGGTCGACTTTTATGCTTTTGCAGAGACGATGTGGCCTAAAAATATAACATCTTTTAACCAGAATTCACACTTGCTGAATTTGGCATATAACTTCTCCATACGTAATGTTTCTAGTACGATACGTAGGTGTTCTTCGTGTTGGCTTTCGCTTTTTGAGTATATGAGAATGTCGTCAATGAAGACAAGGACAAAACCATCCAAATATTGATGAAAAATCCAATTCATTAGATCCATGAATACTGTTGGGGCGTTAGTTAGTCTGAATGGCATAACGGTGAACTCGTAGTGTCCATATCTGGTTCGGAATGCCGTCTTAGGGATGTCTTCTTTTCTCACTTTAAGTTGATGTTATCCAGATCGAAGATCGATTTTCGAGAATATGGATGCTCCTTTCAACTGGTCAAAGAGATAGTCTATCCTTGGTAGTGGATACCTATTTTTGATTGTGAGCTTGTTCAATTCCCTATAGTCGATGCACATCCTTAAACTCCCATCCTTCTTCTTTACAAAGAGTACTGGTGCTCCCCATGGTGATACACTGGGTTGTATGAAACCCAGGTCCAATAGTTCTTGTAGTTGAACTTTCAGCTCCTGTAATTCTTTTGGAGCCATCTGGTAGGGTGCTTTGGAAATTGGTGCAGCTCCTGGTTCTAGATCAATCAAGAACTCAACTTGTCTATCTGGGGGTAATCCAGGTAAGTCGGTAGGAAATACATCTTCATATTCTTGTATAACTGGTATTGTGTCAATCTCTTTCTCCTTCTAAGGTTGTTCTTTCAAAGTAACCCAGAAAGCTTGACAATTCCCTTTCGCATAATTGACGCAAGCTTTTATTGCCGAGACGATTGGTACTCTCGCACCACTTCTTGTGCCATGGAGACTTACTCTATCTTCATCATTTCCTTGGAAATAAACTTCTCTCTCCTTGCAATCAATCGTTGCCCCATTCTTCTCTAGCCAATCCATCCCTAATATTACGTCAAATTCTTTCATGGATATAACGTATAAGTCTGCTACAAAAATCTGTTCAACGATTTTAATTTCTTGATTCTCAAAGGCTTTTTCTGATAACATGGTTTTTCCTGACGGAATGGTTATTTGTAGGGCTTGATCTATTTTTCTAGGTCTCAAGTCTAGGATATCACATATAATTTATGAAATGAAAGAATGTGATGCTCGTATCAATATGCTAAGATAGGTATGTTGTTTAGGTAAATCATACCTGCAAGGTTCTCAGGTGCTTTGGCTACTTGCTCCTGGTTTATGGCGTACACCCTAACTTGTTGAAGAGGTTTAGGCATCGGCTTCTGATATCCCTGATTCATCCGTAGAGGTGGAGGTGGCGGCGGTAAAGGTTGGAATCTTGGCATTCCCTGGTTTTAGTTGGAAAATGGACAATCACGGGAAAAGTGTCCTGGCCTTTTATACCTAAAACAATCATTGGTGCCCTTTCTACATTCCCCAAAATAATACTTTTGACAGATACGACAAAGTGGTTTGTCTTTGTGTTGCCCTAGTTGTTGAAACTGCTGAGGATATCCCCTCCATGGTTGTTTTCCGTGGAAACTTCTTGTGTTCCTCTCTTCCCACTTTCTTTTTTTATTGGCTTGGTTTGGTACATGCTCGGGTGCCCTCTCTCTTTCTCTTGGAAGCATAGATTCTATATCCATAGCTCTGCTTAGTATCTGAGCATATGTAAGTGGTCCGTGGCTGGCTAAGGAACCCCTATCTCATGACATAAGCCTCGTCAAAATCTATTGGCATGACTTGCATCTATTCACCAAATGTGGAGCATAACGTGATAGTTGGTTAAACAGTTGGTCATATTCCATGACCGTCCTCCTTCTCTGTTTGAGATTCCAAAACTCGTTTGGCTTTTGTTGTTGATAACAACCTGGTATATATTTTCCACATAGTTCCTTTTTGAAATCTCCCCAAGTATATTCCTCCCACTGCTCTAGAGTTATAGTCCGTTTTACTGACTCCCACCAGAAGTCAGCTTCACCCACCAGTTGATGAGTTGCTAAAGTTAGTCGGTTCTTGTCTCCACCATCGATATCGTTGAAAATTTTCTCCATCGATCTGATCCAGTTTTCGGCATCAGTTGGATCACCAAATCCATTAAAGGTAGGTGGATTTTGTCTACGAAAACACTCATCAATCCTAACAATAGATTGGGCCTCTATTCGTTCCTCACGTTCTGGGGTTGCCTCATGGTGTCCATTTCTTGTTGGCTCCATTTCTGTATCATAACTTTTGTAAATATGGTTTGTTGAGAAATAAAAGGTTATGATAAAGGCATGTTGTGGGTAAATAAATCTTAAACAACATACATCTATTCAAACATATTTTACATAATATGCATATGCCTTCGTTTATCAAAACAGGGGTATGCCTTCTTAAAGGACTTTTTAGAACAAGCAACATATATATTAGTCAAAAGATATGAAGTCAGAGTAGCTCGTAAAATGCCCACACCAAAAATTTTGACTTATCCTGCAAAATATGTTAGTAACATAATATATAATTTTCTTCGATCTTCTTCGTCTAAGAACTGTCCTGAAATGAGCCTTGGCGGCTCCCATTTTCATTTGGATATGAGTGATCACTTGCAACTTCATTAATATTTATCCTTATACGATCAGTTGGTACTCTAGTTTTCATCCTGGTTTTTCTGGTAGGTCCTCTTCCATTTTCTATTCTTGGTGTTGGTGATGCAACCGTTTCTTACTGCTCGAACCCTGGTAAGGGTGTCTCCATCCGAACTCTAACTCTAGATGGACCCGCCTCATCATCGTTCCTACCTACTGTAGGGGGAAATGAAGGTGGTGGTGCTGGCGTACTAACAATATCAGTTTGAATTGGAGATCCTAACATGATCCATTTTGTAAAGATCAAGGTAGAACAAACTTTGAGAAATCGAGTATCTCCGCATCTGTAACTGGATCTCTTACACATATCTCTGATCTAAGATATTCTGCCCACTCGCTCCACTAAGCAGGTAGTTGCAGAATCATCTTACGAACGGCTTCGACTTCACTGATCCCTCCTAGTTTTGTATTAGTGTAAAGCGTCGCCAAACGCTCGACAAATTCGCCTACTGATTCATTAGGAATCCTTTCGCAACTTCTGAATTGGTTTTTGTAATCCTCTAATACATAACGGTTTACCCACTGTCTTCTTGGATTCATCTTACAACACCTGTAACTTAATATGTCATGTATATAATAATAGTCAAAAATTATGTATAACCATGTGTGACCATTTTCCGACCTACTTGCATATTCCTGATATATCCTTGATAACAAATCTTTAAACTCACATTGTATAACATGAACCATTTACACATGAGTTACTTGGGTTCGATTGTCCCAAACATAACTATAACATGAATCATGACCCCTTTACTTTCATGCATGCTCATAAAATAAAATCATTTACCTCCCCCTCTTTCTCTTTTTGGAGTCTGGTGTAGCAGCGAGCTCGAGAGTTGATGTTGTTGTGCTTTCCTTTGGAGAATTGAAAATACCATTCTAATTTTAAAATAAAAAGAAAACGATTTCAGAGCGGTGAATTGCTCTGATACCATTATGTCACGCCCCAGTTCCCGAGGGAAGGCACGTGTGCCGGGACGTGGCAAGGGGTTGGAATTAAGAAGCGGGGATAGAAAGGGGCTCATGGCTTAGGATAATATAATATTATTTATTAAGAAATTAAATACGGGATCGGGACGCACAGCACGAACTACGAGGTAGGTAATAAGAAAACCATACCACTCGTACCGGCCGCCTATGTCTGAATACCTGTAGACATAAATAATAAAATACGGGATCGGGACATACAGCTCAAACTATGGGGTTGGCTAAGCCAAACAACCCATGCTGGCCGACTTGTCTGAATACCCGTAATATATATATATATAATCAATGGTGTAAGAGGAACGTAGAGATTTTATATCAAAATACGAAATTAACTTAGGATATTATATATAGGGAGATGAACTTTATTTATAGGCGTAGCGGAAGCCTTTATTCTTTTATACAGCAACAACAACAGTCATCTCCAGCTTCATCTGCTCTACCAGCTCCCTAATCTGCAAAACATTTGGAAAGGAATTGCAGGGCTAAGTACTAATGTACCCAGTGGACTTGTACCCAAAACATTTTATCATAAAAAGAATATCCATGATAATAAAGTATACATAGAAGGGTTTTGAAATTTAATTTACTTCCATGCATACCAAACCTCGATTTTCATGATTGTGCGCACATGTGTATTATCCTATTACTCTTATACTAATCCCGGGACATTGCCACAGCCGGATCCCTTTTCATGATGGAGCTATAGTTTGGAGGCAATGGAATATTTTATCCAGAGATTCTCCCCTTGAAGTTAGAATCAATTGGTGATCAACCCAACGATTTCTAACTAGTGCGCACAGTCTCCCGATTAGTGTGTTAGACCAACCGAAAGACCCGATCGCATACATTATAAGAGCATTAAACATGTAATAACACATTAAAACATTTTCATGGATAATCCCATTTTATCAGAGTTTACTAACTCAAATAATAATTTGCAAGAATAAAGCCCCACCTGATAACTTAAGATATCCAAATAACTCGAAGCCCTGATCCTTAATACTATCTTCATTGATACGTGAAATATTAGTTGCTACTAATATATATGAGTAAGCTTGGAAATTTTACTGCTAACTCTTATCTTCTAAAGGAATGCAACAACTTTGTATTTATAGGCATATAAAGGTAGTGTATAGGCTTGCTTACTTGATATTATAGCTTTAGATAATCACCATTCACAGACTTATTAGGCAATCTAGTTCATTGACACGTGTATAAAGGATAATAGGTAAGCAATCTTTTAATAATTATATTGCTACACTAGTCATTATCTCACCATAGGTAGATATATGCTATTTATTATAATATATATATGTATATACACGTTAATATATAATATGCATGGGATTTGCATGCATATGTTATGTATTACGTAATATGTAATACTAATGTACTTATATATTTATAAAAAGTTATAAAATTCCTCACCTTTGAAATTATTAGGACTTAGAAGAATTGCTTTGATATATATATATATATATATATATATATATATATACTAATAAATTATTATTAGTATATTACATTCTTAAACATATAATTATTGAGATTAAAAGAATTATTCTTAATAGAGTATATCTTCTTATTCTAAATCTCTCAATAGAATTGGAAAAAATTTCTAAATTTATATATAATACTTATTTTAACTAATTATATTTAATAAGAAAATTTGGGATATTACAGAAATTTTGAATTCTTCAGAGTTTTGGATATTGTCAAGGTTAGGATAATAACCTTGAGAGGGGAAGAAATCTTAGTAATTTGAGTAGGAATTATCACTATGATCCATTAAAAAGATGAACAGATAAAATAGATATGATATGTGAAGAAAAAGAGAATAAGAGATGACTTTTAATTTGTGAATAATTATGGCAAATTTGGTCTTTATTTATAAAGGGGAAAAAATATATAAATTTTGGTATAATTTTTAATTTCTTTTAATATATTATACAAAAGATAATATGATTTTATCATAATATCATGATAAAATCTGTACAACTAATGACATATTGACATTTGGAAAAACTTGAATTAAAAAAAAATAAACAAATTGGTGGGCTGTGGTGGCTTCTAAACTAGAGGTGGCCAAATGCGGCTTCGGGTACAGAACCGTACCCGTACCCGGCCGGGTACGGTTCCAACAAATCGAACCCATATCCTACCCGCGGTATAGAAGGGTACGGGTACGATTTCAAGTACGACAGGTGCGGGTACGAATACGAGTAAAACCCAACGGTTCTAGCGGGTTTAATAATAATTATTTTTAATGTTAAAAATATATTTAAAATTCGATTAGTTGTAACTCGAATTATTTGTAAAAGAAAAATATTATTTTATTATAAAGATTCCAACAACTTAAATAAAAATTAGACCTCTAAATGCTAAATCATTGGAGATCAAGTTATTTAAACCTTTAATCTTCAAGGGCCGAGTACCGTTAAAGCATAATTAGTGAAAATTAATGAAAAACATTACTAAGTAGGAAAAAGAGTACATATATAATTAAAACTAAGAAATAAAAAAATATTTTAGATGAAATATATATCAAAATTGCGGGTCAACGGGTCAGCGGGTCGTGGAACCGGCGGGTTACGGTTCCAACTTTCAGTACCCGTACCCGAACCACCGCCTTCGGCGGGTACGGTTCCGAACCCGAACCGGCGAGTACAGGTACGAGTACAAACCCTCCGAGTACGTGTACGAATGCGTGTACGGGTTGGCGGGTATGATTATTTTGGCCACCTCTATCTAACATGCCGCCCAAACATTATGTATCATAATTGTTCTTTTCTTTTAATTCATCTTGGGCGGCGGGACCCTTCATATGGGCGCCGATAAACAAAGTCTAAGTGCGCCGAGGACCCTCATGTCTTGGGTGTGCGCGCCGGCCTGGCGACCTTCGGAATGCGTGGGGTGCTTTGTTGTGACTCTCCTCTTGACCTCATTGTGTCTCGGCCTTTGTTCTTGTGCATCATGCATGCAGGAGTTGGAGATCGGGAGCCTTGATTTCCACAACGACAAGACGCTTTCGGAAGACAGAAAATTTACTCTGATCCAGAAGTGTAATGCGGCTCTTCGACATCTGGGTAGCAGCGGATTGAAGAATCATTTCGAGGAGGTTGGAGTGATGAAGACTAATTTTTGAGCATGCAATAGGAAGTTACTTGAGGTCATACCACTTCATTTTAAGAATATGTGAAGCGGACTGCGGATTTACACGATTCAAGCGCCGACGCCAACTCCAACATGATTCGGTCAAAAACTTTGGGCACATTATAATCACATGTCCTAATGTTTTTTATTAATTTGATGTTTTTATTTTATATTATACGGAGTAGTATTTAATTTAATGTAATTTTCTTTTTTAGTCTAATGATACGAAAAAAAATCTATTTAAATAGTTATTTTTTCTTCCAAAAATGCAGTAAAAAATAAATTAAATTAAAATTAAAATTGAGTGAAACTCTTAGAGACCCCCAAAGAGCATCCTATCATTATAGATGATTTTTGGATGGGATGCTCAATCCATAAGCCCACCAAAAACTAGAAGAGACCCCAACCCCAATGTTGATGTACAACAACATCGGGGATGCTCTAATTGATACTCCAACCTCGTATTAGAAATTTGTCAAAGGCAAGGTGAGATCGATTCTGACATCAACCCTAATTCCAAACTAAATAGTTTGGAGAATGTAAATCGCAGACCTTGAATGATAAGATTTGGACAAGAAAATATGAGTTGCAAAAAGATTGTGTGCTACTATTATACTCCTATTATTCATTATTTATCGTTACATATATAAAATATAATTTCCTCTATAGGTTGCATACATGACACATCTTTCCTTGATTCGTTCATATGTTCCTGCATAACATTCTTTAATATATATTTTTTTTGTTTTGAAAAAACATTCTTTAACATTAACGATATGTTTTATTTTTCATTCGATAATAGTAGGGTGTGAATTTAGTCCGAATAACTCAAGTTAAAAGGCAAGTTATGGTCAAATAATTTTAATCCGAAAAAAATTTATATCCGAACGGGTCGAACCGATTAGCCCGACAACCCGATAGGGTTAGACCGGAAAATTCTCGGCTTAGCTTGATAACTCGGAAGTTTTTCATTACTTAGTTGTTGAACTTAATTGCTTTGCTTCAAAATAATGAAGTTTAATTATGTCTTGATTAAAATACCTGTAAAAAATAGTATAATTTTTTTATGCTAAATTATACTCATCATATTATTTTCTCTATTTTTTTTATCCTTCAACACATAATGGTGGAGTCAAATAATAGTGTACGTGAAGCAAAGTGCCTTAGATGGATATAACATGAATTATTTATTTCTTAAAAAATTACGGTTATAAATAAAAAAAAAACTATACACACTTCATATTTTTTTGTTAATTGTTTGGCCCTATAGGCTAGCCCGAAATCCGAAGGTGTAGGGTTTAGGGTTTGGGTCGAAATTTTATAGTCCGAAAAAAATTCAGCTCGCTTGAATCGAATAATACAAAACCCGATAGAATATGTATATAGATAGAAATCGAGCGTGTTGGCCCGATTAACATTCCTAAATAACTAGTTTAGTGCCCGTCGAAATTCGACGGGAGTAATTTTTTGTTATAATTTTTAAATTAAATAAAAAAATATAGTTATTTATTTTACTTCATACTATTTTAATAGTTCAATTAAAAAAACTATTAGCATTGAATTATATTATGATAAATAGGTCAATAAGGGACGACGTTCCTCGTTTAATTTTACACATTTTTGAATGTCAAGTTAGCGTTAATAGAAAAATAAGTTAATGAGGGTAATATTTATCTGATATTTTTATTCGCTCGAATCTCAAATGTTAAGACGTCCGTGTACATTTTGAAGAAGGATATCATTTTCAAAATAGTTTAAGTTTAATATCAAGTTTTCTTTTTGGTTTAATATAATAAAAACCAAACATGTTAAATTGGAGTAACATTTTTTGGGTCTTTATATACATTTTGAATGTAAGTTTGTCCGTTATCTGAATCGTTGTTGCGGGAGGTTAAAAAATTTCATGAGATTGTAGTCGTAGTTTTTTAATATTAAGTGGTCCGTTGTTCGATGAAATAGAAAAATGGATAAAGAGTGGTAACATTTTGAGAAGTTGTGTTCATTTTGTATGTTAAGTAGTTTATTGTTTGTTATAATTAGAAAATATATAAAGGGTGAATAAAAATTTTCAGGTAGTTGTTTTTGTTTGAATATCAAGCCGATAGTTGTTCAATGTAAGTAGGAAAATAGATGAAGAATAAGACAACATTTCTCAGATGTTTGCATTTGTTTTGAACGTTAGGTCGTTTGTTATTTCATACAATTAAAAAAAACGTTAAGAAGGATAACATTTCTCATGTAGTTGTAATCATTTTGAATATAACGTCCCCTGTTGTTCATTATGATAGAAAAATAGATTATCTCATATAGTTGTATTCATTTTGAATATGACGGCCAAAGTCATGATAATTTAAGAAAATATTAACTAAAATTCATCATAATACCACGTAAGATTATGATCCATTTGCTATTATATACTCCCTCCGTCCCATTTAAATAGTCCACATATAATAGTCCACTTTCTAAAAATGGCAAAAACTTTATCTCACAACTAATACTATTTTAAAATTCTTTATCACTATTACATTGGTCTTTATGCCAAAAGAGTGGGATGGAGGGAATATATAGTAAAAGAGTCGTATAGACCCTTTAATATAGATTACTAAAGTATATATATTTAAAAAATATATAATCAAACTTATAATGTTGACTTCTATATAGGTCTAATTTATTATGTTAACTAATTTGAAAAATGACAATGGAAAGTACTTAGTTTTTCTTACAATCACATATTCGAAAGTATATAATTGAGAAAGAATAAGTCAATTATCTCATGTTTTCGATCATATGTTAGTTGCGTCTGGAGGGGATCACGTATTTCAGTGACTCATGAGAAATATAAATTATTATTACAGTCGAGATAGCTTGGGTAAAGCTATCGATTTAGACTCACAATATTAATAGTATTGGTGAGTTATATTATTGTATTTTTTTTAAAATAAATATAGTTATATTATTATATTGTATTTTTTTAAACAAAAATAATAATATAATTATTTATTTTAAGATTATAGTATTGCTAGGATTCATTATAGCATTAATTTGAATTATGATGATCCATTTATTTTATATTTATATAAATTGATATTAATTTTATATTTATTTTATATTTAGAAGATTCATTATTCAAATTGGATCTTCTTATTACTAAAATATAGTACATACATATACGTTACTTTTAGAGTAAATTAATTATATTAAATTTAATTATTTTGGGACAACATCGTCGCCAAACTATTTCGCTAACCACTAAGAAAATAAAATAATAACGATAATAATAATTTACAAGATATATATTACTATAAATAATTAAATATATAAATCAAATTAAAGATACATATTAATTATATTTAAATATTGATTAATTAGGCAAAAATATAAGAATTTAACAAAATAATAAAAAAAATCGTGATTGATCGACTTTTATTTTGCTATTATATATATATATATATATATATATATATATATATATATATATATGGGACACACTTGGGTCAGCCGGAGGCACCGTGCGGCCGGGCTAAAATAATGACACTTTTATTCATATAGATTGACACTTTTCTGTATAAAGATTGACACTTTTAAAAATTATCATTTTATTCGTAAAATAATTATGTTAAAGATTGACATTTTTATTCATATAAATTGACACTTTTCTGTATAAAGATTGACACTTTGGGCCCGGCCGCACGGTGCCTCCGGCTGACACAAGTTTTTGTCTATATATATATATAGGTGGGGGATCAAATGAGATCCTAATCTTTAGGTAGTAACTAGGATCCGATCTGAATCATTCATCTTCAAAAATAAACGGTTATTATTTATTTGATGGTTTTGTTTTATATTCTGTTCTTTTTAATTTAAAAGGGTAGTGAAGTAATTATATACAAAGTAACCGCAATTCCATAATTCAAGGAATCTTAATTAAGTTTACATTAATTTACTCTCTCTCCTCCATGCATCTAAGCGGCCAAACTGTAAGTTATTTCCAAGAAAATAGAATTTCTTTTCGACAAAAAATGCTACTAATTTATTTGCATTTTGGACGTTTGTACCTTTGTAAATGAAGTGTCACTGAACATTTGGATCAGTATTTCATATTCATACATTCTAAGCAATTGTATTATGTGTATTTAATAATAGTAAGCATTAAGATGACAAAATATAAGCAATATGTGAATAATTAATGAGCAATAGAATTATCTCAAGATAAGCAATAGTTAAAATTAATGATAATCACTTTAAATTGAGATAATAAGCACTTGAAATTGAGATGATAAGCACTTGAAAAATAAACACTTTAAATTGAGATAATAAGCACTTGAAACTAAGATAATAAGCACTTGAAAAATACGCACTTGAATTTGAGATGATAAGCACTTGAAACTAAGATAATAAGAACTTGAAACTAAGATAATAAACACTTGAAATTGTGATTAAAAAAACAATTGAAAAATAAGCACTTGAATTTGAGATAATAAGCACTTGAAACAAAAATAATGAGCACTTGAATTTGAGATAATAAGCAATTGAAACTAAGATAATAAGCACTTGAAACTAAAATAATAAGCACTTGAAATTGCAATAAAAAACAATTGAAAAATAAGCAATGGAAACTAAGATAATAAACTGTAATATCCCGGATTTTCTTATTAAAATTTAGCTAATATTATTATTATAATTATTATTAGGAATCTAAATAAGATAATATAATTTAGTAGACCTAGTATATATATACTACTATGTATGCGAAATAGTACTATCATATTATATATATATACTATATATATACTAAATTAAATCTACGTAGTTGATTTTATAAATACCACTATGTAATTAAAGTAATGCATTTAATAGATAAACATCTACAAGAAACATGTGCTATTATGCAAATAACATGTGTAATATTATTATGTGCATAAAAGGTAAGAATTATCCTAATATATATTATAGATATATACGTAGTTAATATATGGATTAGCCATGTACACTTGGCATATTCACTTCTACGTGGCCTACTGCCATTTAACTAGATTGGTGAATAACCTATTATAGCCTATTGACTAATCAAGCCTATCCTACGCCATTCCTCCTATAAATAGGTCACACCCTTTATTTCCTTTACTCATCAACTCATTTTTTGATCCAAACTCCTTATATAAATATATGATATATTCCAATATAATAGAGTCAAGGTTATAGACTACGAGGGATTACTAACGAGGATTATCTTACTCTCAATATCAAGATTCAGGTGAGGCTCTCTATACTTACAAAAGTATTATTTAAGTTAGTAAGCTCTGATAAAATGAGATTATCCATGAAAATATTTTAATGTGTTATTACATGTTTAAGGCTCTTATAATGTATGCGATCGGGTCTTTCGGTTGGTCTAACACACTAATCGAGAGGCTGTGCGCACAGTTAGAAATCGTTGGGTTGATCACCAATTGATTCTAACTTGAGGGGAGAACCTCTGGATGAAATATTTCATTGTCTCCAAATCATGGCTCAATTTGAAAAGGGAAAAGGGATCCGACGGTGGTAATGTCCCGGGATCAATATAAGAGTAACATGGTAATACGCATGTGCGCACAATCATGAAAAATGAGGTTTTGTGTGCATGGAAGTAAATAATTTCAAAACCCTTCTATGTATACTTTTATTATCATGGATATTCTTTTTATGAAAAATGTTTTTGGAACAAGCCCACTGGGTACGTTAGTACTCAGCCTGCAATTCCTTTCCAAATGTTTTGCAGAGTAAGGAGCTGGTGGAACAGGCGGAGATTGGGAGGACTGTTGTTATTGCTATAGTATAAATAAATAAAAGCTTCCGCTACGCCTATGAATATAGTCTACCCCTCCATGTGTATTTTCCTAGGTCAACTCCGTATCTATAAATAAATTATCTACGTTCTTCTTATACCATGAATTATATATATACTACGGGTACTCAGACAAATCGGCCAGCATGGGTTGTTCGGCTTAGCCAAACCCATAGTTTGAGCTGTATGTCCCGATCCCATATTTAAATATTATATTATTTTATGTCTACGGGTATTCAGACACAGGCGGCCGGTACGGGCAGTATGATTTATCTACCCCGTAGTTCGTGCTGTGGGTCCCGATCCCGTATTTAATTTCTTAACAATAGGGTTAAATATCCCCAAGCCATGAGCCCCTTTCTATCCCCGCTTCTTAATTCCAACCCCTTGCCACGTCCCGGCATACGTGCCTTCCCTCGGGAACTGGGGTGTGACAAAGTGGTATCAGAGCAATTCACCGCTCTGAAATCAAGAGTCTTTGTCTGGGTAAAGCACAACAACACCTTCCACGCTCGCTGTTACACCAGACTCCGGGAAAAAGGTAAATGATATTATTTTATGAGAATGAAAGTATATGGTCATGATTCATGCCATGATTCCAGTTATGTTTGGGACAATCGAACCCATATAACTCATGTTATGATTCTGGTTATGTTTGGGACCATCGAACCCAAATAACTTATGGGTCAAGGATTCATGTTATTGTAATGAGTTTAAGACTCATCATCATGGATACATCAGGAACATGCACTTATTTGAGAAAGTAATTACTCAATTAGGTCAAAGAATGATCATGCATGGTTTTTAGTTATTTTTATGACCTATTATAGGTTCCAGGTACTATAGATGGATCCAAAAGAACAAGTAGAGCTCCAGCCAATTGCTAGGATCGATGAGTGTTTTCGTAGAGAAAATCCACCGACTTTTAATGGACTTGGTGATCCAACTGATGCAAAAAATTGGATCAGATCGATAGAGAAAATTTTTGACTATATCAATTGTGGAGACAGGAATCGACTAATATTAGCAACTTATTAACTAGTTGATGAAGCTGATTATTGGTGGAAGTCAGTAAAGCGGACAATAACTCCAGAGCAGTGGGAGAAATATACGTGGGAAAATTTTAAGAATGAACTATGTGAAAAGTATATACCAAGTTGTTATAAACAACAAAAGCAGAACGAGTTTTGGAATCTCAAACAGGGAAATATGACGGTCATGGAATATGACAGAATGTTTAACCAACTATCACGATATGCTCCACATCTAGTGAAAACAGATGCGAGTCGTGCTGACAAATTCCGACGTGGCTTATGTCACGGGATAGGTATTTCCTTAGCTAGCCAAGGAACACTTACATATGCTCAGACACTTAGCAGAGCTATGGATATAGAATCTATGCTTCCCAAAAAAGGAGAGAAAGGGCTCGAGTATGTTCCAGACCAAACCAATAGGAAAAGGAAATGGGGAGAATACAAGAAGTTTTAGAGGAAAAGGTTAAGACCCCAGTACCACGACATAGAATACCAAGGTACGTGAAATTTCGGGATGAAATTTTTTATAAGGAGGGAGGGATGTAATATCCCGGATTTTCTTATTAAAATTTAGCTATTATTATTATTATTATTATTAGGAATCTAAATAAGATAATATAATTTAGTAGACCTAGTATATATATACTACTATGTATGCGAAATAGTACTATCATATTATATATATATATATATATATATATATATTACACATGTTATTTGCATAATAGCACATGTTTCTTGTAGATGTATATCTATATAAATGAATTACTTTAATTACATAGTGGTATTTATAAAATCAACTACGTAGATTTAATTTAGTATATATAAAGTAATGCATTTATATAGATATACATCTACAAGAAACATGTGCTATTATGCAAATAACATGTGTAATATTATTATGTGCATAAAAGGTAAGAATTATCCTAATATATATTATAGATATATACGTAGTTAATATATGGATTAGCCATGCACACTTGGCGTATTCACTTCTACGTGGCCTACTGCCATTTAACTAGATTGGTGAATAACCTATTATAGCCTATTGACTAATCAAGCCTATCCTACGCCATTCCTCCTATAAATAGGTCACACCCTTTATTTCCTTTACTCATCAACTCATTTTTTGATCCAAACTCCTTATATAAATATATGATATATTCCAATATAATAGAGTCAAGGTTATAGACTACGAGGGATTACTAACGAGGATTATCTTACTCTCAATATCAAGATTCAGGTGAGGCTCTCTATACTTACAAAAGTATTATTTGAGTTAGTAAGCTCTGATAAAATGAGATTATCCATGAAAATGTTTTAATGTGTTATTACATGTTTAAGGCTCTTATAATGTATGCGATCGGGTCTTTCGGTTGGTCTAACACACTAATCGAGAGGCTGTGCGCACAGTTAGAAATCGTTGGGTTGATCACCAATTGATTCTAACTTGAGGGGAGAACCTCTGGATGAAATATTTCATTGTCTCCAAATCATGGCTCCATTTGAAAAGGAAAAAGGGATCCGACGTTGGTAATGTCCCGGGATCAATATAAGAGTAACATGGTAATACGCATGTGCGCACAATCATGAAAAATGAGGTTTTGTGTGCATGGAAGTAAATAATTTCAAAACCCTTCTATGTATACTTTTATTATCATGGATATTCTTTTTATGAAAAATGTTTTTGGCACAAGCCCACTGGGTACGTTAGTACTCAGCCTGCAATTCCTTTCCAAATGTTTTGCAGAGTAAGGAGCTGGTGGAACAGGCGGAGATTGGGAGGACTGTTGTTATTGCTATAGTATAAATAAATAAAAGCTTCCGCTACGCCTATGAATATAGTCTACCCCTCCATGTGTATTTCCTAGGTCAACTCCGTATCTATAAATAAATTATCTACGTTCTTCTTATACCATGAATTATATATATACTACGGGTACTCAGACAAATCGGCCAGCATGGGTTGTTCGGCTTAGCCAAACCCATAGTTTGAGCTGTATGTCCCGATCCCATATTTAAATATTATATTATTTTATGTCTACGGGTATTCAGACACAGGCGGCCGGTACGGGCAGTATGATTTATCTACCCCGTAGTTCGTGCTGTGGGTCCCGATCCCGTATAATTTCTTAACAATAGGGTTAAATATCCCCAAGCCATGAGCCCCTTTCTATCCCCGCTTCTTAATTCCAACCCCTTGCCACGTCCCGGCATACGTGTCTTCCCTCGGGAACTGGGGTGGGACATAAACACTTAAAAATTATGATAATAAACAATTGAAAAATAAGCACTTGAGTTTGAGATAATAAGCAATTGAAACTAACATAATAAGCACTTGAAAAATAAGCATTTCAAATTAAGATAATAAGCACTTCAAACTAAGATAATATATTATCCTATATAAAGAATTTTGATGATAAAAAAAAAATAAGCATCATAACTTATTAAACTACTGTTGAATAGAAAATTTCTTATAAATCTCGCACAATAATTAAACAAAACTAATTTGTTTATGGATATATCCAATTATCCTCCACTACCATTTCAATCCCTAAATTATCGGCAATTCCCTTCTAATTTGGAAGATTAATTCTCATATATACCCTTCCGTGTATACTGAAAATAAATTTAATAAGAATAACATTTAATTACACTATTATCTCAACCATTTAAATACATTAGATCTATGGTGAATATTGGATCCTAATTACTACTTAAGGGGTGGTTTCTATTAGATCCACTCCCTATATATATATATATATGTATATATATAGGGTTACTGTAAAAAGAAAAAAGAAAAAAAGATAAATATGCGTGACCATAGAAATCAAAACATTTAGAACGATGTTTTTTCGTTTTTCTTTTCTTTTTTGAGATACGAGGAGAGTATTTTACATTACCCTGTTCTGGGATAGTAGACACTTGACCTCATGGTCCACGCCAACAGATTGTACATGACTACATGCTTCTTTATTTATTTACATTCATATTTTAATATAAAAAGGATCACCACCCATTACGGCCAGAATGCTGCTTTCCGGTGATTCTTCTGCCAGTCACTGACAATAAATTTAAAGAAAAGAAAAAAAAAAGAAAAGAATAAAGAAATCTAAATAATAAATTAAATAAAAAGGAATTGGCTTTTTTTCACCAAATTGCAATCGATGATAGAAAAAACAAGTCAATTAATTAGCTAGCAGGTACAATACTATCCCTTTTTCATGGATATGCCAACTCTTTTCCTCAATACTTTACCATTTTTTTGTTTCTATAAATCACTCTAGTGTCACTATATATATTCATTAAAATACTCCATTTACCTAGTTTAATATTTTGTAATGAGTAAATATTAAAGTAAAATTTGAGCCAACGTATAATGTAAAGTGAATTTTTTTTATATGTCTGCAGTCTGCTCACATCTTTTTCCAGCACATATTCCAATCTAAAATCAAAATATTAATTTTAACTAAATAAATATCACCACATATCTCTTTTTTCCTTCCTTAGTCCACCTCAAATCCCACATCAAAAGACACGGTTAAAAAATATATATATGTATTTTTTACAGAAAAAAATGCCATCACCTCCTTGCCAATTACAAAAAAAAAAAAAAAAAAAAAAAAAAAAAAACCTAGTAAAAAAAGATAAAATAAAAAAAAAATGAAGAGAGAGAAAAAATATACTACTACTATTGTCAGTCAAATCCTCAAATAGATTCCATAAAAAAGAAAAAGGAAAATTAAAATAAAAACAATGAACAGCAAGCTGCCTAACTCAATGCGCGACGGCGAGCGGCGGCGCGTAGCAGATACTCCTCTGCTCCGGCAAGGCGAGCATCGCCGTGTGATCGATGAAATCCTTGAGCGCCACCACCGACTGGAGAATAGACCTGAGATCGTCGGCGCAGACAAACCCTAGATTCCCAATCCGGCGCACGGCGTAGACGTAGAACGTAATGCACCCCTTCCGGAACTTGAATCGCGCCATCTCGCAGCCGGTGAGGCCGCGGATCAGCTTCTTGTTCACCTCGCCCAGCGGGATCTCCGCCGGCCACAGCCGCTCCACGGCGGCGCGCATCCCCTCCGACTCGAACACGAACACCACCACCTTCGACTTCTTCGTGCCGAGCCCGAGGGTGAGCGTGTGCCACGCGTGGTGGGCGAGGATGGTGAAGTTCGTCGGGAGGTAGGCGGCGGCGGAGGCGAACGCCGCCCGAGTCGGCGGCAGGGAGAGGAGCCGGAGGAGCTCCAGCGGCCGCGCGCGGCGGATGGTGAAGGACTTGACGATGAACTGGCCGCCGAAGCGGAGGCCCTTCACGTCGGCGGTCGGCTTGAAGGAGAAGTCGGAGGCGGCGCTCTTCGCCGTCTGGTCGTTGGGGTGCTGGTGCTTCTGCTTCTTGTTCTTATTCTTCGACTTTCCTTCCATGGCGGCCGAGGCGGTGGTTGGCGGCGGTTGGTGGTGGTGGGGAGTTGGAGAGGCGTGAGAGTGATGAATATGATGATTGATGGGGAAAAAGAAAAGATATCTTTGGCAATAAAATGTGCCGACGGTATAACTTGCATTTATGAATTTTTATGAATATTTCCTAAATGTCCCTATTTAAATATTTATAACTTACTGGCGCATTAAATATTTTTTCAGTAGTACATAAACATTACTACATTACTAGTTGGAAATCCGAAATGGAGAATGAAAAATACTTTTCTCTTTTGAAGGAATTAAAAAAAAAAAAATCTTTAAGAATATTTTGGGTTTATACTCACTTTATACCATAAGATTGGTGGTGCGTCATATGATTACTTATATTTTTTTAAAATATTTATTGTGTTCTATTTTAAAATATATATGTGTGTTTACACACACACTGTATTTACTACGACTTGGGATCCTCTACTCCCATTTTGGTGTTCCAATCGTGTACCGAATTTTAATTTTTACTAGTTTTATATATTTTTATTCAACAATTTTAATTTATAATATTTTAGTTTAATTTTATAATTATTTTCAAGAGTTCACTCATCCAATTTAGGGTTTATAATTATTTTAGCATTTAATTTTAATTTTATTAGCTAAAATAGGGTTGATAAATCCAATATTAGAGTATATTAATTTTTTAAAATTTATTTTTTCATTTATAAATTTTTATTATGATTTAATATTATATCAATTTTTATTTTTATAAAAAAATTATAAAACTAATAAAAATTAATGTAGTTGGAACATGAAAGTGGGTATAGATGATACCATTCCATTTACTTCTCGGTAGAAGCATGAAATCTTCAAAATTATTTTTAGAGTGAGATGTGGCACCAAAAAGTGAAGTGATAAGGAAAAATTCAAATAATCCGACATATAATTTACTTAGGGACACACTTGGGTCAACCAGAGGCACCGTGCGGACGGCTAAAATACTGACATTTATATTCGTGTAAATTGACAATTTTCTGTATAAAGATTGACACTTTTAAAAATTGGCATTTTATTCGTAAAATAATTATGTTAAAGATTGACACTTTTATTCGTATAAATTAACACTTTTCTGTATAAAGATTGATATTTTGACCCGGGCACACTATGTGACCGACCTCATCCAAGTTTTTGTCTCCGACATATAATTTACTTAATGTAGCCCTGGTGTCTTATTCTTAATTAATGTAATAAGAAGAAAATTATTGTACTATAAATCAGATAATCATAAATAAAATAGAAATATAACAGAAATAATTAAATGACCTAGTCATGAAGAATTTAATTTTTGCATATAGGAATTTTGAAATGTGCATCCCTGTAAAGTTATTCTATAAGTAATAATTAAGTGTGCTGGTAAGAAATAGGAGTATTAAATTTGGACACAATAATAGAGAAATAGGACCACAATCTCACGCCTAATTAAGGAAACCTCTTCTCTCAAAGAATGATTCATTTGTAGATAAGGGGTAGAATTATGCGATACTCGATGTACAATGAGTAAAATTTAGGGTAATTTCTAAGTTGGATCTTGATTTAGAGAACACACAACTTGTTCAAACTTAGATTTTGTGTAATCACCTGATCGAATTTATTTTCGTAAGGTAATTAATGCACGTAGACAAGGAATTAATGGACACGAAAGCAAACGGAACACAAAGGGATTTATGTGGTTCGATCTATTGGAATAGATCTACGTCCACGGGCGGAAAGAGTATGGATCTTTATTGCTTGTATGAGTAGTGATTACAAGATTGTTCTCCCCACTCTCAATCTATTCTAAACCCCTATTTATAGGTAATTATACGGAGTTTGACTATAATACAAAGTCTTCTCCTATTTGGACTTTGGCTTGATCCTCTTATTAGGGATAGACATCGAGCTTCTATATCTCTCTTGGAGCTTGAGTTGTAGTCGATGTAGGAGTCTTGATTGCCTTGGTGAAGAGGTTTCTCTCAGTTGGGCCGAGCTGCGTAGGCCGAGCTTAACTGTCGGGGCCCAATTATATTGGGCTTGATGTTTGGGCCTAGGAGTTAGGCCGTATCCTATCACATCCCCCCCCCCCAAAAAAAGATGTAGAAGTGAGGGTGTGACTTAGGGGAAATAGTTGAGGTAGGAGTAGTCTAAAGTACGTTGCCCTGTCAAAAGTAGAATTGATGAAGTCAATCGCGTACCGCCTCGTTAAGACGAGGTAGAAGAAAAGTACATTGTCCCGTTGAAAAATAAATTTGATGAAGTCAATCGTGTACCGCCTCGTTAAGACGATGTCGAAGAAAAGTACGTTACCCTGTCGAAAAATAAATTTGACGAAGTCAATCATGTACTGCCTCGTTAAGACGAGGTCGAAAAAATATACATTGCCCCGTCAAAAAATAAATTCGACGAAGTCCATCGTGTACCGCCTCGTTAAGACGAGGTCAAAGAAAAGTACTTTGCCCCGTCGAAAAATAAATTCGACGAAGTCAATCGTGTTCGGCTCGTCCCGTCAAAAGACGAGGTAAAAAGAAATGCCTTGCCCCGTCGAAAAATAAATTCGACGAAGTCGAGTTCGGCTCGTCCCATCAAACGACGAGGTAAAAAGAAATGCCTTGCGGCTCGTCCTCATTTTTAAATGAAGGTAGGTCGTCCTCATTTTTAAACGAAGGTAGTTCGACCTCGTCATAAGACGAGGTTTAGGCTTTAAGTAGCTCACTTCGTCACAAGATGAAGTTTTGGCTTTAAGTAGCTCACTTCGTCATAAGACGAAGTTTTGGCTTTAAATAGCTCACTTCGTCATAAGAGGAAGTTTGGCTTTAAGTAGCTCACTTCGTCATAAGATGAAGTTTTGGCTTTAAGTAGCTCACGTCGTCATAAGATGAAGTTTTGGCTTTAATTAGCACGACCTCGTCATAAGACGAAGTTTTGGCTTTAGATAGCACGACCTCGTCATGAGACGAGGTTTAGGCTTTAAATAGCACGACTTCGTCAAAGACGAAGTTTAGGCTTTAATTAGCACAACCTCATCTTCAGACAAGGTTTAGGCTTTGAATAGCACGACTTCGTCAAAGATGAAGTTTAGGCTTTAATTAGCACGACCTCGTCTTTAGACGAGGTTTAGGCTCTTCTCCGTTTTAAACAAAGGCCGTATCTTTATTTTTAACTGAGGTGGCGCTCCTCGTTTTAAACAAAAGTAGTTCTTCCTCGCTTTTAACAAAGGTGGTAACTTCGTTTTAAGCAGAGGGAGTTCGTACTTCTATTTTTAACAAGGTTAGGTCGGTACGCGCGTTTGGAATTTACCCTAATTTTGGGGTTTTGTTCATCCTCGAAAGGGTATTATGTCATCCTCGTCAGGATTTTCAATTATAAGGGCGAGATAATATGCATAAGTGGAGTAGAGAGAGATGTGCAAGATGTATGCAAATGCAAGATGTATGCAAGACCCTAAAAAGACAACCTAAATGACCTAAATTAACTATATGAACTTGGACATTACTCTCAGCCACTTATGCAAGGTATCTCTTTAAATGAGTAATGTGCCATGCACTGGGGTATTGGCTTACCGGAAAGTGGGCGAGCTTGTATGACCCTTTGCCGAGGACTTCTTTTGCTCGGTAAGGTCCTTCCCATGTGGCTTTAAGCTTGCCGAGCCTTTCAGCTTTACTGACCTCGTTATTTCGAAGTATGAGGTCGCCTACTTGGAATTGCTGATACTTCACCCTTTGGTTGTAATACCGAGCCACTTGCTGCTTGTACTTAGCTTCCCTTATGTAGGCTAGCTCTCGCTTTTCTTCCAGCAGATCCAGATTGGTTCGAAGTCCTTCCTCATTGGCTTCGGCTGAGAAGTTGTGTGCGATGGCTCGGCAGGCCGATCCCTACCGGGATCACTGCTTCGGTTCCATACACCGAACTAAGGTGTTTCACCGTTTGAGGTCCTGGGAGTTGTTCGATACGACCATAAAACTTGGGGTAAATTTGCTGCCCAATCTTCTTTGGCTTTGTCGAGGCGAGTTTTAAGTCCCTTGACGATTGTTCGGTTCGTAACTTCGGTCTGGCCATTCGCTTGAGGATGAGCTACCAAGGTGAACTTTTGCTGAATGTGAAGCCCTTCGCACCATTCTCTGAATGTCCTGTCTGTGAACTGTGTTCCGTTATCTGAGACAAGGATGTGAGGTACACCGAAGCGGCAAACTACGTTCTTCCAGACGAAGTTCAGGGTGTTCTTGCTCGTGATCTTTGCCAAGGGTTCAGCCTCGACCTATTTAGTGAAATAGTCGATGGCTATGATGAGAAACTGGAATTGGCCGAGAGCTTTGTCTATTGGACCAACGATGTCTATCCCCCGTTGTATGAACGGTCACGGGCTTTACATGCTGTTGGAGACTTGCTCAAGATTTTTCTAGCTTTGAGCTTATCGCTGGGTAGTTCGCCCTTCTCCAAGTAATTTTGAAGGGGTCATCCAGTTAGGCTCGTTGTCAGTTACTGGGTTGACCTCGGCTTCGTCTACACTTTGGTATTTGACTTCTTCCACGGAAGGACTTGTGGATGACGAGGCTAATTTGCTTAGTGCATCTTCTCGGCTATTCTGTCCCCTCGGGATGCGAACCAACTCAAAATACGAGTAGTATTGTTGTCGGCTCTTAGCTTTGTGGAGGTACCTTTTCATTCTGTCGCTTTTAGCTTCGTACTCTACTTCGTTGTTTGTTGTAGGGAAGTCAAACCGAAGTGCATAGGTTGTCTCCTGTCCGTCTGGACCGAGGAGAATTGATGCCTGCCCCGCTTCCCAAATTTTCCAAAGCCCCGTTCACGTATACTTTCCACCAATCTTTAGGCGGTTCTTTTGCAGGTTCGGCTTTGGCTTTTTCGAGGTGGGCTCAGATGGCTTCGGTGTTTCATTAGCACTTGCCGAAGTGACAGGTCGGTGAGGACTGTTTGGGTGTGCTTGGAAACCGGGTCGCAGCCTTCTTGCAGTGTTTACTAACATCAGTGCAATCTTTCCTAGGGGCTGGTACCGGATCCTTATCGGAAAAGGTGGTATCGTCCCTTTGGAACCTCTTATGTGAGGGCTCGTCCATTTGAGGACTTCGGGCCTCAGCTTTTAGAGAGAGAGAGGAGAACTTCGTAGCACCTTGAGGGAGCCCTGTATCGGCTATTATGACTCTGTCGAACTGAGGTTGGTCCTCGTCCTAGTCGTCTTCATTACGCTTTGCCTTGAGTGTGGGATTTGTACTGGTCAGAACGTCGGCCGCGACTTTGGTACCTCTTGAGGGTGCCATCGCGCACCAATTGCTCCATGACGCAGTTCGTAGATCTCTATTCTCGGCCTCGTCAACGGAGTGAATTGACTTCATTCCTGATTTTGATGAGGTACGAGTCTGGATTCCAGGGGTGCACGCTGGAGCCTGTCGAAGGCAGTTTGCCGACTTTAGCCTCGGTTGTTCTGATCCTCCTTCCGATCCGATAGTTCGGCCTTGTCAGCTTCGTGCTTGCACCTATCAGCTTCGTCGGCTCTTGCGAACCGATCTGCTATGATCCATAATGGCTTCGTAGTGCGAAGTAATTGTCCTCATCGCGCCGAGGTGAGACGGTGCCGCGCCGAGGTGAGATGGTGTCGCGGCGAGGTGAGATATGATGGCCGTGGATCCCGGCATCCCGTGCTTCTACGATCCTGATGCTAGGGGACTTTTGCCGATGCCGCGATCCAGAGGTAAGCTTCGTGCTCTCCACCATCTTTTCGTAAGGGTTATCCTTTTTCACGGCTGAGCGTTGTGTTGTTTTTGGCGAGCTGAAGAAAATCTTGCTATGCTTATCCAACATGCTCAACGTGTCCGTCCGGAGTCTGGCCTCTGGCGTGTTCCTTCCTAGATAGCCGGTATGTTGCCGGGTTTAGATCTTGCGCCTGGCTTGCCCCGCCTTTGTGGATTTCGGCTTCCTGAACCGGTGGATTTGCTGTCGGATCATGTTGAAATCCTCTCGATGAGTAGAGCATGTTTCCGGGTGGTTCGTCCGATTTGGTGGTGATTTCAGTCCGGAATTTGCAAATAACAGAAGCTGCTCCGAACAAATCGTGATTTCGCGAGTCGTGCAGCAGCACGAACTTCCAGACGCGATTTCTGCCGCACCGGTGATCGGCTTTCAACGGGCAACCTACCGTTGGAATCCTCTCGAAGAGTAGAACATGTTTCCGGGTGGTTTTGTCCGATTTGGTGGTGATTTCAGTCCGGAATTGGCAAATAACAGAAGCTGCTCCGAACAAATCGTGATTTCGAGAGTCGTGCAGCAGCACGAACTTCCAGATGTGATTTCTGCCTCATCGGTGATCGGCTTTTAACGGACAACCTACCGTTGGAATCCTCTCGAAGAGTAGAACATGTTTCCGGGTGATTTTGTCCGATTTGGTGGCGATTTCAGTCCGGAATGGCGAATAACAGAAGCTGCTCCGAACAAATCGTGATTTCGCGAGTCGTGCAGCAGCACGAACTTCCAGACGCTGATTCCGCCGCACCGTTGATCGGCTTTCGACGGGTAACCTACCGTTGGAATCCTCTGGAAGAGTAGAACATGTTTCCGAGTGGTTTCGTCCGATTTGGTGGTGATTTCAGTCCGGAATTGGCGAATAACAGAAACTGCTCTGAACAAATCGTGATTTCGCGAGTCGTGCAGCAGCACGAACTTCCAGACGCAATTCCCGCCGGACCGGTGATCCGCTTTCGACGGGCAACCTACCGTTGAAATCCTCTCGAAGAGTAGAACATGTTTCCGGTGGTTTCGTCCGATTTGGTGGAGATTTCAGTCCAGAATTGGCGAATAACAGAAGCTGCTCCGAACAAATCGCGATTTCGCGTTTGGGGGGGGGGGATCGCGTTGGTCTTCCTGTCATGGCTGTAGATTACCTAGAAAACTTTTGATTGAAAATCATAAATTGTCGTTTTCCACAGACAGCGCCAGTGATCGAACTTATTTTCGTAAGGTAATTAGTGCACGTAGACAAGAATTAATGAACACGAAAGCAAACGGAACACAAAGGTATTTACGTGGTTCGATCTATTGGAATAGATCTACGTCCACGGGCGGAAAGAGTATGGATCTTTATTGCTTGTATGAGTAGTGATTACAAGATTGTTCTCCCCCCTCTCAATCTATTCTAAACCCCTATTTATAGATAATTACATGGAGTTTGACTATAATACAAAGTCTTCTCCTATTTGGACTCTGGCTTGATCCTCTTATTAGGGATAAACATCGAGGTTTTATATCTCTCTTGGAGCTTGAGTTGTAGTCGATGTAGGAGTCTTGATTGCCTTGGTGAAGAGGTTTCTCTCAGTTGGGCCGAGCTCCGTAGGCCGAGCCTAACTGTCGGGGCCCAATTATATTGGGCTTGATGTTTGGGCCTAGGAGCTAGGCCGTATCCTATCATAACCTAATTTCATAAATCTTTAATAAGTCAAATTCTTTAGAAAAAAGTCTGAAACGAAGATCGAACTAAGATTTAAACAATTCAATCAATTGAATCAAAATCTGCTGCAACTAGGGCTGGGATACCGAAAAACCGGTATACCGCTCATACCGTATCGAAAAATTATTGAAAATACCGTAATTAAGGTATGCCGAAATTTGCAGTAAGGTATCATAATTACCATAAAACTACGGTAAGGTAAAGGTATATACCGTTGCATATCGTACCGTAAAACTATTTATAAATAGGGATAGACCGGTACGGTATATTGCAAAAATTTCGCCGTACCGATACCGTACCGAAATTTTTTGATATGCACTTTTTCATACTAGTTACCTCACCATACAATTCGGTATACTAAAAATTCGGTATGGAACAAAGTCCATACTAGTACCGTACCAATTTTTCGGTATACCGTACCGAAGTTCGGTATTTCGGTATATCAAAAAATTAAATATTATACCCGAAAAAATTTATATTCGATTTTTGATACAATATTGACAACATAAAAATAATATCATATCACCAAACAAATAAAGTCAAACACGAACAAATAAATATTGTACACATTTCATCAAACTCCAAAACAACAATGAATAGAAAAAAAAAATTCTAACATGTCTCGATATTGATAATAAAATTAAATAAAAGTCATCATGTTTATAAAACCAACGAAAAAATGATCTAAAAACTATCAATTTAACTAGAAATTGCGTCATCCAAAATTAAAAAAAAAATATTAGTTCCAACTAGCACATGTAAATTAATTTTGCAAAACTATTTATATTACTCTATAATACGATACAATTGATCTTTGTTAGTATATGTATTCTCGTATTTTTGATTGCTAAAGATTAAAAAATAAATTACGTATATTATATTTTTAATATTTTTTAGATAATTTAACATATTGAAAACTAGTTAAATAATTAAAGATTTATTAAGATTGTATTTAAATTTGAAATATTCTCAAAATATAAAATAAAATTAGAGTATAATTAATATTAAAAGAATGTAGTATTTCGGTATCTCGGTATAATCTGTATGTACCGAATTTTTTCGGTATACCGAATCTTCGGTTTATTAACCGGTATACCGCTGTATAGAAAAACTCATACCGTTACCGTACCGAAAATCTGCGGTACGGTATTACACCGTACCGAAAAACTCGGTATAGTGCTAATTACGGTATTCTCGGTGGTTTTAGTACGGTATGTACGGTATACCTTCGTTTTAGTAAATTTGTTCATCCCTATTTATAAATGTCTATTTATATTAGTGATCAGTCTTCAACTAAAACAGGTTGCTATGTAAAGGTCAAGGTTGGAAGTGCAACCTTGTACCTAATCTACTCAAACCTGTCATAATGTTCCACTATGTAATCTGTCTATGTAACCTGTCCTAATCATACTTGAAGATCTCATTCGAAGGTTACAGAGACTGAAGATAGATAGAGGTATAGGAAGCTCGACCTGCAAAGTCCAACCTGAGCTGTGACTGAGGAACCTGTCCTCAACAACGACTAATTGTGTCAGTGTACGACTCTGCTCATCCTGACACACACAATGGCTCTATTACAAATGCTTCTCTATAAATACCTCAAGACATTCAAGAAAGAAGATACGGGAAACTCAAATTACAAGCTAAAACGCTGCAGAAATCTCAAGCCAAACATTCACACAATCAACACTCGAAATTACAAGAGCCTTCCCAAGTGTTGATCTTTGAAGATTTCTATTCTTTCTAGTATCTGTCTTACTATAACACAATCCACACTCTCACTACCATAATTGTTGATATTCAGTGTAGTTGATAGAGTTGTATCTCAAACGATGATAGCTCTTCACAGCTTTTCAATTTGATTATTAGTGCTAGCCGTTCAGGATTAGTAAGATTGTATGTAAGTTTGTATGTAAAGTTAGAAGAGTCACGACTCAAGATTCGTGCTAGATTCAGTCTAAAGAGAGATTTGAATTTGGACTGGAACCTCCACCAGTGTTAAAAAGGAGCGAAAGATCTCAGTTAAGGGATTACAGATTCGACGGGATCTGGCGTGGACGTAGGAGCTGTTTACTCCGAACCACGATAAAAACTCCTCGTGCCTCTCTTTCTGTTATCTTTATTTACACAGTTTGCATGATTCACAACCTGCACGATTGTAACCTGTCTTGCATGTGCACTGTCTTTGAAAACTGTCTTTGAGAACTGTTTCTGAAAACTGTTAGCCACTTTCACAGTTTGCATGAACACTTGTCTGAACTAAAGTTTTCTTTGAAAACCTGTTTCGAAAACTGTGTTGAAAACTGTAAGCCAACCTTTCCACCAAACTTCCGCACGCAGGTTAGTTTTGCAAGCTCAGCAGTTCACTGTTTGAGCTGGAAAAACTAAACTGCTCTGATTAACTGAAGTGACGACTCAGTAAGATCAAATTGTCTTGAAAAGTCAAAACTGTTGGCTAATTGGTGTATTCCCCCCCCCCCATACACCAATATCTATTTATCGGGACCTACATTAGTTAACATTTATAATTTAAAAAATATATATGTGTTGCTATGCAATGTACTACTAATCTATTATTGACTAATAAATGTTGGAATTTCAAGTTAAATTGGTTTTGTTTAAAACATATTTCGTATATATGACTCTATATTAAGTTTCAGTTATTTGATTTAGAATGATTAGAATTTGATTGATAAGATGTAAACTTTTGTACTTCTAGTTATGTTTTCAACTACTTATCGTCTAAATATTAATCGATAAGACTTGAATAATGTTGAAATTTAATCATTGTATGATATTCTAAGGTATGCCGAATTAAGATATACCGAAAGTTATGGTAATGTAAAGATATGAAATTTAACATACCGTAATTTAAGATAAGGTATAAAATGTAACGAAAAAATGAAGGTATACCGTACTGACCCACCCCTAGCTAGCTGCAACTAACCAATTCACAGCAGTATTTTTGAATTAAAATTCATTATATTTCTCTCAGTTTTTTCTTAAAAATAAAAGAGTAAGTGAGAACTCCGCCGATTTCAAAAAAATTGACAACGAAGCACAGCTCAGTTGGTAAGACGCTTTCCCCTCCAACCAAGAGTTTGGGGGTTCGAGTCATATTAAAGGAGGAAATGAAGAACCATTATTGATCCTCTTTTAAAAATAAAAATAAATAAATAATAAAAATAAATAAATAAAAAAAACTCCGCCAATATAATTTTAAGTAGACCTTACCTTCAAAATATGAGTATTAGAATGTTTCGATCATTAAAGGGTAATTCTATACATAGCCTCCTAATTAAAAAAAATAAATAAATTAATATTGATTGTACAATACTACTCCCGACCCCCAAATTTACCATTAACGTATAACCCCGAAATTTACAATTTTAATTCCACAAATTATAAAACGCATAGCAAAAAGAAAAGGAAAATAAAATAATGACAAATGATTTACAGAAATAAAATGATTTGAAATCCCTCAAATTTTTCTATTTTCATCTAAAGTGAAGATACTAATATGAATCTTACTGATTTTGATAATAATACATCTGCATTCGATTTTTCAAACAAAATATGCTATAACTTCTCCGCTCTAAAACTTCATATGAATACGGCTTGATAAGAAATGAGTGTTACGAATCCGGTACACGTTCGAAGCAACTTTTACACAATAAACGTTGAACAAACAAAATTGAATAATAACAAACAGATTAAATGATAACAACTAAAATAATAAAGAAAACAAAATATTAAACCAAGTCGAGTAGAACTCTCCCTGCAAGAAACTTTACGCTCCAGTAGTGCTTTCGGAACAGGCGCAACTTCTCCAAAGGTGAAACGGTTTATTTCTTGGAAGTATAGCACCATAAACTTCCAAGCTCCGGCGAACTGGATGCAGAGGAGGGATTGAACTGGAAGAAAAGAAATGCAGAGAAAGATGCTTTCGTTGGTGTATCTTCTAGTGTGGTATGCAGAAAACATGAGGGGCATCAATGCTATAAAGAGCATTCAAAAGCCAAAAGGGTTGTTTCCGGTGGTTTTGATTTGGTGAAGTAATGACTGAACGTAACAGCCTTCTCGAACGAACCTGGACGCCAAGTGGGCCAAGCTTTGTAAGCCCATTTACTTTAATTTTGGAGGGTCCAAAAAATAAAGCAATCAAGGTCCAAGCCCGCGACCAAGCCCAAGAACAGCCCAAAGACCACCCAAATGACCAATTGCCAAGATCCAAGTCTAGGGTCACGAAACACGAGGCCGGCCGGCTAGCGGCAGCGCGCGTGTGTGTGTGCATGCGCGAGAGAACTCAACCTCTCATGTCCACTTGGCCCACTTAATACTTAATGATGGAGATAAAGAGGCGTTGCTCTTCAATGATGGAGATGAAGAGGCACTGTGGAATAATTAAAGAGTTATTATCTTTAATTTCTTTAGTTTATAATTAATTATCTTGTGGCTTTTGGTTTTATTAGACTTTATTACCTATTATATATATGGGGTGTTTGCTACTATTTTGGGGTGGTGAAGAAAATTTATCAATAAAAGTTGAAGGGGTTTTTCCCTGTTCGTTTCGTGTTCCGGCATTCCATTGAATCAACGGAGCTCGTTATCTGGTGTTCTTTGTTCGATCTTGACGCTTCCCTGCATCAGTTGGTAGGAAAAATCCCTTCAACTTTTATTGATAAATTTTCTTTACCACCCCAAAATAGTAGCAACACCCCATATATATAACAGGTAATAAAGTCTAATAAAACCAAATGCCACAAGATAATTAATTACAAATTAAAAAATAAAGATAATAACTCTTTAATTATTCCACAGTGCCTCTTCATCTCCATCACTTAGCCCACTTGTTTAATCACATTTAAATAAGATTAGTTAATGTTAAGTAATCAATGTGGGACAATCACTACTTCATTAACTAATGAAGTAATTACTCCACCAATCTCCAACCTTTAATCATTTATATCTCACTCACCGGAATTCGGTTTTGAGCATATAAATATACCACGTTCATCTACTCCGGAAGTAGATCGACAATCTGATATTTAATTTAATAAATAAATTAAATATTAATTATTTTTATTTGATCAAAAGACCAAATTACAACAAGGAGCATCTAACCAAGACAGATGACAAAGGGTATTGCACTTGCACCACCACCTAGGAACCGGAGAACAACATCCAACATCGATAGGTACACACAACATCAAGACAGCAACAGAGGGTACAATATCGAAGGATGCCCGAAGAGGAGATACCAACAACAGTCCAGCAAATTAAGAAGAAGCAACAAGCATGTTTGAAAAAAAAGGGCCGAAAGTAGCAAAGACTCAAGGAATGGGAAATGAGCAGCCTCCCACTAGAACAAATGGCCAAGAAAAAAGCAGCTGCACCATGAAACCAGAATGAAGTAGCCAACAGCGACAAAAAGCGACTCAGCAGTGCAGAGCACCATCCAACCAGCAAGGCAGCGGCACAAGGCACAACAACCAAGGGGGACACTAGCAGCGAATTGAACCAGCAAAAAAAGAAGTAGCAAACATAGCAAAAAGATGACAACAACAACAGTAGAAGCCTCAATCCGCAGAGAACACAGTCCAGCTAAATAGCCAAAAGGATCGACAACTATTCACGTGAACTCGTTTTGTTCTTTTGTAATCTAGTTTTTGTTGTTGTTGTTGTTTTTCTTCTCTATGGTCAACTGCAAATATAGTTGGGGGCTACGAAGAAACCAAGTATGTTGAGGGCTATAAAATATAAATATATGTTGGTCCTGAAAGTGACTAACACACATAGAAGGGGGGGGGGTGAATACGTGTGTTGAGAAGTGCTTAACTTCTCTTTTGTTTTTCAGCCCTTTATCGAGTAGACGCTTCGAATGCTAGTGTAGCTTTCGAAGCTTCTCGCTCGTGTGAGTACGGTGCGGAATGTGGTGAGGAATTATACTCGCTTTAGTTATCTTGCACTTAAAACAGTTTAAGTGTGTGTTACGAATAATCAAAGCATAAAGAATGTAAAGCGCATAACATAAGAGTTATAGTGTTGGGTACGCTCCTACATCCACTCGTACCACCTTCACTCAGTGATGAACTTCACTCAAAGCTTGGGGTTTACAACGGGGCATCCAAGAGCCATTGTGAGTTTATACAATCGACACTCACGAGCCTTACAACCTTTACAAACTAAACTCTCAAACTAGGTTTAGGTTCGTCTAGTTTCCAACTAATAAGAAATCCTTTTACAATGAAGCATAATGTAGAAGACTAGGATTTCTCTCTAAGGCTTATAGATATAGAAGTTGAAGCCTTATTGATAAACTAGAAGGTTGAGATCCGAAGATCTTGTGGGAGAGATGTAGGATGGTTTCTACTTTTTTTGCTTGCTCCCTCTACCATACTTTCTATATAGCTTGAACCTTCTATTTATAGTAAGTAAGGAACACTAATCTATCCGTTGGAGAGATAGAGTGCGTGTTCCTTACTTGTCTAATCCGAATTTGAATTCTTCCTTGATAGAGCACAGTCCTAGGAAGATAGCCGTTGACTAGTGGAGCCTAGCCCTGTGCATTAGGCGATTAGACATATCACAGTCCGTTGAGCAATCTTGAGCAGACACGTGCTCTGGCAGCTATCGTTTTTCATCTGCTTGTCAGACGCTCTCGCTCAAGCTGGAAGCGCGCTCTGGCCCTGAGAGGCGCTTTGACCTGGAAGTGCGCTCTAGTCCTGAGAGGCGCTTTGACCTGGAAGTGCGCTCTGGCTTTTCTTCAGACAGGCACTCCGGCTTTCTTTCAGATAGGCGGTCCGGCTTTCCTTTAGAGAGGCAGCTCTGATTTTCCTTCAGATAGGCGCTCCGGCTTTCCTTCAGAAAGGCGCTCCGGCTTTCCTTCAGAGAGACGCTCTAAAGTTACATTTCAATAAAAAGCTCCCTAACAAGTGAGCTATTCTAATACATTAAAATATACATTGTAACTTGAGCTGGGTCATCAAAGATAATAAGGGAAATATTCTATGAGGGTTTTGGAATCCAATCAAAACACATTTGAATCCTAATTTCCCCTTAACAATAATATCCCAACAATATCAATATCAATCAATCAATCAACATATATATAATACGATTACGCATCTCTATCCTATGTGGATTATTCTTGATTTTTGTGAATATTTTCCTAAATTCTCGTGGCTTTGGCTATATTAGGCAATAATTTAATCAATTTATATATAATATTATAATATATCTCCATATTTATACATATCTTGAATATTAAGCACTGATATATTTATATATTTTTAATATGTACTTCTTCTTTTTGATCGGATCTAATGCTACTTATTACCAATTTTTATTTTTGATTTCCTTCATAAATAGTTATCTTTTTTTTTCATGGCTTATGTATGAAATTGTTTAACTTGTACTGTGGTTTTACTTTAAACTAAGACTAACTATGAAACCAGATGCAAAATTAGATCTAACCAACACACAGAAATTGGTAACTCAGTTCGGTGATAATCACACCTACGTCTGGGGGGGTTTCTCCTGAGGAAACACTCCACTATCAAGAGATTCAGAGATACAAGTATAGCTCACTCATATCGCTATTGACTCCTCACTCATCTACTCTCTTCAACAATGGACGTGAAGATAGCACCTCTAGCACCTCTCAACCTAGACCTACCCAAGTTCGCAAATCAACAACTTACGAACTTTCTCCCCTGAGCTTATAACACGCTCGTACAATAAACACTCAAACCCAATAAAATAATAGCTCACATAACTCTCGTGTTTGCCCTAAACAATAAATCACTCGACAATCTCAACAATGAATTGATCGAGTATTTATAGACTTGTAAAATAGAGTCCTATTCTAACTAAGAAACGCAGATGCCTTTCCTTGTTGAATAAGATTTGCTTCCTTCTTCGATTTCTTGTAGCACACGGATATTCCCATAGAATATATCTGATATTTGTTTCCATATCTCAAAAGATATGATCTTGATCTTCTAAATTCGATAGGAATCTCCAAGGATATCTTCCAGCTGTCAAATCCTTCCTCCAGCTGGACTCTGAGCAGGTTTCTCTTCAAGTGAAACGAACTTTGAAACAAACAAAATTTGCACAGCGGATAAAAACGTGTTTCACTTGCTCACGACTACATAAACTTGCCAATACTTAATAATGTGTATTTCCATACAATCACAATCTTTCCCTTTGGCATTTATGTAGTTAAACACCATAGAAACTGCTCCCCCTTGCTATGGAACATCATGCATGATTAAGTCGATAAGGAGCGCACCCACAATACCAAACTTAAAGCATGATAAAGCAAGATAAACTTCAGTTCTTATTCAGCTCGAAACAAAACTTTCACTTGCTGTTTAACTCCCCCTGAGTTCAAAACACTGGAAAGCAACAAAACACTGCATCAATCAAACTTACTTCTTCCCCTTGTTTGACGTAGAAATGCCAAACTAATATGTCTTCTCTAATACAATATCGTTTAAACTTTTGAGAAGATATACTGCTTGTAAAAGGAACTTCTATCGAACTATAAAACCATATACTCAAGTACACCAAGTATAAACTCATAAGCATGAGTTCACCAAAGTGTAGAACTTATTCTTAACTCCAAGTAAAGCAATTAGTCAATACTCCCCCTTAATCCAAAATATCCAACTGTAACTGAAGAAATACTAACTCCACGTTGATGAAGATGAACAACTAACCAATCACTATCACTAACTTCATATCGAGATTATCAATCTCAACATCAACATGTAAACTCCGACATCTTCATGATCTAAAACTGCAGCTGAATACCTAAAAAGAACCTCATAGCAAAAGCAACAACACAAAAACTTACACTTATAATATCATGCTCTCCAGAAAAGAAACGAAACGAAGTACTAGTGACAGAACTAGTTCCAATTCAATGGAATAAAACTCTGAACACCAAAATTCAAGCCCAACAACATATCCAAAACTCCATGAATGCATAAGTTCAGAATACCTGATCGTCCTTTGTTCATGTACCCCCCCTGCAGTTCTCAACCTTGAAGTCTTCAGCTACTTACTCACCATCAAAACCATTAACTCCTGCTCTCACATCATCATCCGTAACATCTATTCGTCTAACAAACTCATAAACTCAACCAAATTCTGTCATCATCGAAACTGGCATATATTCAACAGCACAAGCACTTATCTTCATAGCCACAAACTCATAAAATCAAATACTCCAAGAATCACACAAGTACTTATCTTCATCTTGGCGAGTATCCCTGAACCTTGGCTATAGAAGACAACATCTTTTTGAAATCTACTTGCACCTTTCTCGTCTGAATGCCATCATTAAGATCTCCAATAATATCCTTTAATGGATGATTCTTTGAGGTCCTTATCTCTCGAGTTGAAGAGATTTCTTCACTAGTATCTTCAGTTTGTTCTTCCAACTCTTCTGAATCTTTGGTTTCACCAAGATCTGAAACCAACTGTGAAACTGGTTGCACAATTTCGTCGTCTTTAAGTTGTTTCACAGGTATTGAATCATCACACACCACATTGATAGATTCCATGACTCTGCCAGTTTTCTTGTTATACACCCTGAATGCTTTACTGTTTCTAGAATATCCAAGAAATATTCCTTCAACTCCTTTATCGTCGAGTTTCCTTCTTTGCTTTCTAACATTGTAGATGAAGCATCTTGAGCCAAAGATATGGAGATGCTTGACACTCGGCTTCCTTCCTCTCCAGATTTCATAAGGTGTCACTTGAATCTTGGGTCTCAAATAAACTTTGTTGCTGATATAACATGCAGTGTTGAAAGCCTCAGCCCAAAATTCGGTAGCAATATCACTAGCTTTCATCATGGTTCTACCCATCTCTTGAAGAGTCATGATCTTTCTCTCAACAACACCATTATTTTGAGGTGTTTTTGAAGCAGAGAACTGGTGCATGATTCCTTTTTCATTACAGAAGTCATTAAAGTAAGAGTTCCCAAATACTCCTTCATGATCAATTCTGATTGTCTTGACTTTGCAATCTTGCTCACCTTCTATTCTCAAGCATAGAACTCCAAAAGACTCAAACGCTTATGATTCTTCTCTTAAGAAATCAACCCAAATATATCTTGAGAAATCATCAACACAGACAAAGATGTACCTCTTTCTTCCAATGCTTTCAGTGTGCATACGTGTACATAGCTATACACGTATATCATATTGAATTTTATCATCTAAAACCTAATTAGACCAATTAAATGGTGGATCATTATTTTTTTAGAAAGCAATTCAATTCGTAAATATATAGACGGAAGTGTATTAACTGGTTATTTTACGCATCCACATCTTACGTGGAATTTTATATATTTTTCGTGATTACTTATCTAAATTTTCATGACTTTGACTTTATTAAGTAATAATTTAATCAATTAAGCAATATATATATATATATATATATATATATATATATATATATATCTTGATTCATATCTTTGATATCTTTTATCTTGTATGTATATATTAAATTAAAACCAATATAGGCTTCGAAGTCAACTCCCTAAAATCAAATACTACATTTTTCATACACTTTAGTATAATAATAATAATAATAATAATAATAATGGTAGGTTACATATACGATTACAGATTCTCATCTTACATGACATTATGATGAATTTTCGTGATTATTTTTCCAAATTTTTATGGCTCAAACAAATTATATTTTTAAAGCCAGATTTCAT
Organism: Mentha longifolia; assembly: GCA_001642375.2. Taxonomy (NCBI): domain Eukaryota; kingdom Viridiplantae; phylum Streptophyta; class Magnoliopsida; order Lamiales; family Lamiaceae; genus Mentha; species Mentha longifolia. The sequence goes on along the minus strand of CM038117.1, from coordinate 24,952,975 downwards.
ATACTCAATTAAAATTTCAATATGTATTATACAAATGCCGACAAATGTTACCCTCCAATAGTTGAACGACTGATGGCTTGCTAGACATTTAAACAAGTACAACTACTAAGAAATTCCTTATTGGCCTATTTTTCGATTACAATTAACACCATGCACATTTAATGATTTTTCCCGGCTGACGGAACAATGGCACGTCATTAATTTTTTTTTAGGGTTTAATTTTTTTTAGTAGGGTTTTTTTTTTGTTGGTAGGGTTTATTAGGACTCGAAGTCAACTCCTAAAAATAAATACATTCTTCATACACTTTAGTATAATAATAATAATAATAATAATAATAATAATAATAATAATAATAATAATAATAATAATAATAATAATAATAATAATGGTAGGTTACATATGATAATAATACGATTACGGATTCTCATCCTACATAGCATTATGATTAATTTTCTAAATTCTTATGGCTCAGACAAATTATATTGTAAAAGCCAGATTTCATACATTCAATTAGAATTTCAATATGTATTATTCAAATGCCAACAAATATTACCCTCAAAGCATCTCCAAGCCACACTCTATTATAGAGTAATACTCTATTTTGGAGTACGGAGTACATTCCAACCGTACTTTATTTTGTAGTTAGAGTATAGAGTATTGAACAGTAAAACTCTATATATGTAGTTTTAGACCATCTCCAACCATGAACTCTATCTTATAGTATGCTATACTTCAAAATGTAGCATTGTATACTTCATTTTAGAAATTTATTCCAACCACGTGCTTCATATACATACTCTATTTGTAGTTTTTATTTTTATTTTACATAATTAACATTTATTAATGTATCACAAATATTGAATAATTAATAAATTTGTATCTTAAATAATATTAATTAAATATATTGTATATTTTTAATTTTTTGTTGATATAAATCAAATATGTAAAATTAAATAAAAATTCCAAAAAATTAATAATAAATAAAATATATAGTACAATAAATTATCAATCAAATTATATTAATAAAATTTAGTTAAATTATTGTTTTTATAGTTTAATATTGCCCAAATAGTAAAAATAGAGTACGGTTGGAATGCATCCCATACTCCAAAATGGAGTAATACTCCAAAATGAAGCATGGGTTGGAGATGCTCTTACAGTTCAATACTTTATACTCTATTTTCACTATATGGACAATATTAAATTATAAAAATAATAAGCTAAATTTCATTAATATAATTTGATTTATAATTTATTGTATTATATTTTTTTATTATTGAATTACGGAATTTTAATTTAATTTTACATATTTGATTTATATCAACAAAAAATTAACAATCTATAATATGTTTAATTCATATATTATTTAAGATACAATTTTATCAATTATTCAATATTTGTGATGCATTAATAAATGTTAATTATGTAAAATGAATGAAAAACTACGGATATAGTCATATAGTATGTATATAGAGTACGTGGTTGGAATGAATTTCTAAAATGAAGTATGCAATGTTGCATTTTAAAGTATAGCATACTGCAAAATAGAGTACATTTGTACATGATTGGAGATGGTCTCAAATGGTTGAAAGACTGATGGATTGTCATTCAAAATGATCACAACTACCCGAAAAATATTATATCGATGGATAATTCAAACAACGGGCGGCTTAATATTCAAAATGAATATAACTACTTGACTTGAGAAGTGCAACCCAACAAATGTAATCTCCCGAAGCAGTTGACCCAAAACAATTATACGTTGTTTGGATCAACTGTAATATTTTTTAAAATGATCACAACTACCCGAGAAATATTATATCTCCGATATTCAAATAACGGGCAGCTTCATATTCAAAATGAATATAACTATATGCAACCCAATAAATGTCATCCCTCAACACAGTTGACCCATATCTTCAATGGATAATCCAAACAACATGAGACTTCATATTGAAAATGAAAATAATAACTCAACTTGAGAAAGCAACCCAACAAATGTTATCCCTCAAAACAGTTGACCCAAACAACGGGCAATGCAATTTTCAAAAAATGTTACATTAAAAATGAATACAACTACCAACAAATGTTATTCTCAAATGGTTGAACTGACATTCAAAATGAATATAAATATCCGAGAAATATTATATCTCCAATGGATAATCCAAATGATGGGTGATTGCATATTTAAAATGAATATAACTACTCGAACAAATGTTACCCTCAAATGGTTAAACCAAATAACGAGCTGCTTGATATTCAATATGAATACAATTAACCGAGAAATAGTATATTTTCGACGGATAATCCAAACAACGAGCGGCTTAGTATTCAAAATGAATATAACCACTCGACTTGAGAAATGTAACACAACAAATGTTATCCCTAAAAAAAGCTGACCCAAACAACGGGAAACTTTTGAAATAAATATAACTACTCAAAAAATATTACTTTAAAAATGCATATAAACTCTCCGGAGGGGCTGCCGTTGACGAGCACGTTAGCTGACGGAGGTAGGATGAAAGGGTTGGAGGCGTGGAGGGGGATGGTTGAGAGGTTCGGCGGAGATTGAAGAGCTGAGATGTTAAACATGTCTCGTTAGGAGGAAGGCTTACATTGGTTAAATCGGTGCTTACTTCGATTCCGATATAACCTTTCGTTTCTAAAAATTCCGAGAACTATTGAGATAAAGTTGAGGGCTTTATTTACTCAGTTTCTGTGGGGGGAGGGGGAGAAGAGAAGGAGAGAGGAAGACGGCATGGGTTAGTTGGGAAAATGTTTGCAAACCTTTAAGCAGGGGTGGATTGGGGGTTCGAGATCTTGGATTGTTTAATCGAGCTCTTTTGGGAAAATGGGTTTGGCGCTTCATGACGGAAAAGGAGAGTCTTTGGGTAAGGGTAGTGCGGTCGAGATTCAGGGATTTGGAGTGGACAAGCGAAGGATTGAGAAAGACGTGGAGCGGGAACGGGAGGACAGGGCTGGTGGAAATGCATTGTAGGAGCCACCGAAGGAAGAGACGGGGAGTGGTTTAGGGCGAATTTGGAGCAAACTCTCAGACGTGGTGATAAAATGAGGTTCTGGGACGGTTTGTGGATAGGGGTGAGATCCTTAAAATCCATGTTTCCTAGGCTTTACCAATTGAGCTCTAGGAAGGAGGGCAAACTAAGGGAGATGGGCCGGTGGGAGGACGGTATTTGGAAGTGGGAACTGCGGTGGCGCCGGGCATTAAGGGATAATGAAAAAGAGTGGGAGAGGGAGATCGGTAATCGTCTAAGCGGGTGCGGCTCTCAGAAGGTGAGGAGGACGGGTGGAGATGGAAGGGTAGTCCGAGAGGGATCTACAGTGTTAAGGACGCTTATAATCAAATAAGCTAAGGAGGAGATCGGGCACGGGAAGGGGAGATCAGCACGCTTCGGCTGGGGACATCTGGAGCTTTGAGGCGCCGTTCAAAGCTAAACTTACGGCTTGGAGGCTGGTCCTCAATCGGTTACCTATGAGAGACAATCTGCAGAAGATGAATATGTTACCTTCCCAAGAAACTACTTGTGTCTGCTGCGGAAGTGAGGACGAATCGGCGATGCATTTATTTGTGGAATGCACGGAAGCGGCTAGGATGTGGGCAAGAATGGCAGGATGGCTTGGAGTTTGCTGGGTGCAACCTAGAGAGATCCTGGCTCATCAACAAGCCTTCTCCAACCTCCTTGGCAAAGGTAAACAAGTTTATAGTTTAGGTGGCTTGTGGATTTGTTTAATTTGGGTTTGGTGGAAGTGGCGAAACGATGTTATTTTCGGTGGGAAGATTTGGGATTCTCGGAGGATTGAAAGTGAAGAAAAGTGTAGGTTTTGGAGTTGGAGAGTGGCGAGAGGAGAGGCTACATATAGTTCAAGTTTCAACTCTTGGGTCACTCATCCTTTGTTCTCATAATTCTGTACTTGTTTTCACTTTTGTGATACTCCTCGTACCACCGTTTATTGCAATAAAATTTGTCTCTGATAAAAAAAAATAAAAATTGTAAATTTGGAGGCTACATGTTTTAGCCTTGGGGAATTAAGGGATAGTATTGTACAATATTAATTTTTTTTATTGACAACGAAGCGCAGCTCAGTTGGTAAGACGTCTCCCCTCCGATCCAAGAGGTCGGGGGTTCGAGTTACCCCGGGTGCATGAGTGTGTGAGTGTGTTGTGTTTGCCTGATAAAAAAAAAATGAGTGTGTTGTGTTTGCCTAATAAAAAAAAAAATCATTAATTAGTATGGGGGCTGTGAATAGCGATTTGGGGCTCTGTATAGAAACCCATCATTGAATTCGAAACAGAAAGCCCAGCTAAAACGGTTTTAGCATATAGTTGTATTTCAAGGCCAAGGAATGGGCCCTTGAGGAATTCTTTTTTAAAGAAAGAAAAAGAACATAAATAATACCAATGGGTGTTCTGTTCTTATATATTTTTCGTATTCTATACACTAAATAATTAGATTCAATTTAAAATCATAATGGTTATATGTCATCGGAAGGATTTGTTTGGAGGGAAGAATTTCAATGAATTATAATTATATGGGTTTTAGTTCACCAAAATAATTTTTATAGTAGAGGGGATGAATTCAATACCCACACAGGATTGAGGAAGTAGGAACTCATCCAAACTACAAAGAAGACCTTTGTTTTTATAAATTTCAAATCCAAAAACAGACAAAGTGGATTAGGGTTCAAATTAAATTATTAAACTTTATAAATATAATACGTTTTATTCAATTATAAAATACGAATAATTGTAAATTCTTTACTTTTCAAATTTCTTCGTAATATGTAATAATTAGAGACAAATAAGGTAAAATTCTTTACTTTGCCTTAATTTGTATATTTTGGTAGGTTGTATCACTTTAAATTAAAAAATAAAATAAAGACCGAGGCTAAACTGAAAAATCCAACACATCTTGTACTTCTTCTGGTTCACGATTACTGACCCGCTTTTCTTATTGGGTCGTCTCAAGATTACTGACTCATTTCCCTTTTGGGAAATAATTAGCATATTAATGGTACAATTAAACTATCAACTTGCTTGTTTGTTCTCCGTTTATTAATAATTTTTATATCAAATTAAAGGTTTTGATACGATCTTTCATTTAAGATCAAATATCAATATGTTATTATGCATCTATGATACTCTAATTTTAAAATATGTCTAAATACATAAATAACACTTCCTTCATAAATATAATACACTTTAAACACTAAATACTCCGTCTTAATTTTCGTGCCGAAAAGAAAGGGGTTAGTAATCGTGAACTAGAAGTAGTATTTTTTTTTTTCAAAAATTGATAGTCTTGAAACTGTGCCGAAAAGAAGGGGATCAGTAATCGTAAACTAGAGAAAGTAGTATTTTTTTTGTTGATAGTCTTGAATATGGTGCCAATATAACAAATTTTCATAATTCAGCCAAGGATACGTAAGATCTTTGTTTGTCGGCGCAATATATGGTGCTTTGATCATGCCCCCTCTTTCAAGCTTTCTTTAGGGTTTGGCAGCTTAATTCTACATCATAATTAAGTCACTTTCAATTATTTCGGTGAAGAATACTACTCTCCGTCTTCCTTCAAAAAAAAAATAATAACAAAATAAAATAAAACTACCCTCCGTCTCATAATCAACTCATTTTTATAAAATCAAGTCTATTATGATATTCAAATTCAAATACGAGTGGGTCAATCTATTTCTTTTCTAGCGAAAAAAACGGCCGCAAATTCGATGGAATGAATAATAAGTTAAATCTCCTTCGTATGCATTAATTGACACCAGAAAAAAGGAGTCATGCCTTATCATGAAATAAAAGGAAACAAGTCGATTAAAATATTCGCAGTAAATCCTGCTATTAGTTAGTGAATGCGAGGATAATAATAACTAATGAGAATGTTAACGGAAACAATTTGTTGCAATATTAATGCATACAACAGTACTGATTCTAGCTACATTCTTTTCTTTTTCTTTTTTTCTAGGGGTTGGAGGAGTAAGAAACTTAAATTACAAGATAATTATAGGAGGCCTAAGACTAACAATTGAATGTTCCTTTCCTGCTTTTGGGAATCAAGAAAGGTATTTGCATGGACCATTACCTGCAAGAATCAAATAAAGAGCATATCTATTTTAGAACAAGGAACAAAAAAACAATAAGGAAAATTAGTTTATGAATTAGATGAATAATCTGTTAATAATCTACAACAGAAATTAATTGGAGTAGGGAAAGAGTAACGTACTTGGATCAGTTGTGGTAATAACAGCAGAGCCAGAGAAGTCACAGTTGAAATCGTGTCGACCTTCCCTTTGATAGAAAGAATTCATCACAAAAGCAGCGTGAGCCCTCACGTTATTGGGATCGAAACAAGTCCCCCCAGCCTGAATAGGGCTGCAGTCGACACTACCCTGGCTGCACACGTAGTCTATATCTGCCTGCAACGCAGCCTCACTTGCATCCGTCTTTGGCACGCACCACTTCTTCCCGCCTTGGGGCGACGATGGAGTCGAGGGTGAGGGTTTCGGTGCAGGCTGCATTCATAATACACATCATATGAGACACAATCCTAGCTATCTCATCCTTTGATTATGCAATTCTTCGTATACTCAATCATGTATATTGCCGATCTATTTAGTCACTAGAATAAATGATTTCTTAATTATAATAGTAAAATTTAATGAACATGGTCGGAAGTATCAATCACAAGTACATATATGATGCTCCATTACTAATCAGAAATTAAAAAAAAAAAAAAAACTATTTGTTGGAAAGCAAAAGAGAATTTTAGGGACAACTTATTAATGAGCTGGAAAAATCTAGAATAAGATATGCAGGAAGACAAATGGCGTATGTGAATTGAAAAAGGTGAGGAATGGAATAGAATAGAATAAAGCATAACGGGCAAAACACATAAGGACAGGATTCAAAGTTAAGAATCGACATAGCACATGCTCACGTTTCGATTTCCGGAATCAAATTAATACTGTAATAATTTCGAAATTAAAATTTTCTATAAGCTATTACTATTAGTACTAATTTTATTTACAATAATATACTCTTAATTAACACCATGTCCGATCTAGAAGACCGTTAGTCAGATACTATTAATTAACCAAACTAGTCAAATTAATCTAATCAAATCTATATAGGCTATATCATCTCTTCATTTCTTTTTTTGAAAGAATCATCCCAAGTACGTAGTAGATGTATTAAAATAAATGTAACGCTACACCCAATCTGCTGCACATGGATTCAATTTGTTATATATAATTAAGAATCCTATATACTTAATTACATTAATATCTCACCTTATGACTACGGTGTACAAGTCTTTTAACATTAGTGCACAATTTAATTTCTTAATTAACATTTCTACTTCCTCTGTCACAATTTCCTTATTCAGGAATAATTTATGCCTCTACTATTTTGAGCAAAAACATTTATCACCATTTTTCAGAATTTATTACTACTATTCAAAACTCCTATATAAGAAATCCAAAACAAAATTCAATTATTTAAAAAAAAAAGAAAAAAAAAGAAAAGGGAAAGTAATTGCATCAGCAGAATTTAAAGCAATTACCTTAACAGGAGCAGAAGCGTCGGCCCGCAGAACACCAGCGTCATAAACCGGGCTAAAATCGGGCCGAAACAGCCCGAAATTCCTCTCCGACAAGGGCCCGCTCTTCTGGTTCTCGTTGAAGAGTCCGAACAAGTAAACATCGAACTTCTTCCTCGGCATCAACGGCGTCCCCCGCCCCGAACGAACCTTTTTCACCAGCGCCGCATTGTACGCCGCCGCGTTCTCCGGCGAGCACCGCGGCTGCTCGAAGGTCTCCCCCTCCGCCGACCAGCCCGTCTCCCCCACCGCGATGTCCACGTCCTTGTACCCCAGCTTCATCATTGACACGTAGACGGCGTCCATTAGCAGATCGAACATGTTTCCATACGTACGGTGAATGTATTTGTCGAAAACACCCTTGTTGGGTTTGAAGAGAGCGAAATCGGCGTTTTTGGGGCTCCACCCGAAGTAAGGGTAGGGGTTGACCATGAAGGGGGTCTTGGCCTCCCGGTGGAACTGGAGGAGGGGGGCCAGCACCCCTCGGTCCCACCCGGGTCGGAAACGGGCGAGGCTGGGTGGGTCCGAGGAGAGGAGGATGCCGAGGGAGTGGGCGGTGGTGATCTTGATGGAGGAGAGGTTGAGGTGGGGGAGGGCGGAGTGGAGGGACCGCATGGCGGCGACGAGGTTGTCGACGAGTGGCTGGGGCCCCCAGTGAAGGACCTCGTTGCCGACGAGGATGTAGTTGATGGCGGTGGCCGGGTAGAAGGGGGCGATGTGGGTGGCCAGCCAGGAGCGGGCGTAGGCAGCCTCGGTCAGGGCGGGGATCTCGCCGTTGGGGACGGTGACGGCGACGAGGATTCCGGTGCCAGCGAAGGCGCGGAGGACGTCGGGGTTCACGTCGAAGATCTTCACGCGGTCGATGGTGGTCTTTTCCTTCAGGAACTGCGCCACCTGGGACGGCGGCGGGAGGTTGTCGCCGAGGGTGCCGTAGTTGACGCCGATGGCGTGGGCGGCGGAGGAGGCGGCGAGGAGGAGGAGAAGGAGATGGAGGATGAGGTGGGGAGGCGGCGGCGCCATGAGGAGGGAGGTGGCGGAGAAGCTTCGAGAGTTTGAGCTGATTTGAGATGAATTTTTTTCTTTTGTTTAGAGGTGAAAAATGGAAGAGTCGGGAAAAGGACAGGGGTGTTTTTTACAGTGGGGAATGAATGGGGTTTATTTATAGGATGATTTGAATAATAAGATCTTATTAAAATCTTTGATAGATTAAGCAATCAGCTCAATGAATAAAAATGGCAATGATATTAAAAAAATTATGGAGAGAGAAAGAGAGTGTGATGAGAAAACGCGTAGAAGAGAAGGGATAGAGATGGGAAAAAAAAGAAAAGAAAAATAGGTGGAAAAAGTTAAAAGGAGGGTGAGGACATGAACGTTGTCTCAACGGAATTGAAGATGGTGTAATAATAACGATTCTTTCTACTAAGCTTCCTCCTTGTACACGCCATCCTCTTTTCAAGAATATAATTCTACCCTAGATACTTCAACAATTCCCCTTTCAAAAAAAAAAGAGAGAGAAACTTCAACAACGCTGTCACATTTTCTCATAAAATTTATTGTTTTCTTTGAAAGGTCATATAAAAAGATATATTTAAAAAAAATGAGTACAAGGAATACTCAAAAAACATACTCCGTACGTAGTAGTACAGACGTAAACACCAAAATAATTAAAACCCCAAAGAAGAAGAAATACAGTCTCACAGATGAACACACCAATTGTTAAAGGAGAAACAAAAAGAACATGGGAAATGGGCGCAGCCACTTCCAAGAGCTAATTTTCACGTTTTCCACAATTTTAGTGATACTCGCATCAACACTATTAAAGATATAACATCATTTCCCTCCTTCCAAATCCGCAACACAATGCATTGCCAGATTAATTTAGACACTCTCCTTTCCTCCGATTCTTGACCTTCCATAATGAAGAATTAAAGATGATTTTGCACTTCAGAGGAAGAGGTATAGGAGCAATTAAGCCAAGATCTCACCAAAGACCAAACTTGAGCAGCCAAGTGGCAATCAATCATCAAATAGGAAGTTGTTTCAAGATTTTCTGAGCAAAAGACACAACCGGGATTGATCATCACACAAGATACCTTTTTTTATCAAGTTTTATTTAGTAGGAATCCTAACATGAAAAAGCTTCCAACAAAAAGCCGAAACTTTTATGGGGAATGCCTTCCACCACATTTTTGAAAAGGATGGTTATGATGAAAGTACCGATGGGTATAGGCAGCAAATAGTCGTACATCAATCGTATTGAGAAGAGACCATCTGAAGATTTTTTCCAACGAAAATAATCATTTTTGTGAGTCAAAATTTTGAACCTACAGACATAATTCTCAAAATCCAGAAATACAAAATTCGTTAGCAGAAAAGACTCGCCTCCATAATATTTTATTGTTTACTCCACATTTATAGGTGAATTAGTTCAATTCTTACTGCAAGCATGCAACGTCTCTCAATTGGAGGTGTGATTAGTGACTAGAAAGAAGCTACAAATCAACAAAAAATTTAACAAACAAATGACCAGCAACGGTCACTCTTAAAAAGTAAAAAAAGCAAAGAAAGGAAGGTAATAATTAATTAAAAGAAAAAAAAATGTTCAGCAAAGTAAGAGGAACATATATAATTTCTATTTAAAATCCTCATCAGTTTCTGACTTCGGTTATTCAAATTCTAATGAGCAATTTTTGGCTTGCCAATTCGAGGTGTTGGTTTCAATTAATCTTTAGGTAGTATAACAGCTCACAACTCTGTTCTGTTAGCATAGTATAATCAAAATTAATTAATTATATCTTTCTATTTTGATTTTACTATCTTTAAATCTAAAATATGGAACAGGTATCAATGCCAGCAAAGGAGCAGTTCTTATAGAACACTTTCCAGATTGTATATTTTGGAATTTGGATTAAATAATCCTTTTTTAGTGCAATGGGATTAAATAATCTTAGACTTTAAAATGTTACATATTGTTTACGTGCAAAAAGAACATGAGTAGATTTTCTTATAACAAGTTTTAAATTGGAATGGGGTTTTCCCTAAAATGAAATATGAGGTGCAAAATGCAACAATATTACTACCGACAACACAACACGTGTCGAGAATATAATAGGATGAGTAGAAAGGTAAAGAAGGAGATGTCAAATTTATAGATGTCGGAGGGTGTGGTCAACAAAGTAGGCCACGCGTAATTCACACAAAACCAACATAACATATTTATAAAAAACAAATTCTTAATAATTATAATTATCCATTTTTTAAATGTAGACGTTGAATCTACCCATTTTTTAAAAATAATATTAAAAATACTAATTTTTTTAAAATAATATAAAATTAAGGCCCACTTTTGTTATTTGTTGATAACATATATGAATTTTTTTCTTGCTTTTACTTTTATATGAATTGACTATGCATACATGCGTACGTACTCGATTCAGATCGGGCCCTCAACTGGACACATGCATGAAAAATTATCATGCATGCTCTCTATTAAAGTAGGAATTGTATTTAAATTAATATTCGAAGCAGGTATCATATGCGATTGAACAATCTCCACTATATATACTATACATAAACATATAAAATTTCAATTATCCATCAAAGAAAAAAAAACATTGGCTCAAAATTATTTTGAAAATGTGTGTAAGATAAGTGAAGGAGAAAAGGTTCGTCGGAAGCGCAGTAATGAAGAAGTGCAAGAATTAGTGAAGTAAAAATTATATTTTAAGCTGTAGTTATTCAATAAATTTAAAATTAACAATTTAAAATTGATTACGCTAATTATTGTATTGATTTAGAAAATGTTGTTGATTAATTAAAAAAAATACATGAATGAGAATAATAAAAATAGAGTAATAAAAATAGAGAACAAACATAAACTATCCACCGCCCGCGAAAGTGGCCGGAACTCTCTCACCGCCGGCAACCTTATGTCGCGGGCAGTGGGAGAGCTCCGGCAACTTCCACGGGCGGTGGTAACTATATTATTGCTTGTTGAATTATTTTTTACCTATAATTACATGTTTAATTGTCATATTATATGTATTTAAATGATTGATTTAGGATTTAGTACTTGATAAATCCCTAGTTTAAATATAATTTCTTTAATTAATCTCTTAATTGATGAAATATTGTTGTTAAATTTAAAATAATACATGAATTGAGTTTAAAATTATGATTAAGTGAGTAATAAGTTATCAACCGCCCGTGGAAGTTGCCGGAGCTCTCCCACCGCCGGCAACCTTGTGTCGCCGGCAGTCGGAGAGTTCCGGCAACTTCCACGGGCGGTGGATACTATATTATTGCTTATTGAATTATTTTATCTATAATTACATATTTAATTGTCATATTATATGTATTTAAATGATTAGTTTAGGATTTAGTACTTGATAAATTAATAGTTTAAATTGAATTTCTTTAATTAATTGATGAAATATTGTTGTTCAATTTAAAATAGTACATGAATTGAGTTTACAAAAATGATTAAGTGAATAATAAGTTATCCACTGCCCGTGGAAGTTGCCGGAGCTCTCCCACCGCCGGCAACCTGGTGTCGCCGGCGGTGATCCGCCCTCACTTTAGATGTGAGGGAGATGCAATAATAACCGATGTATTACAATCGGGTCGAATCCACAGGGAATGCGAGGGCGTAAGAATTTCAAGTAGTAATTCGATTACCTAACCACTATTCAAGCTACCAAGTGACATGTTTTTTGTGTTTTCTTAATTCTATTAAGTAATGCAATTGAAAAGTAATAAACTAAATAACAACTAATAGCAAGAGTTGATAAACAATGGTAGAAAGCTTGGTTCCAAATATAATCCAATAATCACTAGAGGCCTAGGTTTTAGAATTTGTTATGATTACTAATATAGTGTGATTTGATTCCAAGTGTTATGAACTAAAGTGTTAGGATATTATTGTGAGGGGGAACTCTGAATCAAGTTGATAATAAAAGACGTGTTTTGATTCGATTCCAAAAACCCGAATTCACATAGAATATTTCCTTTATTATCTTTGATGATCCAATTCTTAAGTTACAATGTAAAGTTTAATGTATTAGAAGAGCTTACTTGTTAGGGAGCTCTTCATTGAAATGTAACTTTAGAGCGTCTAAGTGAGAGCGCCGGTCTGAAAGAAGACCAAAGCATCTGGATCGGAAGCCGCAGGAAAGATAGCGTCTTTCAAGGTCGGAGCGCCTCTTCAGGTCAAAGCGTCTGTCAAGACCAAAGCGTGCTTCCAAGTCAAAGCACCTATAGTGCCAGAGTGTGCTTCTAAACAGAGTGACTGAACAAGCTCGAAGAGCGTGCTTAGTTTAAAGCGTGAATGAGCTCGCTTTCACCATGCAAAGCGTCTCCTGTTGGGGTTGTTGTATATAGCTAAAGCAAAAACGTGTTTTAGTATATATGACATGTATTCCACTGGTAACAATCACCTATCTGAATAAATATATTAATAAGAATAAGCCCTATATCTCATGTTTTAGAACACGTGGACGGCTCGGGTGTCAGGGAGATCACGCAGCGTTCGACAATAATTATGAGATATAAACAGTGTCACAGTCGAGATAGCTTGGGAAAACTATCGGTTTAGACTGCAACATAACGGTAGTGGCGGGTCTCAGTCGCTAGTTATGTTGGTATGGTGGAACGTATTGACAGGATCGAGTGAGATAAGGTTCTTCTGATACTGACCCTAGCAATAGGTGAAGAACTAGAGATCTCAGGATTTAGAGATATGATCTTAATCTCGATATGCTATTAGAGATATATGTGTTGTTCACTGTTACTTTGACTTGTATAGCTAAGGGTCTATCGCAGCATCCCTGATGACTTGCATCTTGGGTAACATGAGGGCACATAGTATGTCTAATTAGTTATATTGAGACACCGTGTCCGTATTAGGTTGAGAGATATCCCCTCAGGGAGTTCACAAGGTTTATTATACCAAGTCATGCATGCTGATTAAGTTCAGGTATAATAATAAGGGGTGAACGGGTACTACTTGAGGAAAATAAGATGTTAATTAATTATGAGCAGTCAGAGGAGCTCTAATTAATTAATGGATATCGGAGTCATTAAACACGGGGATAACTCTAAATAAAGTATCAGCCCCAATCTACAAATTGGGACAGAGCGGTGATTCAGTTGTGATTCTTTAGTGGAATGCATCACAGCTCTAATGAAATAAATGTTCTGGGTTGATCATGGTTATTTCATTAGGTAAGGCTAAACTCTGTCTGGTACATAGATCCCTGGGGTGGCCCAAGAGCTCTTCAGGAAAGGAATTCAAGGTATTATTGAGGGATATCAGTTTTGGACTGAAAAAAGGCATTATGGGCTTGAGCCCATTAATGTGGCGCCTACTATAGTGTAAGGGACGCCAGTTTCCTCTTTTAGTGTTCATCTGTTCTCAATAATTGTACTCTGGTTAATTATATAATTATGGAATAAATTAATATCTAATTAATTAAGATTTATTCTTAATTAAGGAATTAGATAATTAATTTAATAATTATATATTATTTTCCTTATAATAATTAGGATTAATTCTAATTATATTTAATTAGAATTTGTTCCAGTAATTATTAACTAAACCGGGCTTTAATTAATTAAAGCCCGTGACTTAGTGGACAAGGAAAGTGGTGCCCCCTCCTCTTATAAATAAGGAGGAGGAGATTCTCAAAAACCTAAGTGTTGCACTGTGAGAGACGCCATTCTGCAGAGGGAGAATTCCTGGTTCCAAAGTTCCTAGACGCCCACACAGTCGAAGAACTTCGAGGAAAGGGATCACACCTCAGTAATCTAGACCTGTAGATTACTCCGTCGGCACAGATCTGAGGTATAACATTCTAAACTCGATTATATGATTAGTTGCATTTAAATTATCACATCCAATTCGAAGATCCTGTGGGAAAAAGGAATGCTTTCAAGCAGCAGTTCCAACAACTGGTATCAGAGCCACGGTTCTAGAATTGGCTCTGTGATAATTGGATTAAATGTATGTTCATGCATTCGAGTCGATTATGCTATAAACTGTGCATGCTGCTGTCCGGGAACAACGTGTGTTGTTTTTAATCCCGTTTTATTCGGTTTTTTGTGTTGTTTTTCAAATTGGTGAGAAATAAGGTACCGATTAGAATAGGATTCGTTTTTCTGTAATTTTTCCATGTATTTTTCGATTTGGTATTGTAATTGCTGGAAATCGGAGTTGGAAAATTGAAGAACGGGGCACGAGAATCGAGACGAATGACGGCAACACGCGCGCGCCAAGCGCGTGTCACACACGCGCCGAACTCGATCATAGCTGCAGCCATGCTGGCTGCGGATTCAGCCCATTTTTTCCTCCGTCGTTCACGACGGCTGAGCCTAGGGATTAAACCCTAGGCAGGGGCGACGTCGGAATGGAGGCAGCGGCGCTGTACGGGCGGCAGAAACGGCGGTTGCAGATGGCGGTGGTGGCAGGGGCTGAAACCCTAAGGGTTTCGGCCATGGCTTCTACTGCTGGAGCGGTGATCGGTTGGGGCGGAGGGCTTGTGGAAGACGAGCCCAACACTTTTGTAGTGCAGCTGGGCGGACGCGGACGGCGGGCGGAGCAGCGGCAGATGATTGGCGAGGCGACGATGACGATCGGTGGCTGAGCGAACCCGTTAGGGTTTCGCAAGCTTGATCGCGTTGACGACGAGGCGCTGCTCGGCAAATCATCATGGCAGCAGCAATAAAGGCGACGACGGGCGGCGGCAAAATATGCTCGCGCATAGGCCCGTCATCTGCTGCGACTGCTTGCTGCTGCTGTGTTCCTCAGCGTTGCCTGGGAGTCCTGCCGGAGCAGTGGGAGCTCACGACGATGGTGGTGGCTGGATGTGGCAGCATCCATGGCGACCGGCGGCGGTGAAACTTATCCGCGCGCGGACCCGTTGTCTGTTGCGGCTGCTCCAGATGTCGCTGCTATCGTGGCTCAAATCCGGGGCCTCCTTGGTGCCGGGAAGGTGATCGTTCCAGTGGGAGCCATGGCGGCGGCGGTGGTTCGTCGGTGAAGGTGCTGCAGCAGCGGCTGCAGCTCGAAGAAGATGAAGACGATGATGATGATGGTGATTGGGCCGGGATGCCGGGCTAGGCTCGGGCCAGGCTGCAAGGGACGCAGCTGGCCCGTTCGCCCAGCCCACACGCAATCCGACCCGATCAGGCCCGTTTGACACGTACGATGACAGCGCGTGTGATGCACGCACGTATGTCGTCGTGACACATGTCAGTGACGTGGCAAGCGAACGAGGGATGTTCATTTTTTTTTAACGAACGGTCCTCGTTGTTCAACGAGGGCTAAGGTTTTCCGAAACTTTAGTGTGATCGTTGACGGTTAGGTTTTTGTAACCTAATTCGTTTTCAAAAATCATTCGTCTCGTCTCATTTTGGAAATAGGGAATTCTGCGCCCTAATTCCATTTCGAGCTACTTGCTAATTATGGAAGGTGGACTTGAAGACCAAGTGAAGACTTTCCAAGACCGAAGCTTGTTTCGGATTTAATTAATTAAATTGTAATAGATAGGTTTTATCCTTCCCGGTCGGCAGCCTATTTATTTATTTAATTAATTATGCATGCTATGGATGGTTTAAATTACGCAATGTGATGAAAGCATGTTTTGCATGTTATTGTTGCTTTTATTAAATGCGTAATAGAAACGAACATGCCTAAGGTGTCAATAGCATGGATTTATGATTTCAAAAGCGAGCATGTTTTATTACTTGCGCTTAGAAATCATGCGATAGGACTTAATTGTCAACGTGCTTCGTATATCGCATAAAACCCTTTGAAAATAAAAAGACTAAGCGGTAAAATCAATTAGTTTTAATTAATTAATTGGGGACCTCCATATTTGGTTTTAGACGAAGTCAAGGATTAGAATCGGATAGACGTCCACCTACGTGGCCTACACGATATCGAACCCCTTGCCCGTATATTCGTCGGTAAAATTTCTCAATAACTTAGAATATTCTTTAGGAGAGTGGGAGTTGTACGAGTAAACGTCCACCCTACGTGGCTTGCACGTACAAGCTCTAACTCGGTCCTTAGTGGAAATTTTAAGTGAGATAATCTAATAGGGCATCTACAATACCGGCATAGTTCTCGTTTTCTATGCTATCTTGTAGATAAACTCGGTTAGGTGAATAATATGGTTAAAGCTTAGCTACTAATTGATGAATCCTCCCTACGAGGTCACTTCTCAAAATAGTAGGGTCCGGTTAAGGTACGGGTTATTATTTCTTTAGTTCACAAGGGTCCATGTGATGATAAGAGAAATAAACTGGCTCTAGAAGTCATGGTCGAAAATTTCATGCTTGCCTGGTCGCCCTACGTGACTCAAGTATAAAATTTTTGGGCTACTCGTTTGTTGGTTCAATGTTATTTTGTCAAAGGGTTATAACATTGATAACATAAATTATTTTTATTAAATAAGTTGTTAACTGTCAACTTATGTTATTTGGTTTCAGATATGTCTATGGATCCTTTTCGCAATCAAGTTCTTAATTCCATTACCTCCTCTAAGATAGTTCCTATGGATGTAAGAAACCGCGTTCTGAGGTTCCAGACTTTTGGGAAAATATCCTCTAAGAAATATGAGGATAATTATGACATGGAACGTTATGTCATGGAATTTCGCGAGCTGTTTCAGACTTATGAGACATATGGCGCCACACTTTCTGGACAAGTGAAGTGTGACATTGTCTTGGCTTCTCTATCGACTTCTTTTACTGCTCTTCGCATGGAGATCATCAAATCTCAAGTCGACAATACTGATTTGGAAACTCTTTTCGAAGAGCTCCTTGAAGTCGACAATGAGAGAAAGAAGGTGGTCATGTGGTCGAGAGAGGTAAAGAAGATATACGATAGGGTGAGGGCTAAAAGTGAAACAAGTCGTGATTCCGAAAAGGAACCTCCGAGGCGACATAAGAAACAAAAGATAGATGAAGGTATGTCTCTAAATGTAACATGGTGAAACATATTAGCATTGGTTTAGTCCTTTATTGGACGGATTGAACTGGTGGATACTAATTATGGTTTGTTACATGTGTTTCTTTGTAGGCGATGCCACAAAGGATGATGAGGCAGCTTCGAGTCCTAGTATCAGCAAGCATTGATGGTTGATGCGGTTGATGATTACTCGAAGACTTCTGTTTCTTTGTTTTATCTTTTGGTTTTGAGATAGATGTTTGGGATGATACATTACTTTACTGGTTTTTCATTACATTGGTGCCAAGTTTTGGCGGTACATTATTTTGAATTGGTTTATGGATGATTTTGGTTTTAACATTTGTGTTAATGTGATTTTAACACTGGTTGTTAAATGTTTTTCATTCATGTGTTGAAGTAATTTTCTAGTAACATGGAATATCTCAAATATGATTAGATAAATGTAGTTGTTTCTCACCTCTTTTCTCATCTTGTTTTGAAACATTACTAAACTATGTCAAGTATCTATAATTCTACCTTACAATTTGAGTATAAATTGGCATTATGATCGATTTTGACTCAAGATTGGATATAAGGGATATTTGCGTGAATTGCAAATTAGTTGAATTAAGATTGGTGATAAGTTGGATTAGTAAAAGTTTCAATAAAAGATTAAAAGGATAAGGTGATGAAAAGATCGTTATTGAACGAATGTTCAAAAATGATAGGATCATTCAAGGAATTTCAATAAGTCAAGAAGTACAAGAATGAATAGTCACAAGTATTCTGCACAAGGTCATCTTATTGCAGTGGGAGTGTTTTTTGAAATAGAACACTAAATCGTTTTCATATACATCAAGAAATCAGGTTTCTTGGAAAATGTACATGAGGAAAGAAACGACCACATGGAAAGTTTATATGAGAAGGTTAAAGTAATTGATACGATCCATGTTAATTTGCAAGGTTCATTGTTGGATTTAGATTCATGATGAAAAGTGCAATGGCAATGGAAGAACAAAGTTGATATGAAAAATATAGAAAAAGTTTTCTATATTTCTATATTAACACTTTTTGTACCTCATAAGTTACAATCCAATATCTGTTTAAAGTCAATGGCTTTTGGCAGGAAAATATTTGGATATAACGGTTATGTTGGATCAAATGTGTATCAATTAAGGACATTATTCTGAATGCTTGATAAACTCTTGCGGAAATTCGAATAATGGAAGCATTTATGGAATGATATGCATAAAATCAAGTTTTATGGAACATGTCAATAAATGTTACAGTTCTCATGATAATGAAGATGAAAGGCGTGATTTTCTTGTACATTATGTGATGATATCACTAACTTTGGCAACATTGTGAAAGTATTATCAGACATAATGGTGATGGTTATCCGGACAGTTTAAGACGCAGAATTTGAATAATGTAGGGTATATCCATAAGGATTGTATACATGATTCAAGTATTCTACGTAGGTTACTGTTCTGACTAGGTTATCGATATAAATTATATCGAAAAAGTGTCAGATATTTGCTATTGCTGCGTGCAAGGTAACAAATATAGTTCATTAATGAACACGGATAATCGGGGAGTGTGTTGGTAAATGAGGTAATCGACCTTAAATCTATGTGTTCACTTAGAAAAGGATAACCATACCTTGGAGAATCTCGGAACAGTAAAATGTTTATGAGAGTTCTTTCATGACAAGCTAAATATGTAGTGGGAGCTACTAAAGCAACTGTATGGTTGGAAACTTTACTTTGTGAAATGGTAGTAATCCTATCTTGCAAGAAATCTCACATGAGTTTTCAAGTGCATAAGCAAGATTTACGGATTTGTCAAACTGGGAAGACACATAGGAGTACCGATTGGTTTATGTAACCATAAGGCGATATTGCGTGTACTAGGGAACATTAAAGCAGGAATGTTTATATGGCAGTTAATTCACTAAATTGAGTATGCCGGCACCTCGGAAGCACGTGGTGGGCATTGCCTCAGTGATCCTCCCACGGTAAAATCTTTCAGTATAAGTGGGAGAAGATGTAAAATACAGTGATGCCATATAGTTTCCGATAGACACATGGGTATACTAAAAGTTTTTACTTTAGTATAAGTGGGAGATTGTTGGGGTTGTTGTATATAGCTAAAGCAAAAACGTGTTTTAGTATATATGACATGCATTCCACTGGTAACAATCACCTATCTGAATAAATATATTAATAAGAATAAGCCCTATATCTCATGTTTTAGAACACGTGCACCGCTCGGGTGTCAGGGAGATCACGCAGCGTTCGACAATAATTATGAGATATAAACAGTGTCACAGTCGAGATAGCTTGGGAAAACTATCGGTTTAGACTGCAACATAACGGTAGTGGCGGGTCTCAGTCGCTAGTTATGTTGGTACGGTGGAACGTATTGACAGGATCGAGTGAGATAAGGTTCTTCTGATACTGACCCTAGCAATAGGTGAAGAACTAGAGATCTCGGGATTTAGAGATATGATCTTAATCTCGATATGCTATTAGAGATATATGTGTTGTTCACTGTTACTTTGACTTGTATAGCTAAGGGTCTATCGCAGCATCCCTGATGACTTGCATCTTGGGTAACATGAGGGCACATAGTATGTCTAATTAGTTATATCGAGACACCGTGTCCGTATTAGGTTGAGAGATATCCCCTCAGGGAGTTCACAAGGTTTATTATACCAAGTCATGCATGCTGATTAAGTTCAGGTATAATAATAAGGGGTGAACGGGTACTACTTGAGGAAAATAAGATGTTAATTAATTATGAGCAGTCAGAGGAGCTCTAATTAATTAATGGATATCGGAGTCATTAAACACGGGGATAGCTCTAAATAAAGTATCAGCCCCAATCTACAAATTGGGACAGAGCGGTGATTCAGTTGTGATTCTTTAGTGGAATGCATCACAGCTCTAATGAAATAAATGTTCTGGGTTGATCATGGTTATTTCATTAGGTAAGGCTAAACTCTGTCTGGTACATAGATCCCTGGGGTGGCCCAAGAGCTCTTCAGGAAAGGAATTCAAGGTATTATTGAGGGATATCAGTTTTGGACTGAAAAGAGGCATTATGGGCTTGAGCCCATTAATGTGGCGCCTACTGTAGTGTAAGGGACGCCAGTTTCCTCTTTTAGTGTTCATCTGATCTCAATAATTGTACTCTGGTTAATTATATAATTATGGAATAAATTAATATCTAATTAATTAAGATTTATTCTTAATTAAGGAATTAGATAATTAATTTAATAATTATATATTATTTTCCTTATAATAATTAGGATTAATTCTAATTATATTTAATTAGAATTTGTTCCAGTAATTATTAACTAAACCGGGCTTTAATTAATTAAAGCCCGTGACTTAGTGGACAAGGAAAGTGGCGCCCCCTCCTCTTATAAATAAGGAGGAGGAGATTCTCAAAAACCTAAGTGTTGCACTGTGAGAGACGCCATTCTGCAGAGGGAGAATTCCTGGTTCCAAAGTTCCTAGACGCCCACACAGTCGAAGAACTTCGAGGAAAGGGATCACACCTCAGTAATCTAGACCTGTAGATTACTCCGTCGGCACAGATCTGAGGTATAACATTCTAAACTCGATTATATGATTTAGTTGCATTTAAATTATCACATCCAATTCGAAGATCCTGTGGGAAAAAAGAATGCTTTCAAGCAGCAGTTCCAGCATCTCCACCCTTAGCCGCTCGAGCTTCCAGCTTGAGCCAGAGCGTCTGACAAGCAGGTGAGAAGTGATAACCTGCTAGACTATGTGTACGCTTCTGATTGCTCAAAAGAATGGTGAGCCATCCAATCGCCGAATGCACAGGCCTAGGTTCTAACAAGTCAACAACTACTCCCCTAGGACTGTGTGCTATAAAGTAAAAGATTTGATTCAAATTGGACATGGTGAGGTGCACACAATCTATCTTTCCAACGAATAGATTTGCTTTCCCTCCCTATAAATAGAAGGTTCAAACTACATAATAAAAAAAGAGAGATCAAGTGAAATCAAGAGTATAAGAGAAGAGAAAAGGTGCTTCCAACTTCGAAAACCTCTTTCCTTCTCTACCTTCAATATCTCCGATCCAACCTTCTAGCTCACAACCTAGGGCTTCAATCTCATTTATCCATAAGCCTTAGAGAGAAATCCAAGCCTTCTACATTGTATTTCATTATAAAAGGATTTCTCATTAGTTAGAAATATACAAACCCAAACCCAAACCCTAAACTGAGTTTGAGTGTTTTGTATGTAAAGGTTGTAAGGCTCGTGAATGCCTATCGTATAAACTCATAGGCTCGTGAGTGCCTATCGTATAAACTCACATGGTTCTGGGGGTACCTAGTTAAAACCCCAAGTTGAGTGAAATTCCTCACCGGGTTGTGGTGGGAAGAGTGGATGTAGGAGCGTAACCTCCGAACCACTATACATCTTGTCTTAAGAGTTCGTGCTTTATTTTTGGGACCAACATAAAGTCTCCTAAGCATTTAACCAAACACCTTGTATGCACTCAATGATGGCCAATCAATCATGTAATAAAATCAAGCCCCAAATCACAAGACATATGAATTAGAAGGTAAATCCAACAACAAAACCCAAAAACCTAATGATCTAGATCATATCTTCATACATTGGAACCAAAGGAAATTTAGCTAGACATAATTGAAGAAATTAAACCATAGAAAGTAAATGAAATCATGCTTAAAAGATAGAGAATTCAATAAGGAAGAGAATGATGGAATGTGTCTTCAAATCTTCAACATAAATCTTCAACAATCTTCAAAATACTAAAAAGGAAAGAGGGAAATGTTTCTAGGGTTCTAAGAATGTTAAAATATGTAAAAGATCCACCAAATAGGAAGATTTTAGGTTTAAATACATAATAGGTGAGTTTTGGGTCGAGTTGGACCGAGTTAGACGACTAACTCGGTCAAGATAGTAAAAGAAAAGGGGCGACGACGCCCTAGCCGGCGGGCTGGCCGGCTGCTGCCTGGGTTGCAGCCTAGGTCGCCGAGAATGCTGTCCCTCAGCCGGTCAGCCGGCGGTCCAGCCGGTCGCCGTCCGGGTCGCTGTCGGTTCGGCCATTTTGCGCAGTTCTACTGTTTTCGCTCGTTCTCCCTCGTCCGAACTCCGATTCTCGATCCGCTTTTTGCTATGGACTCCTAACGAACCCCTCTTCGACATGGAATGATCAAATTGGCGAAATGAGTTCTCCATTATTCCTGAAAAAGCATAAAGAGACTTAAGAGAACGAGGAAAACATAATTGAAATCAAACTAGTGAAACCCTAACTCTATAGATTTAAATTCCACATTTCAAATCTAGATTTCACCCTAATTAAGCTCGATTCTTCTTAGTTTCTGGCCATCAATCCTTAGCCACATGAATACTATTCCAATTCTTACAAAAATGGATCAAAAACCGAAAGAAAATGAGAAATGTAAAAAGTATGCTACAAGTTAAGAAACCCTAGCATTTCTAACATTTAAGCAAATAAATCGAGACTCAAACACATTCAAACACACTCAACATGCACATAAAATACGTGTTAATCACTCCCCCAAACTTAAGCCATTGTTCGTCCCGAACAATGAAATGAACAATCAAAACACTTAACACGTATGGAGTGTGCATTTTGAGTTCCTCGATGCCTCATATCACCTCAAAAACCATTTTAGTTTAAAGAAATTCTCAAGTCAAACCAAACATTCATAAGATCAACCACTATCCTAACTTAGAATTCAATCACTCAAGCATCTTAAACTCTAGACATCTCAAGGAACATGTGTATCACTCGATCCCTCAATATATGGAAATGGTGAACACTCATCGAAATCATGCAATCCACATCTTTAACCATAAGCTTGCCTATCAACTCAAGTTCCCAATACTACAATGCATGCATAAGTTAGGATCAAAAAAGTCTTTCTTAAGCTTGTAATGTAGGGACATTGGTTAAGGTAGGAAATTATAGGCTAAGTGACTTAAATTTTCATCTAAGCTCCTTCACCTCCTTTCTTCATCTCTCTAGTATGAATTTTTTCATCTTCCACCTTATCCAACCCCTTTTTATCAAATGAACCCAAGCTTCTACCAAACATTTAAAGAAACACTCCTTTATGCTCTTATTCTTTTCTTTTTGTTGCAAGAACTTTGTTCTAACGTTTTTTTTTTTCAATAAGAACTTGTTCTTATTCTTTTCTTTTCTAACATTGAGCTTATAGGAGTGTTCATTCAACTCAAAGCAAATCTTAGGACCCTTTATCATCACCCATCATTTTTTCATGAATTTTCAACTTTCACCAAGGTTCCCTTAACCATCCTTCGCCCCCTATCATCCGGTTCAAGAAGAAAATGATCTATTCAAGGCTCAAAATGGGACGACAATGGTGATGAAAGATATGTTAGTGTTTAGGGAAAATGGGCTATTCAATGATGGCCTAAGATCATCTCCTAATCATGCAAACATGTAGTACTTCTAACAAGAGTATCAAGGCAAGTTCTAGTAAAGAAAATATAATGCAAGATCAAGCTCTCAAAAAAAGGATATTCACTATGTAAAATGCATAGTTTAAGGCTCAAAATCCTCTCAAGCTTTTTGTCTAGGGCCTAAGTGCCTAATATCAATCCTTCCAAGCTATTCAAGTGAAATAACCCTAATCATGCTTGACTCAAACTTGAGAAATTTCAAAAATATCACCATTTTAGCATCAATCATTGGCATCTCACCCAAAAGCACTTGAGCAATTAAACACGTTCTTTCACATTCACACATGCAAGTATTCATTTAACCTTTTCAATTTTCCAAAAATTTTGCACTCAAGCTCCACTCAATCAACAAAATCATCCTCACCAAAGATTCTCCATTGTAAGCTCACATTCAATAAACCAACAAACCAAATAAGGAATTTTTATCAATTAAGCTCATCGACCCGAACTCATCACCAAACCAAAATAAGCAAAAATCATTCATTTAACCCCAATCATCAAGCAAGCCTAAGCATATAATCAACAAACACATCAAATAGAAGCTTGAAAAATATCAAAAGTAAAGTAATTTAAATTCCTTATCCTACCCCCCTCCCCCAAACTTATTTTAGAACATAAGGTCTAAAATGAGTTTGGAGGGAAGAATAATAAGAAATTTAAATTACACTTACAACGGTCCAAAGCTAGGTTGATGATGGTTTTGAAAGCCTTTCACTCTGTTGCTTGCTTGATTAGTTGATTCTCTTCCCTCATTTGTTCCAATCACAAAAATAAAGACAAATTAAGAAAAATGACTTAATCACAAACAAAGATCAAAAAACCAAAAATGAACTAAAACTAACTAAAAACGAAGAATAAAGAGATAGTTGTTGGGGTGCCTCCCAACGAGCGCTTAGTTTAACGTCGTTAGCTCGACGATAACTCATTGCCCTTTCAAAGGACTTGAAATGACTTCCAACCTCGATCAAATGCCAACCCATCATCAAGTTCTTCAAGCTCCGGTTCATCCATTCTTGACTCTTCCGGATCATCCAAAACACTCGACATGTGGAATGTTGCCTTCTCTTCATTCATTCGAAGAGTGATACTCCCTTCAAAAACATCAATGAGGGTTCGACTAGTGGCTAAGAAGGACCTTCCAAGAATCATCGGAATATCCCGGTCCTCCGGGATGTCGAGGACTACGAAATCCACCGGGTAAATGAGTTTTCCAACTCTTATAAGCACATCTTCCACAATACCTTTTGGATAGGATATTGTATGATCCGCCATTTGGAAAATAAGTGAAGTGGGCTTAAGAGTTCCAATCTTCAAACGATGAAAAATGGAAAGGGGCATCAAATTCACACCCAAGCCCAAATCACACAAGATATTCCTAAAAGCTTGGCCTCCTATCTCACAAGGTAGAGTGAACTTCCCGAGGTCCCCTTCTTTGTTTGGAATCTTCTTTTGTAGACGAACACTACATTCCTCCGACAACATAATGGTTTCACCCTTATCAAATTTCCTTTTCTTTTTAACCACATCCTCAAAGAATCTCTCATGATCCGGAATTTCACTCAACAAACCAATCAAAGAAGCATTTATCTCCAATTTCTTGAATGTATCTAACAAATCACCTTTCTTCTCATGCAAATTCTCATCAATAGGCTTAATGGAAGATGCTAGATTATCCAAGAAATTCGGTTCCACTTGATCTTGAGAAGCTTTTAGAGTTGAAGTAGGAGTAGTACCTTGTGGTTTCTTGTAGAACTTTGCCTTCTCATTAAACTTCTCTTCTCCAAGTAACTTCTTTATCTCGGAAACATAATAAGCACCTCTTCTTCTTTCCATCAAATTCTTGTCCTCCGACCATGGAATTCCATTGTTGAGCTTCATCCTTTTATGATATTCATGAATCTCTTCCTTCGACTTGCTTTCAACGTCTTCCAAAGGAGGCCAATAATCCGGGACCGTCACGGAGTATATATCATTAGCAAAACTCTTTAATATCCATTCCTTCTCATAAAGGCTATGATCGTGAGATGGATCCCAAGGAGGGACGCTTTGACCACCCCACTTTTTCCTCATATAAAATGGCATATATGGCTTTTTGTCCTATTGGATCTCTTGTGAGGGTTTGGAAGATACTTCACTCACCACATGGATTGCGTTGCATTGTTGCTTCGGATTTTCTTGAGCCTTGCTAGAGGATTCTCTGGCATTGTGTTGAGCCGCCATTTGATTCGCCACTTGACCTATTTGAACCTCAATCATCTTCACTTGCTTGGCTAGGGAATACACCATGTTTTCCAATGAATTGACTCTTTGGCCGGTTTGAGAGATGAAAGAGCCTTGTTGATTGGCCATCTGTTGCATAAGTTGCTCAAGAGTAGGAGATGTCTTCTTCGATTCTTCAATTACTCCTTGAGAAACGGAGAATCCGGGAGGTAGAAATTGAGCGTTGTTGGGATTTCCATAAAAGAGATCGAGATGATTCCTAGTGTTGGGATTGTAGGCTTGATAGCCTCCTTGTTGACCATAGAAGTTGCCTCCTTGCTTCCCTTGAAACCCCCCTTGATAATTTCCTTTAAATCTGTCTTGAGCCCCTTGAAAGCCTTGCCTATTGGAGTAACTTCCATAAGGATCTTGATTGACATATCTCACGTGTTCAATTCTATTGAACTCTCAATTCTCTTGAGGTTGAACCCTTTGAATTTGAGCTTTCCTTTCATCTTCATATGTTTTCTTCAAGTTGGCAAGCTCCAAGGCTAAAACATCATACCTTGCATCCTCAAGAACCGAGTTCACCTTCTTGGTAGGGCCCTTCTTCATGGGCCATTGATAACTATTGGATGCCATCTCCCCTATGATTGTAATATCCCACCTATTTATCTAAGTTAATTACAAGATTACTTGCCCTAAGTATTTATTTAGTATTACTAATTAAACATTAGTACATGAGATGAGCCCATAAGTTTTGAATTATTAGGATTATTAGGATATTAAGCCCGTAAAGAATTAACAAAGCTTCGACCCGTTTAGCTAACCGGAGTCGATCTCGAGAATTTATTTGGGCCAAGTCCAACTAGTAATATATTAATTGCAATTGGGCCAACCCATACTTTCTAATCAAGGCCCAATGGCCAATTCAAATCCTAAAAGACAATAATGTACAAGGATAAATGAAGGAAAAATAGTAAATAAAATAAATTACATCCTCTCTCACTAATTTAATTAGAAACGAAAATTTTAAAAAAAAAAAATAATAAATAAGAAATAAGTAAAACTTATTAATTACAATAGGATGCAATGATTACATTGCATGGGAAATGAGGAAGGAGAGTCTGCAACAGCCACCCTCTCCCCATTTTGCCTCCTCTAATACTCCAACCCTGCAATTACTTCTATTGGAGAACACCATTCCCCAATCTACAGCCCTCTTTTCCTTCCCTTGTAATGATGATGAGAACTTAATCTCATCCTCATGACCCAAAAGCCTTTGCTTTCCTGCACAAGGCACCATTCAAACTCATAATCAGAAATTAGAGAGAGTAAGAAAAGAGTGTAGAAAGAGAGCAAAGAGAAAGCAAGCAAGAAGGAGAAGGGCTGTACCTGCAGCCATTTCAGCCCCATTTCCAGCTCCCTTCAGCACTAACACTGCCCCTTTTCCTTCAAAGTTTGGAGCAGTAGCTGTTCCAAAGCATTGCAGCCCTCAAGCCCCAAGAATCTTCATTTCTTTTCAAGAAACAAAATGGAAGGAGGAAGAAGAACTGAGGCAACAACCATTCGCAGCCCCAAGCCACACAACCTCATTTCCAAAACTCCACATTACTTTTTTTTTAAGGTAACAATCTAAACACCTCTCTAGCTAAACTATAGATACCAAAGCATGTATGATTCCCTCAAAACAAGAAATAATAGGACTCCAACAGATTCTATCACTAACTCAAGAAGTATGCTTACTACTCGAATAAATTTAGCATGCTACCATTTTCAGCCTTGAAGCAAGTACTTTAAGTCGTAGATACTCAAAGCATGCTAGGATTCAAACTCTTTATCCACAAGCATGTTGGATGATTCTCCAAAACTTAAGTAAACCACGACACCTAAACAAGAATGTTCTCCCTACACTAAAACCTAAAGCATGATGTTTTATCATATAGAGCTTGTAAAATCTTCTGCATGCTTCTCATTTCAGTTTCGAATAGAAACTCTAAGAAAACACCAACACTAGCATGCCTATTCCCTTCTTTCAACATACAGAACTGGAAATCAAATCATACAAAAACAGAACTCATAGCAGTTCCATAAATACAGCCTTAAGCATAATTAAATAGCAACAAGAACATAAACTAGAAATAGATTTCCAAATAAAAATCCCTAAGTGCTAACCACATTAGAGAAACAAGCATACTCCAACACTTTAGAAATTATAAGTTAAGCAATTGAAAGAGAGAGAGAGCGATACCGAAACAAGAGGAGAACCTCGTTGCAGCCGAACAACAACAATGGATGGAGCTGAACGATGCCGGATCGTGCGGCGACAACAGAGCTGCAGAAGCAACAGCGACAACATCTTCATAGCATCGAACCTGCTAAGAAAAAAAATAAAAAAATGAAGCAATAATAAAACAATAACAATAATAAAACTTATAAATAAATGAAGAAGAGAATGTCCCCAATTTCTACGAAATTGGGATTTTGATGTTCGAGCATAGCTCGCCGGATGCGGGAGTTACGCCGGCCACCGCAGCAAGTTGCGACGGAGGAGAAGGGCGCGCCGGACTGAAGTGAGGACGACCGAGCGACGGCGGCATGACGCCATCTCAACCGCAATCCACCGAAAACGAGTCGTCAGGAATTCGACCCAAACCTCGCGAGCACCAATCGGAGGATATCTCGCCGGAAAAATCGAGAAGAAGGCGACGAGGAAGTTGACCCAGATTTTCGAATTAGGGCTCTAATTTGGGGGCAGAATTATAGAAACGGAGAGAGAGGCAGCCGGCGCACCGGCGATTGACAACGTCGGCCGCCGGCGAATCGGAAGCAAGCCACGACGGAGATGAGGAATCAGCGCAGAAGATTGCATGAAGGAGAGTCGCAGATAGAGAGAGAGAGTCGTGCGTCGGACTGAAGGAGAAAGAAAGGATTGGATCTAATTTTGGTTGATCCGGGTCGGGTCCGGGTTGGAAACGAGCCACGGGCCAAGAGCCGGGCTGAGGATGGAGTTGGGCTGGTCCTCCTAAGCTGGGCCGAGCCTTAGATCAAATTGGGCCACAAATAATTTCTTTTGGGGGCCAGATTTAATTAACCTCCAACTCAGCATTCATTAAATAGAACGAACTATCCGTAATTATAATATTACGACAAGGCTATTCGCAAGGCTAATTAGTAAATCTTATAATTTAACCAAAAGTTAAATTATATCCTAAGATAATTGATTAAGATAATCAATTATAGCCAAGAATTGAGAAACCTCTCAATTAAATAAGAAGAACCTTAATGATAATAATCATTAACGAAAATTCTTAATAATTTAAATAGCAATAGTAGCGCTTCAATTAAGTCGATTTAGCGATTGAATCAAGAATCTCATTTTGATTCTTTGAATTAAGGTCAAGCGAAAGGAGACCGCAGCGGCGGAAGCACCTCAGCTAAGTAAAAGGAGAAGATAAGCTATCGAGGTGGGCTTTCTAAAATAAAAGAATTTTATTAGCTGAAGTTAGTTCTTTTTAAAGAATTGTCATGCCATAAAGTTTTCAAGTTTATGTATGATGCCTATCTGTTTTTTTGGCTTTGCCAAATTTTATAAGAATCGAATTCGGGTCCTTGTAAGATAGCGATCTTACTTGGATTAACGTGCACGCAGTGGCAGGCCACCTTAGCGAAGGTGTGCCGGTCTGGTGTCCGTGGAAGGTGTACAACTTCCCGGATGCAAGTAAGTTCGGATATGGCTGATTACTAAAGAACATAGACTGCAGTCGCTTTAAGTTCAAGTGTTTTAAGTACGCATAGGCCTTTTTACTAAAACCCTATGTGTTACTCTTGCATGGCTGACAATTAAAGAAAATGTTTTGGCAACGTGTCCACTGGGTACCTAGAGTACTCAGCCCTGTACATATTTTCCATGTGCAGGTTGAGCGAAACGGAGTGAAGTGTCCGGTGGAGCTTTTGTCGAGTATAAGAAGTCAAAGTCTCTTGGTGGTGCATGTCTTCATACATGCATCCGTTTCCGCTGTGCTACTCAAACGTTATTCGATTTGGTTGTAATTTAAGTTAGAATGATGACGTCATCATACCTTGTTCGCTTTTTATGTCTTGATTTCTGAACTCTTAGTCGTGATCGAGTCAAGTTCTTTATTTCCTTTTTATCATTTATTTCTTAATCATCGTTTCTTTTCCTTAAGTCACGAATTACCGAGCTAAGCTATTAATTAGCGAAGCGCGGTCGTGACAATGATCCTAAGAGCTTCTTTGGCGTTCCGATTCACAAGGCAACCACCGGAGGTTGCATCAACTATACTTCTTGTATGGGGAGAAAGACCACTATAGAAGTTGACGATTTGTTGTGCTTCACTAAAGCCATGTTGAGGGCATTTGCGTAGCAAGTCCCTATACCTCTCCCATGCTTCAAATAATGTTTCATCAACGTGTTGTGAAAAATGAGAGATTTCCGAGATGAGCCTTTGAGCTTTTGATGGAGGGAAATACTTGGCAAGGAAAGCTTTGCATAACTTCTCCCATGTAGTGATCTCGCTCTTATCAAGGTTTTTGAACCACTCTTTGGCACGATCCCTCAAAGAGAAGTTAAAGAGCTTCATCCTAATGGCATCCTCCGGCACTCCATTATATTTCACCGTATCACATATCTCAAGAAATGTGCTCAAATAAGCATTAGGATCTTCATCGGGCCTCCCTCCAAATTGTTTGGATTGGACCATTTGGATAAGGCCGGTCCTTATCTCAAAATTATTTGCATTGACACGAGGTCCCCATGCTCTCCTTGAAATTTATTCGTGGGAGATTCAAATATTTGGTTAAGAGGAGGTTGTTGAGCCTCATTTGCCCTCCTTTCTTGCCCATCCTTCCATGCTCTAAACTCCTCCATTTCTCTCATAAGAGCTTCATTGCTTGATTGTTAGCCATTTCTTGATCTTTACTCGAATTCCTTCTTCTATACTTTCTTTCAAAATTCAAGATCAAAAGTTGAACGAGTCTTCCTTTGGATCTTGTGTGCATATACCTACAAAACAAAAATTAAAAAAACAATGCTTGAATTAGTAACTCAATAACCAAATCGACTATTGAAACTCAAACTAAGCATTCCCGGCAACGGCGCCAAAAATTGACCCGCCCTCACTTTAGATGTGAGGGAGATGCAATAATAACCGATGTATTACAATCGGGTCGAATCCACAAGGAATGCGAGGGCGTAAGAATTTCAAGTAGTAATTCGATTACCTAACCACTATTCAAGCTACCAAGTGACATGTTTTTGTGTTTTCTTAATTCTATTAAGTAATACAATTGAAAAGTAATAAACTAAATAACAACTAATAGCAAGAGTTGATAAACAATGGTAGAAAGCTTGGTTCCAAATATAATCTGATAATCACTAGAGGCTTAGGTTTTAGAATTTGTTATGATTAGCCATTTTAATCTAATTCATATGGGAGTTCTATATATAGTAAACATCAATTCCTCTCTCGAAGCAATCAATATTAGTGGATTAACCTATGACATCTATCTTCGCTAGGTCTCAAGATGCATAAATTAACTTCAAATAACTCAATTAATTATCTAGAAGCTCCTACTAGCAAGAATTACTAATATGGCGTGATTTGATTCCAAGTGTTATGAACTAAAGCCTCCTAAGCATTTAACTAAACACCTTGTATGCACTCAATGATGGCCAATCAATCATGCAATAAAATCAAGCCCCAAATCACAAGACATATGAATTAGAAGGTAAATCCAACAACAAAACCCAAAAACCTAGTGATCTAGATCATATCTTCATACATTGGAACCAAAGGAAATTTAGCTAGATATAATTGAAGAAATTAAACCATAGAAAGTAAATGAAATCATGCCTTAGAAGATAGAGAATTCAATAAGGAAGAGAATGATGGAATGGGTCTTCAAATCTTCAACATAAATCTTCAACAATCTTCAAAATACTAAAAAGGAAAGAGGGAAATGTTTCTAGGGTTCTAAGAATGTTAAAATATGTAAAAGATCCACCAAATAGGAAGATTTTAGGTTTAAATACATAATAGGTGAGTTTTGGGTCGAGTTGGACCGAGTAGACGACTAACTCGGTCAAGATAGTAAAAGAAAAGGGGCGACGGCGCCCTAGCCGGCGGGCTGGCTGGCTGCCACCTGGGTTACAGCCTAGGTCATCGAGAATGCTGTCCCTCAGCCGGCCAGCCGGCGGCCTGGCCGGCGGTCCAGCCAGTCGCCGTCGGGTTCGGCCATTTTACGCAGTTCCACCGTTTTTGCTCGTTCTCCCTCGTTCGAACTCTGATTCTCGATCTGCTTTTTGCTATGGACTCCTAACGAACCCCTCTTCGACATGGAATGATCAAATTGGCGAAATGAGTTCTCCATTGTTCCTGAAAAAAAGCATAAAGAGACTCGAGAGAACGGAGGAAAACATAATTGAAATCAAACTAGTGAAACCCTAACTCTTTAGATTTAAATTCCACATTTCAAACCTAGGGTTCACCCTAATTAAGCTCCATTCTTCCTCAGTTTCTGGCCTTCGATCTTAGCCACATGAATACTATTCCAATTCTTACAAAAATAGATCAAAAACCGAAAGGAAACGAGAAATGTAAAAAGTATGCTATAAGTTAAGAAACTCTAGCATTTCTAACATTTAAGCACATAAATCGAGACTCAAACACATTCAAATACACTCAACATACACATAAAATACGTGTTAATCAGGCGGTGGGAGAGCTCCGGCAACTTCCACGCGCGGTGGATACTATATTATTGCTTATTGAATTAGTTTATCTATAATTACATGTTTAATTGTTATATTATATAAAATGATTAATTTAGGATTTATCTATGTACGATTGTAATGGAGCGTCAAAAAATACTAAATAAACTTATGTTTTTTGCCTTTCATTTCATGTTAATAACGTGTCTACGAATTACCTGAATAATATATGGATTGTGTTGTAATAATAAATAAATAAATAAAACAGGTTTTGCATTATAAAAACTGAAATAAATAATGCAAATAAGAAGAAAATTAAATTTTGCAACACAAATAATAAATTATGCATGAATGTTTGGGTTATAAAGTTTGAGTAAAAATTTTAAACATAAGGTCACTGAAAAGTTAACGCTTTGCATGGCAAAAAATCCTGTGAGCAGCAATATGTCGATACAAGTTCACATTTGCACCCCCCAATTCT
Organism: Mentha longifolia; assembly: GCA_001642375.2. Lineage (NCBI taxonomy): Eukaryota > Viridiplantae > Streptophyta > Magnoliopsida > Lamiales > Lamiaceae > Mentha > Mentha longifolia. The sequence continues at coordinate 24,919,472 of CM038117.1, read as the reverse complement.
TGGACGGGAATCCCACTAATGGTTCGTTCTAAGTTCATGCAAGCGACCGGACCGCTACAATTAGGATGTAGATGCTTGATCAGGGCCTCTTTAGGGTAAAAACTTACCTGGAAAGCGTCATCACCTTCCTCCAAGCCTAGTTCGTTCATCGCCCAATACATTGCACCTCTAACCCAAATTGGTAGTAGAGTAATCAAGGGAGCTAGCTCATCAAGAGTTTCTTTTCCTTTCGATAGTGGATCCTGCATGATTATTTATTTTGTGCGCTAGTCCACCACCACGAACATGTATTGGTCATCAACGATCCAAGGGATGAAAACCTATGTTCATTATTACAAAAAAAAAATATATTACAAATAATTAGGGAGAGTCTTCATATTTTTTTATTAGAAAAAAATTGTATTTGAAATGAGATTCTTACCGTATGTGCTTTCCACCAGTTAGGTGTATCGTATTCCTGACATTCACCCTGGACGATTTTGCACAATGATAGCCCGTGTACCCACAATTGAGTGATTGTAGATATGATGTCGGGCCAAGTTGTGCACCGAAACTCACTTACTGCTCTAGACTTCAACTGCTCAAACCCCGACTTCAATTCCATCTGAATCATAACAAATACAAACGTATAAGTACAGATGTAAATATCACAAAATTGAACTAATTGAAATTAAAACTATTACCATCACGTTGAGATTGCATATGATAGCTCCTCCAATTGCAAATTTCGGGTACACCTGAACACCATTTTTTAGTCGGGTGCGCAGTGTCATCAAGACCAAATCAAAAATCTGCGACAATTAGTTAATTGTGAGAAAATTCAAATTAATCTTATTTAGTAAGACAAATAGTTAAATTCAAGTAAAGACATTAATTAAATACCAGCGGATCCCATTCAATACCCTCCTGACACATCTGATTGAAGTTAAACACTGAAACCAATTCAGTAGCCTCCCTCACTTGTACACCCGAATCGTCTCCAGTTTGCATTAAGATATTGTATTGATTGATAACGTCGGACGACGGGGAAGGCGGAAGTGGGGACTTCAAAGAAATATTTTTTTGCCTTTTTGGCTTTTCCTTGTTTTTTTTGGTAGAAGGCTATTTTAAAAAATGAAGATATAGGTACTAATTAAATTGTAGTTAAATTAATTGCATGTTCTGGGTTAGTTTACTAATAGGGTTAGTTTCACTGAAATATTTAAGAGTACCTGGCCAAGATCCATTGATGAGGCCGATTTACGCGCAGGGACCCGAGTTGTAACGAATGGTGCAGTTGAAGTCGAGAAGCCTACCGTCGGTGTCAAGAACTCCGGTGTGGTGGTGGAGAACTCCAACATCGAATGTTGCGGATGCTCAAAAGCATAGCTCAACGGTGGTTGATAAGGTACTCCAAATGTCGGAACGTATGATGATCCTTCAACGGTAGTCACGGGGTGCAGTTGAAGTCGAGAAGCCTACCGTCAGTGTCAAGAACTCCGATGTGGTGGTGGAGAACTCCAGCATCGAATGTTGCGAATGCTCAAAAGCATAGCTCAACAGTGGTTGATAAGGTACTCCAAATGTCGGAACGTATGATGATCCTTCAACGGTAGTCACGGAGGGCATCTGTGAACATCATAGAGAGTAAATTCACAAAGAGTAATTTATACAACAAAAGTAATGCAAAATAAAAAAATGTAGATGTATGTAAGATTCAACCTCCCAAAAAATCGAAGTGAAGATACGCTCGGCTGCATCACTGGATTCCGCGTATCCAGATGTGGTGGCATCATGTGTATAAATAGGGAGAGATGTGTCCCTATGAAGCCCGACCGTCTTGACATGCCCAGAAGATCGAGGCTCAGACCCGAATCCTGAGCTGATGAAATGATAGGTGGGGTCCGACGATGTGGCTCAAAAACCGGAGGCGAACGACGGGAGGAACTGCACCCAAAGAGGTCTTTTATGAATGACATTAGTCAATTCTCGGTGGATTTGATCTCCGCTTTCACCTCTTTCTTATCGGCTTCCATCTTTTCTTCAAGTTTCTGACAATGTTTCCCCACCATATCCTCTAAGATTTCCCTGAGTTGTTCGGGTGTGCAAGATGGACCCCTACCGTGCCTACCAGAGATGGTAGAAGATGACTCCCTCACACGCTTCCCAGTATCGCATCTTTCCCAGTGCGGTCGGGAGGTGGACACACCGTGTCGGGAACATGCTCAGGCACTCTACTGCGTGCGCTCCTTCTGGGTCGGGCTCCATAGGTTATGCCCTCATCGGGCATAGGAAATGGCAATGGTAAGGGTTCAAGAGCCTCATTAGTAATCTCTTGTGTGGCATCCACTACGTTCACCGGCTCGTGAAAGCTTACGGAGTAAGAACCCTCGACATCTACGGAGTGATACCAAACTGTTTCAAGCTCACGTGCGTCGGGTATTATATTCTGAAGCGCTCCCTGAATATAATCAAACAATTCGTACAACTCCTCATCAGTCGTACGTTTGAGCGATACCCTGTAATGCCATCTCAAAAATCGGGGATACAAATTACCCGCCACTGCAATCCTAACTACATCGCCGAGCCCTCGAATTATCTCAAACCCCCATACAATGAGCGCCCACGCCGGACCACAAAAATGGTATTTCGTATCGGTCCCACCAAACTTTCTCACATAATACCGCAGAGTCTTGTGAGTGTATGCACCCCACGGAAAATCGATAAAGGTGTGCATGTCGTCAGCCAAGAACCACAACCAAGTGTACGGTGGTTTTCGCGAATCGTGGCTAAGCAGGAAATTATTGGCTATCAACATGTTCGCCAGTCGCAAGTGGATATCACCGTCCGGGACGCCAAAGGGGCTAGGATTTTGATTCAACATCTGAAGCAATGTGTTGGCGCTCTCATTTTCCCCTCCACAAACAACTTGCCAGATCCTTGAATGCCTAGGATTACGCCTACGGCAAGGATCAAATGTTGTAGGCCCGAATTTCAACCCAGTAATCAAGGCATGATTCTGATGGGAGTACTCTATATTTTGACCACCGATGTGAAACCAAATTCCATGTCTTGAATGAATTGCCCGAGACAGTATACTGTTTAGTACGCCCCCGTAGCTCCTCTTTGGATTCCAAGTTCCCTCTCTGAATCTGTCGACTAAAGCATTACCCCCGAAGTTGAATGATGCGCTCCTGATGCCCTCCAACTGGTCAATGTAATAGCATGTATTGGGCTTTGCTGGTGTGTTGATATAATGTGCGTGACGATACCCTGATGCAGGCTTAGCCTATTTTTTCATTAAAAATAAAAAATAGATTCTTCATAAATTACAAAAAATACACAAATTACATGCACTAATAACGTAATTAAACTTTAAACATGCAAACAAATACGAAAGCAATACAAAATCAACCGAATAATTTAATTTTATTAGGACTACATACAAATTCCATCCTACAACTAAGTATCTCATAATGTAAACTAATAAAATATAATGAATTGCATGTGAAAAATTAATTAAGCAGCACGTATTGAACATCACTAATCTAATTTAAGTAGCACAAATTAATTAAGGAGCACGTAACATCACTAATCTAATTAAAAAAATATTAAACTAATTCGCCAGTTAAGAATTGTAAGTAGTACTCCCTCCATTTTAAAAGAAAGAATTCTTCAAAAATCCATTTTAAAACCCATCATCGAGAAGCGTGGAAAAGCGTGCCAGAAAAGCCAAAAAGAAATGTGTCAATATATATGAAATGGAGGGAGTATGTCTTTTTAAGCTTTTAAATAATTTGCAAATTACTTGTCGTTTTGAATTTTTTTCGAATTATTTATACTAATCTCATGTTAATCACCATATATATACAAATAATTAATACTAATCTAATAATTTGTTATAAGAACTAATCTAATGATTTATTTGAATAATTGTGTTAATTTCTAATCTAATCATATGTTCGAAGTACTAAACTAATTAAATTGTGTAAATTAGATCTAATTAACTAAACATATTCCCGAAATTAATAATTTAATTGTTTAACAAGTACTAAACTAATTTGTTTAGTAAACAAAGTACTAATCTAATTATCGACTAATTAATTGTAAATATTATGAAAAACAAATTAAGAATGCAAAAATTTAACAAATTTAAGTAAACCAAATCAAATTTTTTTTTTATAAAATTATGAATCTGATTTTTAAAAAAAACAAGAATTTTTGGCTAGATCCACTGCCGGCGGAAGTCGCCGGAAACGTCCTACCACCGGCGTAAGTCTTGGTAATATGTTGCCGGCGGTGGGAAAATTACGGCGATGGCAGCCGGCAGTGGATAAGCTTACAATTAATATATAGACAAAATACAATTTATGGGAGCCTCCACCGCCCACCACCATCTCCGGACATTCACATTTCCCACCGCCGGCCGCCGGCGAAACTTTTTCCAGCTGGCAGTGGGAAGTTTCCGGCCACGTTTGAGCGGCGGTGGGGGCGTCCGATTTTTTTTTTTTTTAACTCACCAATATCTCTTCGGTGAGTTTTTCCTCCGAATCGTATGCCATTGGCGTGGAGATGAGGGGGAAGGCGGCGGTGCCGGCGCGGTGGAGTCGTGGAGATGAGGGGAGAAGTCAGCGGTGGAAGGAATGGGAAGGGTGTCGGCGTCGGAGGTGGGGCAACACGGTGACTGCGTCGGAGGTGGGCCAATGATGGTGGTGCTCGAAGAGGGAGTTGGCGGTGGAAGGAATGAATGGGGGTGGGTGTCGGCGTCGGTGGGTGATAAAGAGGGTAAGGTTTTGTCGGTTTTCTTAAGGAATCCATTAATGAATGGAGGGGATGCCAGCAAGCTGCAATGGGAGGGCGAGGGGTTTGAGTGCGGCGGTGAGGGTGGGCGGTGAGTGAGGTTTCAGTGTGTGGGCCGGTGAGTTTATTGAGGAGGGTGAGTTGTGTTTTTTGTTTTTTTGTGTTTTGTTTTTTTCATTTTTTATTTTTTTTGCTGCTCCAGAATCTTTCAACACATTAAAAACAAAAGTGTAACACCCCGCATTTTACTTAACTAGTTAGCTAATTAATCTCGATTTAAGCTAATTAATTCCGATTGATTGAGTTATATTATCAATTTTAGTATCCATGATTTCTAGAACAATTGCTTAGAGAGCAATAATGGTATCGAGTAGCGGCTCGACTTCTATAAATTAATTTCTTCGAGTAATCGATAGAGAAATGATAGAATCAAGTAGTAACTTGATTTCTACATTAATTAGTTTTAATAAGTAGTTAGTATTCGAATAAGCGAATCGTTAGTAGTCTCGATCACATTAGATAATTGAGATCGAATTAGAAATTTTCTTGGGAATGAGGTAGTCTTCGACTTCTCGATCCTAGATAATTAGGCCAAGGCCATTTGACGAATTAAAACGGGCCCAGCCCGCGTATAGATTAGACGAGCTAAATTGTAAACATATGTATTTAATCAAGAAAGGGGGATAGAATATTATATCAACAGTAACACTATCACCCTATTACAACAATCTCCACTACAGAAATGAAACAAGGAAATAATCTAATTTCGATCTCTCCTATTAAAAGGAAGTAAATGTTCTATAGAGATAAAACAAAACTATGATTCTCTCTAAGTCTAAATAAGGAAACCAGTCAACTCCCTTTTGAGACCCGCAACTCGAACAGCAGGGAGCAACACCCTTCCTGAACCTGCAATCAGAAAAAGAAGATAGAGAGAGGTCAACAAATAAAATATATATGAAGAGTTCAAAAATCTGCAACTAAAGAACAAACCAAACCAAAGTTCAACCTTCAAAAACAAAAGGAAACAGACAAACCCCTCCAGAACTCCATTAATTGGCTGCACCTTTAGCAATTCTTTTAGCCGAAACCTGAAGACCAGACGTGGATCAGTATACAAATAGGGCAAAAGAAAACCAAAATTTGAAAGTAGAAGACAAAAACAATCTGCAGCAAATCTCTTAAGAAAGAACAAAACTTGCATGGAAATAGAGACATAGAAACACTACAACCATTTTTCCCTAAGTTAGATCACCCTCTATAGCCAAAGATGTTCAGACAGCCCTATATCACACCCTCGTCTTCCCACTCAAACCTCACATTTCACACAACTCCATTCAAACAATCAAACAGAGAAAGAGAGTAATAGAGAGTGAAGCCGAAGGAGCAAGCAGGAGAAGAGTGGAAAAGAAGTAGCTAGCAACTACAGCCCTTCACCTCAAGGTAACCAAACACCAGCTAGTAGACTTAGAATGAGCATGCTACCTTCTTCAAGTAGTTTTTCCCAAAATCTAACCTCTCTTAGCATAAGCTCGAAAATTTTTACAACCTCAGCATGCTACAATTTTTATTTGTGAAACCCTATCAAATTTTAAGAAAAACTTCAGCCTATGAACAAGCATAAGTAGTAAATCCTTAAACCTTAAATTCATGACCAAGCATGCCAAAATCCATAACTTTCAGTTTCAGAGACCAAGCCTAACCTTTCAATGAACTAAAACAACGAATATATATATATATTAGCATAACAAAAGCAAAGTAGTCGAGGGGCAAGAATTCGAACCTCCGTCGAGGCACGAGGCCTCGACGGTAGAGAAACGGAACGGCGGCAGCACTCGTCCTTCCCAGGACTCCGACGATGGGGCCGAACAGCACTCAAACTAGCAACAGCAAATCACGGCCTTCGTCGTCGTCTCGCCAGAGCTGCGAGTACAGAGAAACAGAGAGGAGTCAGCGACTCGAATCGAAATAAATCCTTTTCAAAAAAATAATAATAATAATAATAACACATTAATATTCCAACAATAAAATGGAGGAAGGGAGGAATTCGTCATTTCCATCGGAGAACGGCGGCGGCGAATCTCCAGTAGCAGCGGCGGCAAGGCTACAACAACAGCCTTGAACTTGCGGTGGCAGAACAACGGCGGAGATGATAGCTGAATTTTGACGGCGACAACAATCTCCGGAGCAGCAGCAACGACCGCAGCAGGACACGGGGATGGCATGGACGTCAGGCGAGACCAGCAGCAGCCTCGGTTGCTGTAAATGGAGCCACGTCGGAGGCGGAGCCATGGGCGACGAAGAGTAGCGGCTGCACCAAAGATGGTTGACGTCGACGGAGAGGCCGTGATCAGCTGGACGCGGCGGCATTGAGCATACCAGAGAGGGCTAGGCGGACAAATTAGGGCTTCTCCCCAAATCTCGATTTAGGGAAAAGTGGTTCCAGAAGCAGGGACAGGCCGACGCCGGAGCCGGAATCCTCGTCGATGAGCTCCGGCGAGAACGGCACCGGAAGGTATGGCTGGAGAAGGAGGATGGAGAGTTCGGAGAGGGAGAAATCACCGAAAGGGAAGGGAGGAATCGTACGATCGAGAAGTGAAAGTAGAAGAGAGGTCGGGGCTGTTTTTGTCCGAACCGGGTCGGGTTTGACTGCGGATTCAGGCTGGACCAAGTCATGGGTCTGGGCCGAGAGATTGGGCCGGATCTGACTAAGTGGGCCGAATCAGTTATTAATTAAATTACGAGCCCAGTTTCCAAGTAGTACCGAGACACCATTAAATAAATCGTGCTCTACCATTGTTTAAATTTCGATAATTCTTAAAGGAATTATTTTGCTAATTAAAGAATTAACTTCAGATAAGTTAATTAACCAAGAACCCATAATTTGGAATAATTGATTTAGCTGGTCAATTACAATTAAGTAGCCCAGTTTCTCAATAAATCAAGGTTGATTTATTGATTAAGATCTTATGAACCGTTCAAATAACGGGAATTATAACTCGAGCCTAGATAACAGTAACCACGTACCTGGATTTAGAATAACCTCCAATCAGCATTTAAGATTAAAATCTTAGATACGATTTCATTCGTTAGTATGCGAATCTTACCTCGATTTTTAATCGAAGGGTACGCGAAGGAGGGACGGTAGCTGAAGCAGAGATCAGACCTCGTAGCAACTGAGAAGAGCAAATAGGTGGACTTTCTATAAAACAAAGCATGTTTTATTAGATCAGTAGCTCTTTAAAAAGTATTGTCATGCCATAAATGTTTTCAGTTTTTGTATGATGCCTATCTGTTAAATGGCAAAATGCCAATTCATAAATCGAATTCGGGTCCTTGAATGATAAGCTATTATTCTTGGACTAGCGTACACATTGATCGTGTCATTCCAGATAGTGACCGATCAGGTGACCGAGTGAGGTGGCCAACTCCTCGGGCACAACAAACTCAGATATGGTAGATTACTACAGCACTTAGTCTGCGCAGACGCTTTTAAGATAACTCAGTTTTCGTGAACATAGGTCTTTCAATAAAACCCTATGTTACACTGTGAATGGCTTGACAATAAAAATGTTTTGGGCAATGTGTCCAATGAGTACTCTGTACTCACGCCCTGTACATTATTATCAATGTGCAGGTTGAGCTGGATGACAGAAGAGTGACCAGCGATATTTTTGTCGAAGATTAGCGATTAGTGTAGTTGAAGAACACTCTTGGTAATACGTATCTCCATACACGTATTTCTACACATTTCCGCTGTGTACACTCTAATATTTTGAATTATCTTCAATTTGGTTGTAAGCTAAGTCAGAATCATGACAAGTCGTGTTGTACTTATTCCAACTATCATGCCCACTTATCGATGTTGCTCGATAATATGTTCGTGTTGAATTCCAACATTTCACTTCTTTCATTATTATTTTTCGTTAATTCCACCATAGTCACGAATCACCAAGCTTTGCTATTGATTAGTAAAGTGCGGTCGTGACAAAAAGTAAAGATATAAAAATTCGGACCAATTCAATTTCCAAGGCTCGACCAACACAATTCGAGGTCAGTGATGTATGAATAAATGGGCCCCACATACATTATTTTATAAAAAAGGGGTAGTTTTTACATGTATATATATAATGGGGTAGTTTTTACATGTGTTATTATGGGAGGGGTATTTTAAATTTTCACCCAAAAACAAAAATTATCATATTTTCCTTTTCTTCTCTCTTTTACTTGTCAAAAAAAAAAATCTTTTAAGGATATAAACTAGTAGTATTAACTTTTGTAAAAGGGCAAAAATTTAAAATACCCCATTTAGAATAATGCATGTAAAAAATAATGTATTTTATATAGTCTTAATAATTAAAAATACCTCTTTGTTAAAGGTAGATGTGAAATCTACCCCCTTTTAAGTATCCATGTTGAAAATGCCCCCTTTCTTTAAATAATATAAATTGGGCCCCACTTTTGATGTTAGACGTGATGATTTACTTTTGTTACTTTAATTTTTTCGATGACATGAAGTGACATTACGGCCGTGCATGCATGCATAAGTACGTACGTACAATTTTTTAACTTCAGTTCAGAAATGATTGACTGCTGGGTTGTTGGCTTCTTATATCATGACCTATTAATTGGGGTATTCTATGCTATTAACAAATCTCATCGCAATATATATAACGGTTCTTATACAATACAATCACAATCAAATTGCATTAAAAAAAATCATTTACAGTATATAAGTTTTTTTGAGATAAGTGCGGATAGGAAACATTTTCATTTCGTAGCCGGTGGGAAGAAGCAGCGAAGAGCAACAGACCACCGGAATAAGAGAATTTTTATTCGCCTTTATTTTTCTAGGTAATTCTCAAATATTTTAGCTACAACATATATATTTATTTATTTTGGTTGTTGTTGTTGACCTAGTTATATAAGTAAATCAATTTTCGTAGTCCACCGCCGGTGGAAGTTGCCGGAACTCTCCCACCGCCGGCCACCTTGTGTCGCCGGCGGTGGGATTAGTTCCGGCAACTTCCACCTGCGGTGGACAACCTTCTTTTACTTATAAAATTATTTTATACATAATTTCATGTTTAATTTTCATATTATATGTATTTAAATGATTAATTTAGGATTTAGTACTTCATAAATTAATAGTTTAAATTTAATTACGTTAGTTATTCTCTTAAATTATGAATTATTGTTGTTCAATTTAAAATAGTACACGGATTGAGTCTAACAAAAATGATTCAGTGAAAAAAAGTTGTCCACCGCCGGTGGAAGTTGCCAGAACTCTCCCACCGCCGGCAACACAATGTTGCCGGCGGTGGGATTAGTTCCGGCAACTTCCACCGGCGGTGGACAACCTTTTTTTACTTATAAAATTATTTTATACATGATTGCATGTTTAATTTCCATCTTATATGTATTGAAATGATTAATTTAGGATTTAGTACTTCATAAATTAATAGTTTAAATTTAATTACGTTAATTATTCTCTTAATTGATGAATTATTGTTGTTCAATTTAAAATAGTACACGGATTGAGTCTAATAAAAATGACTCAGTGAAAAAAAGTTGTCCACCGCCGGTGGAAGTTGCCAAAACTCTCCCACCGCCGGCCACCTTGTGTCGCCGGCGGTGGGAGAGTTCCGGCAACTTCCACCGGCGGTGGACAACCTTTGTTTGCTTAAAAAATCATTTTATACATAATTGCATGTTTAATTTCCATATTATATGTATTTAAATGATTAATTTAGGATTTAGTACTTCATAAATTAATAGTTTAAATTTAATTACGTTAATTATTCCCTTGATTTTATGAAATCTTAAGGTTAATGACCTATTACAATTTTAAAATCATGTGATTATCTAACATATGCATATTTTTTAAATTTATTTGATTACAGACGGCTTTCGTGTACGTGAAACTGATTTACGGAGGATATTGGAATGATTGTAGCTATAATGGCGGCACAGAGTTAGATATCCCCTTACCTGGAAATGCAATCACAATGTACAACTTGAGATATCACATATCTCTTTACTATAACAGCTCGGGTGGTGATTATGATGTTTTCTATCTAACAACATCGAGTAGGGGACGGATTGTCAAATCATTGATGAGAACCGACGAGCAACTAGTTTAGCTATGCGGTATAGATGCTACTCCAGGAGTTTACGTGTGTTCGAGGGATGGGGCATCATCTTCACATGAGGGCATCCTCTTCATATGTCCTACGTTCTATCAAGAGCATCCGTACCAAGAGCAGTCGTACGAGAGATGATTTGGCCATGACACTGATGGCACCAATTGGCAGTCCATGCTCGAGCAGCTCCGGAGTGCTGCAGCTTCTTCAAATTAGACGGGGGATGTCTATGAAGGTGATATCAACCTCGGCGGGGATTCATTACATCATACAATCCTGAATCTCAATGACCAAGGAGAAAGTGATCAGGAGGCCGAAAATGAACGGTCTCTATTCTATTTGAAGACGATGAGGATGAAGATTATGTCCCTGATGTGGAGGAGGAAAGCGACGAGAGCGAAGGCGAGTCAAATTTATACAATGGTGGCATACAACTAAACAGGGTCTTATTCGCTGAGTGGACCGCATGGGTACATGAGGAAGGCGGTAAGCAAAAACTCTTAGAAATTATGTATCCGGAGGTGAATGAGGCATGAACCGGAGATAGACAAAGATGCTGATCACATGAGTAATTGTTTGGTTCCGATAGTCCCTCTGCAGCCTCGAGATTCAGTAGTGTTCCACGAGGATCACCTGAATATCGAAGATTTTGGCCCGAAAGCCATTTTCTATACCAATGCGGAGATTGGTATTGCAGTCGGTTTATGGTACTTGGAGAGAGGAAAGAGTACAAGGTGAAAAAATTTGACACAACGAGAGTGGTGTTGAAATGCAAGCTATCAAAGGAGTGCAACTTCCATGCATGTTTAACAAGCCAGGGCGGACCCTGGGAAGTTAAAAAGTTCTGCGCCAATCACACGTGCAACGAATTCGGAATAACAAATGTTGTTCTTCGGAAAATCCATTCGAAGGTGATCGGGGTATTTTTTGCTGATAAAATTATGTGTGATTCTGAGATAATGAGACCTAAAGCTATTTGAAATGAGCTTCGTTCATCGTTCGGCGTTGAGGCCAGTTACGATGTGTGCTTGAAGGGGCAGAATTGCACAATCGAGATTATTTACGGCAAATATATGGATTCATTCGAGGACTTGCCCGGTTACCTCCACATGCTGAAGATGACAAACCCGGGCACAGTGACCCATATTGATATCGGGTCTGACCAGCGATTCAGACATGTGTTCGTATCCTCGCTGCATCAATCCATGCGTACAAAGCCCAGTGTCTAAGGTCAATAATAGTATTGGACGGCACCCATTTGAAAGATAAGAACTCCGGCATAATGTTTGTAGCTGTGGCTAAGGACGCGAATGAGCAATTGTTCCCTCTGGCCTATGGAATAGGGCTGATCGAGAATCACGAATCGTGGACATGGTTCATGGATGGACTAAGAACGGCATATGGGGCATTGCCAAACACGTTGTTCATCTCGGATCAACATACCTCAATTGAACATGATGTGAGTGTTGTGTTTCCCGAAGCTCGCCACAGGATTTGTTACTATCATCTGAATAAAAAGATTATACATTACGGATCAGACGTCGGTGCTATGTTTCAACGAGTTGCATACACTTACGATAAGGAGGTTTATCGTAAGGTGATGGAAGAGTTGCATCGTAATGCACGGGCGCGTATAACCACTTGATTGAGATTGGACCCGAGAAATGGGCTCGATCGATGTGCCATGTTTGATGATTCAGCAACCTCACGTCTAATGCCGCAGAGTCTTTCAATAAGACGCTTCAGTGGGCACGACGACTACCAATCTGTGCTTGTCTAGATGCCGTCAGGATCATAATTGAAAGATGGTTCAATGAGCGCCGAATGAGAGGCCGAAATGATACTTATCCAGTAACAGTGGAGGCTAGGAGGAAATTATGTGTTCAATTGGAACAATCCCACTCATACACAGCCATACAGCTCACCGAATTTGATCATTTCAAAGTGGTGACATGTAAGAGGACACTGAATGTGGATCTATGAGGAGGGACCTGTGATTGATGCGAATGGCAAACCAATTGTCTACCGTGTGCACATGCGATTACGGCAATGACGTAAGTATTTATGTGGTTTATATTGTTTCACACACTTACGATCATATTATTTCATACAAATATTTATTTGGTTTATCTCAAGGAACGTGGGCATGATGTTTTGCAATACATCCCACACTTCTACAGGAGGGAGACGTATGTGGCAACTTTCAGCTCACAAATTACATAGGTTCCTGGAAAGAATCAATGGAGGTTGCCGGTAGACGTGCGAAGTACAAATGTCTTACCTCCGATTAGGATTCGTTCACCGGGTAGACTGAGGGAAAGAAGAATACCGTCGGGAGGTGAACAAGTTCGTGGTTGTGATCGTGGTCGTCGTCGTAGTCATCGTGTTAGTCGTATATGTCGTCACTGTGGGCTTACAACTCACAAAGCAACCAACTGCCCTAATATTCTAGATTAGATTACTTTTGAGACATTTGTATCACTTTTGTTTTTACTTTTTAATACTTTAGTTATTTAGTTAATAAAATTAATAAATATTAGTAATAAAAAGTTGTTTAATTGAACGATTGATATATATTATTTTTTATGTTGTACAATCCAAGAATATCGAATAATATTAGTTATTATATTATTTATTTCAATTAGAACAATAATAATAATAAAAAGCCATTTAATTTAACGATTGATATATATTATTTTTTATTTTGTACAATCCAAGAATATCAAATAATATTAGTTATTATATTATTTATTTCAATCGGAACAAAAGTAATAATAAGCCGTTTAATTTAACGATTGAACAATAATAATAACGTTTAATTGAAATCATAACGGAACAATGTTTAGGTAATAACGTTTGAAGATCCGACTACACAAAATGTCACTGAAAAGTTAATGCAACACGAAATCATTGTTTAGCATGCCCAAAAATTCTTTGAGCAGTTAACAATCGATACATGTTCAACTCTTGTCCCTGATTCTAAGGTAGGGCACGCACTGATGGTTCGTTCCAAGTTCATGCAAGCCACCGGACCGCTACAATTGTTATGTGGATACTTGATCAAGCCATGTTCAGGGTAAAACTGGTTAGTGAATGCGTTGTCACCGGCCTCCAAACTTAGTTCGTTCATTTTCCAATACATTGCACCTTCTACCCACATTGGTAGTAGAGTGGTCAAGGGAAGTAGCTCATCCAGAGTTTCTTTTCCTCTCATGAATGGATCCTGCACGATTACTTGTTTTGTGCCTAGGTCGACCACAACGAAAATGTATCGTTCATCAACCATCCAAGGGATGAAAACCTAAGATAAGTATTTAAAAAAAAATTAAAAAATTGAGTCTTAATATTTATGTGCTTAATATTTATGAACGATCCAAGGGATGAAAATATAAGATGAAAACCTATATATGGAATGGAAAGTCTTAATATTTATTTATTAAATTAAAAAAATTATATGTTAAATGAAATTGTTACCGTATGTGCTTTTCACCAGTTAGGTGTATCATAGCCCACGTCTTCACCCATTACGATTTTACACAATGGTGGCCCGGGTTAGAGGTGCCCACCGGAACCAGAACCAAACCGGAACCGGCGGTTTTTAACCGGAACCGGAACCGATGATTCCGAACCGTCCTGAGGAACCGGTGGAACCGCCGGTTCGGTTTCGGTTCCGAAAGTTTGGAACCGGGAACAGTCGGTTCGGTTCCGGTTCGGAACCGAAAAGAACCGGGTTTTTTTTTTAATTCTAATTTTATTTTATGTTTCAATATTATACTTGTATTTGTATACTTATTTGATGTAACATTTGATTACTGATTAGTGTGTTACACTTTTTTATATGGAAATGTTTATATTTGTAAAATGAAATAGTTTTATCATTTAATTTATAATTCACAATTTACTAAGCTAAAATAAAGAAGACTAATTCCAAAAATATCTTTAAATTAATAATAAACAATGACACATGATGAAGAATTGAAGATGACAATTTACATAAAAGATGTCATATTGTCATCAAAGTGAAATTAATTGTAGATGCTTTTAAATACAAAAAATATTATGAAAAAAGGTATTAAGTATAAATAAAATTTATACACATAATAATAATTATTAAGTATGATATTAGTAATGAGAAATGCAAGAAAATAAAAATAATTATTAGTTATGAGAAATATTAAGTATAATAATTATTAAGTATGATATTAAGACGATCAACGATGACCCCGCGGAATCTCGAAGCTCAAGTATTGCTCAAGGACTACACTTTAGCCGAACACCGTGAGCAAGAGAACAAATGGGATGAGGTCTTTGAACATGATCCAATCAGTACCACCGAAGCAGAAACCGACACTGATGCCTCTGAAGAAACGGATGATTTCGACGATGATTTCGATTTCGACAATGTGTAGTGGCTCTTAAAATGCTTAGACGAGTACTCTTTTCCCTCACATAGGTTTTAACGAGGCTTGGCCCTTGGAATCGATATGTGATATCCAAGGGTTTATGATTAATAAATAAAAAAATTTAAACAATCTCACTCTCAAGTATTTTTTTACATTTTATAATTTGAATTGTCATACAATTAAAATTAGATCGATAAACAACGAAGCATGAATCATAATCGAACGAAAAAAAATTAAAAAAATAAATAAAAAAAGGCAGTTCCTATCCGGTTCCGGAATCAGAACCGAACCGGAACCGGAACCGTGACTTTTCCGGTTCGGTTCCGGTTCCGGCCGTCTTGGAACCGGAACTGCCGGTTCGGTTCCAGTTCCGGAACCGTGGGCACCTCTAGCCCGGGTACCCACATCTCAGTGATGACCTGGCAAATTTCCTCCCAGTTTTTGCTGGCAAACTCGTGTAGTGCTCTATATCTCAGCTTTTCAAAATCCACTTTCAATTCCATCTGAATCATAAAAAATATAAATGTATAAGTAAATATATAAATGTCACAAATTTGAAGTAATAATAATAAAAAAATACCATCACACTAAGATTGCATATGATTGATCCTCCGCGTGCAAATTTCGGCTACACCTGAACACCACTCCTAAGCCGGCTGCACAGTGTCATCAGAGCCAAGTCAAACATCTGCGCACGATAATTGGGTAAGTGTGACAAATTTAATACTACCTCCGTCTCACTAAGTTAGACACTTTTCTTTTGGGCGTGGGAATTAAGGCGGAAGTGATTAGTGTGTAAAGTTTTATGTGTGTAGGGATATGGTGTTGTTTATGTATTTATACATATTTTAAAACAAGAGCATCAGAGATGCATAAAAATATATTCATGTTTGATCTTAAATGAAAGATCGTATCGAGACCTTTAATTTGGTATAAAAATTATAAAAAGAGGAAATATAGTGTTTTGCCTAAAAACCTTAAGTAAAATACAAATATGCCTAGAACTTAAAAAAAGAAAAAATCTACCTAAACTTTCAAAAGTAGGCCCAAAATACCCCTAAATATATACTCCCCTCTCCTATACTTTATCCATTATCTTCTTCTTCTATTCTCATCTTCATATCATAGATATCTCTTCTCTCTCTATCATTCTCCCCTTCTCTCTCTCTTCTATCTGCAAATTCAGAAACGGCGACGTAGTTCATCTTTCTTCTTTTTTTTTCTGCTGCTCTCTCTCTGTGTTCGTCGTCTTCTGGTGATTCGCTTCTTTTTTTCTTCTGGACGGTGATGACCGGCTAGGGTTTCTGTGCAGACGACGGCTGTTCGGGTCAGACGTCATGGGCGGAGATTGAAGCCATCTGATTTCCCCTCCGCCGTCGATGCGGTTGCTGAAGTTGTCGCTGCTGCCACCATCAAGTTTTCTTCTTCCTCTTCTTCAGATCTCCCCTCCCGTTCGCCGCCGTGTGCCTCCTCTTTTTCTATAGATCTGTTTCCCTCCACTGCGTGCCTCCTCTCGATGGCAACGAGCTACCCATGGAGTTGCCCAAATTCCGCTTGGCTATGAGTTTTCATCTCCGCTATTAATGTTTGAGAAGAAGTTAATGTAGTATACACACTCTTTGTCTTCTTCTCTTTTTATTTCTTTTTTTATAATTAGTTTTAGTTATGCTTTTTGTATATGGAGCTATACTTGCACATATTTATTTTTATTGGTTTCATTGGTATTGTAAAGGAAAATTTATATTGTTGAATATTGAATTTGCACATGCCCATATCTGATGAGTTGTTTTCTAAGTAGTGGGGTTAATAATAATTTGTTCAATTCTAACCATCATGATAGTAAGAATTCAATACTTTCTAACTATACAAACGGGTAAACAACATGTAAGAATTTAAGAATTCTAACAAATATTTACCATACGACCAAAGAATTGATCAATTCTCATTATCATAGCAGTACGAATTTATCATTTCTAACCACGGGCAATCACAAGCCATAAGAAATTATTAATTCTAAGCATGATGATAGTACGAATTCAAACGGGTAAAATGCATGTAAGAATTCATATCTAAATTTAGATTCTTTTAGACTACATTCTGAAGCTAAAATGTTTTTCTTAACATAATTATGATAAGAATTTAAGAATTCTAACAAATATCACCCACAGAAGAAGAAGAAGAAGAAGAAGAAGAAGAAACGATTTTACTTTCAATTTTTACATTGTATTAAATATGTAAGAATTTGACAATTTCTTATGTTCTTTTTGGTAATAATTTGTTAATTTCTTACATTTTCTAAAACGTCTTGTAGTAATTTGTAAATGTCTTACATTCTTAAACTTGACTGACAAGAATTTGTCAATTTTTAAAGTTCTATTTGGTTAGAATTTGTTAATTTATTACATGAAAAAATGAAGAAAAAAAACAGCAACAATAAAACAACCGATCATCGGCGAAAGGGGCTAAAAATCAAAGGAAACAAGACAATAAGTTACTAGCAGATCATAAGAAATTTTCAATTTTTTACAAAACGTTTTAGATAAGGTAATAAATTAACAAAATATAACCAACTAGGACATAAGAAATTGATAAATTTTTACCAATCAAGTTTAAGAATGTAAGAAATTTACAAATTATTACAAGACGTTTTAGAAAATGTAAGATTCGATGTAAGAATTATGTCAAATCTTATTAGAACTGGTCAGTTGTAAGATTTGGAACTAGGTTTGGTAAGAATTATGTCAAATCTTATTAGAACTGGTCAGTTGTAATATTCAATGTAATTCTTACGATATCTCATTTGTTTTTTGACGTTGAACTTGTACTTTTTGTAGTCTTTTGGTGTTTTTGTAGTTTTTGCAAATGATTAAAGTGACTGTTATTATGTGTAGTATATGTGTTGGTATATAGGATAAGCACAACACAAATTTAAAGCTGAAAGATTTTAATAATTTTCTTTCATATTCCATCAACCAAATCAATTTACAAAATCCTACATAGTCCAGTACCACACACACACACACACACACACACACACATATATATATATATATGTATATATATATATATATATATGTATATATATATATATTACTAAATATGTTGTAAGAATGTCATAAATTCTATCCTACTACACAAACTCAACAGCTTAGAAATTTACAAAAAGTCTGGCATGTACCCCAATTACTACAAACCTGTTAGCTGCAAAAAAATTAGGCATATGAAACTGCCCCTTGTTTGTACCAAAAAAGCATCAAAGTTCATGTCTTGCGGTGCCCTAAACAGCTATAACAAATATATGAAACATTTACTTAGAAGTTGCATAATGCGTCCATCATGTTTTTCACATATTCTCCAATATCATGGGGACCGTTGTGGCATCTGTGCTATGCGCGTAGATGGTGCGTGCTACATGTTTTCGTACTCTGCTAGCTCAGTCGGGTTTTTCAGATCTTTGGCCCCTCGAGATTTTTCTTTCTACCCACAGGTAACTTTGCATACAACACGGATACATGGTAAGAATATATGTTTGGAATGCAAGAGATCATATCCGGTTAGCAAGAAAATGACATTTTTACAACTATTAACACCATCATCTTTGATAGAATTTATCATTTTCTTATAGCCATTACAACAATGACATAAGAAGTTATCAATTCTTAGCATGAACTGGTAAGAATTGTTTAACTATCATTATGCTTTAGGTAAGACATATCATCATGTAAGATTTGTTTCATTCTCTAACAATTATTACAACGACAGTGTTAAGCAGCTATTTTGTTAGATTTAACAAATTCTTACAACTACTCACATAAGAATATAAGAAATGATCAATTCTTACCAGCATAAGGGTAAGAATTGATTATTTTTAAAATATTACAACACATGTATTAAGAAACACCATTTATTGCCATCATTGCTGTAAGAATTGATGTAAATACAAAGAAAATAACCATTAAATAATAATTTCAAATATTTTTTCATACGATTAGTACTCAATGTAGATAGTGCATCAATTTTTTTATCGCATGCAATGTTAACAGTCACAAATTCTCACCATACCAGTAGCAGTGAAGGCACATAAACCTTATTCAAGCATATGAACCCTAAATTGTATGCAAATTTAAGCATATGACCCCTAAAAAACCCTAAAATTACAAATTACATTTTTTGAATGGAATTTTATATCAAAACACCAAATTCGTGAATTCTCACCAAATATGCAACCCCCAAACCTAGACATGCGTTCAAAAAATGTGGAAAAAAAAAACAAAATTGCACAAAAAAAAAAAAACAAAATCCTACCTCTGCATCAAAAAAACGGGTAGCCGCTTGGTTTGTCATCCTCCGGCTCATCTATTGGAGGCGGCATCGCCGTTTCTTCTTGAGGTGCGGCGGACGTTCCCTCCATATTTCGGTGCTTGCGTTTCTTTTTCAAACTGCGCGTTCCGGTGATAATGTCATCGGGGTTTGATGTTGCTAGCGCCGCCGCGAGAGAGGTTCGACAGAGTGTCACAGATTGTTGCGAGAGAGTGAGAACGGGGGAAGGTTTCAGAGAGAGAGAGAATGAGATAGAAATGGAATTTGAAAGGGCCCGGTTGAAATTAGAGTGGGAGGATGAGTGAGAGTGAATTTGGGGGAAATGAGAAGGAGGGGTATTTTTGTCCCCTCCTAAAAACTTTAGGTAGATTTGTAGTTTTTTTATCTTCTAGGTATAAGTGGATTTTACTTAAGCTCAATAGGTAGAATAGTTTCTACCTCTTATAAAAATTTGAGAACAAACGATCAAGTTATGACAATTTAAAGTTTTAGAATTTAAATTATATTGGGATGTGTACTGAAAAGTGAAAAGTGAGTGGATGGTGAGATATAATTATAGAAAGTTAAGTGTAATAAGGGAGTGTTAATTATTTTCCAAAAATGAAAGGTGTCAAACATAGTGAGACGACCCAAAAAGGAAAATGTGTCAAAGATAGCGAGACGGATGTAGTATAAATCTACTTTAATAATAAAATAGGTAAATTCAATTAAACTGTGTAATTACATACCAGCGGATCCCATTCAATACCCTCCCTACACAACTGCTTGAAGTCCCACACTGAAACCAATTCAGTAGCCTCCATCACCGCTACACCCGAATCGTCTCCAGTTTGCAAGAAGGCATTGTAATGCTTGATAACATCGTTCGGTGGAGAAAATGGGAACGTGGGCCTCAAAATAGTATTTTTTGCCTTCATGGGCTCTCGTTCTTGGTTGAACTAGAAGATAAATATATATATATATATATATATATATATGTAACGGGTTAGTTTACTAATTTAATAACAGTAACTAACTAATATTTAAGATTACCTGGCCAAGATCTACTAATGAGGTTGATTTACGCGAGGGAACCCGAGTTGTAACGAATGGTGCAGATGGAGTCAAAAACCCACCCGTTGGTGTCAAAAACTCCGGTGTGAAGGTGGAGAACTCCAGCATCGAATGACACGGCTGCTCATAACCATAGCTCAACGGTGGTTGATAAGGGTCTCCATATGTCGGAAAGTATGATGATCTGGGCGCGGTAGTAACAAGGGGCGTCTGTGAACGTCTGTGAAGATCATAGAGAGTGAAAGGTCAAAGACTAATTAATAAAACAAAAGTAATGCAAAAATTAAAACGTGAATCTAGGTAAGTTTCTACCTCCCCAAATATCGAAGTCAATATACGCGAGGCTGCATCACCGGATTCCGCGTGTCCAGATGCAGTGTCAACCTGTGTATAAATAGGGAGAGATGTGTCCCTACGAATCCCGACCGACTCAACATGCCCAGTAGATCGCGGATCAAGGAGGTCTAGACCAATGCTATCTCGGGTGTGATGCACACCCGAATCCCAACCTTATGAAACAATAGGTGGGCTCTGACACCGTGGCTGGACTACAGGAGGCGACCGATGTGAGAAACTGCAACTGAAGAGGTCTTTTATTGTTCTGTATACCTCTGGGATCTTGTCCATAAGTCATTTCTCAGAGTCTTTGATCTCATCTTTCACCTCTTTCTTGTCAGCTTCCATCTTTTTTAAGAGTTTCGTACTGTGTCACCCCACCACCTCCTCTACGATTTCCCTGAATTGTTCCGACATGCTAGAGGGATCCCTGCGGTGCCCACCACTGCTGCTAGTAGATGTCTCCCTCCCACGCTTTCCCCTATTGCGTCTTTCACGTGGCGGGCTGGTCGTGGGCTCCATATGATCGGTTATATCCTCATTCACTCTACTGCGTACACTCCTTCTGGGATGGGATCTAGAGTCTGTGCCAGCGTCGGGCATAGGGACATGCATCGATTGGGGTGGACGCATCTCAGTAGTCTGCGCTTGTTGGGCACTCACTGTGTTGGTCAGCACCTTAACCTTACAGATCTAAACCCCGCGACTTGTATGGAACAAAACCAAACAGTTTCCCTCTCACGTGCATTGGGTAATAGATTATGAAACACTGACTGATCGTCATCAAACAACGCGTGCAACTCATCATCAGTCGTATGTCTGAGAGATGTCAAAAATGTCCATCTCAGACATCGGGGATAAATATCACCCGACAGTGCAGTACCAACTACTTCGCCAAGCCCTCGAATTATCTCAAACGCCCATACAATGAACGCCCAAGCCGGACTACGGAAATGATATTTCGTAGTTGTCCCACCAAAAGTTCGCACATAACATCGCAGGGTCTTGTACGTGTATGCACCTGATTAACACGTATTTTATGTGCATGTTGAATGTATTTTGAATATATTTGAAGCTTGATTTGTATGTTTTAATGTTAGAAATGCTAGGGTTTCTTAACTCTTAGTATACTTTAGACTTCTCTCGTTTTTCTCGGTTTTTAATCCATTTTTGTAAGAATTGGAAAGAGTATTCATATGGATAAGGATTGAAGACTAGAAATGAGGAAGAATCGAGCTTAATTAGGGTGAAACCTAGGTTTGAAATGTGGAATTTAAATATATAGAGTTAGGGTTTCACTAGTTGGAATTCAATTATGTTTCCTCGTTCTCTCGAGTCTCTTTATGCTTTTTGCAGGAACAATGGAGAACTCATTGGGCAATTTGATCATTCCATGTCGAAGAGGGGTTTGTTAGGAGTCATAGCAAAAAGCGGATCGAGAATCGGAGTTCAGACGAGGGAGAACGAGTGAAAACGGTGAAGCTGCGCAAAAGGACCGGACCGGTGGCGACCCGGACGACGACCGGCTGGACCACCGGCCAGGCCGCCGGCTGAGCTGCAGAGTTTCCGGCGACCCAGGCGGCGGTCAGCCAGGCCACTGGCCAGGGCGCCGTCACCCCTTTTCTTGGTGTTTTGACCTACTTAGTTCGTCTAACTCGGTCCAACTCGACCCAAAACTCACCTATTATCTATTTAAACCCAAAATCTTCTTATTTGGTGTATCTTTTGCATATTTTAACATTCTTAGAACCCTAGAAACATTTCCCTCTTTCCTTTTTAGTATTTTGAAGATTGTTGAAGATTTATGTTGAAGATTTGAAGACCCTTCCACCATTCTCTCCCTTATTGAATTCTCTATCTTTTGATCATGATTTCTTCTATTTTCTATGGTTTAATTCCTTCAATTATGTCTAGCTAAATTTCCCTTTGGTTCCAATATATGAAGATATGATCTAGATCACTAGGTTTTTGGATTTTGTTATTGGATTTACCTTCTAATTCATATGTCTTGTGGTTTGGGACTTAATTTTATTACATGATTGATTGGCCATCATTGAGTGCACACAAGGTGTTTGGTTAAATGCTTAGGAGGCTTTAATTCATAACACTTACCATCAAATCACACCATATTAGTAATTCTTGCTAGTATGAGCTTCTAGATAATTAATTGAGTTATTTGGAGTTAATTTATGCATCTTGAGACCTAGCAGAGATAGTTGTCATAGGTTAATCCACTAATATTGATTGCTTCGAGAGAAGAATTGATGTTTACTATATATAGAACTCCCATATGAATTATATTAAAATGGCTAATCCTAACAAATCCTAAAACCTAGGCCTCTAGTGATTATCGGATTATATTTGTAACCAAGCTTTCTAATATTGTTTGTTAACTCTTTTTATTATTTGTTCTCTAGTTTGTTACTTACTTTATATTTTTCATTAGCTGATCAAAAACACAAAAACATGTCACTTGCAAGCTTGAATAGTAGTTAGATAATTAGATTACTACTTGAAACTCATTCACCATTGCATTCCCTGTGGATTCGACTTGATTATACTATAATCGATTATTATTGCTCTCTACCCTCACCCCCAAAGTGAGGGCGAACCAATTTTTGGCGTCGTTGCCGGGGAATGCTTAGTTTGAGTTTCAATAGTCGATTTGGTTATTGCGTTACTAATTTAAGCATTGTTTCTTTTAATTTTTGTTTTGAAGGTTTATGCACACAAGGTCCAAAGGAAGACTCATTCAACCTTTAATCTTAAATTTTGAAAGAAGGCATAGAAGAAGGAATTCTAGTTCTATTGAAGAGCGAGAAATGGCTAACAATCAAGCAATGAAAGCTCTTATGAAAGAAATGGAAGAGTTTAGAGCATGGAAGGATGAGCAAGAAAGAAGGGTGATTGAGGCTCAACCACCTCCTCTCAACCATATGTTCCAATCTCCAACGGAACAATTTCAAGGAGGAGAATGGGGGACGATCAACGCCAATAATTTTGAGCTCAAATCCGGACTCATCCAAATGGTGAAGAGTGAGCAATTCGGTGGAAGTCCTATAGAGGATCCGAAAGCCCACCTTGGTATGTTCCTTGATATTTGCGATACTATCAAGCTTAATAGAGTTTCAAATGATGTTATTCGTATGAGGATGTTCGGGTTTTCTCTACGGGACCGGGTCAAGGATTGGTATAAAGGACTAAACAAAGCTAACATTCACATATGGGATGATCTATGCAAGGCCTTCCTCTCTAAATACTTCCCACCATCCAAAGCTCAAAGGCTTATTTCCGATATTTCACACTTCTCTCAACAAGGTGATGAGACCTTGTTTGAAGCATGGGAGAGGTATAGAGAGCTTTTGAGAAAATATCCTCAACATGGCTTCACGGAAGGTCAACAAATTACCACTTTTTATAGTGGTCTCACACCACACACAAGAAGCATCGTGGATGCTACTTCCGGAGGATGTCTAGTGAATCGAAATGCCAAGGAAGCCTTGAGGATTATTGAAGAGATGGCCGCCAATAGCTATCAATGGCCAATGGAGAGGGCCCCTTCTAGGAAGGTTTCTTCTATCGATGATGAGAAGTTTGATGCATTGGCAATGGAAGTTGCTAATATGAATAAGCAATATGAAGAAGAGAGGAAAGCTCAATCTCAAGCTCAAGTTCAAAGTGTTCATCAATATCAAGAGAACTTGGAGCCTAATGGAAGTGAAGACTTGAATTTTGTGAACCAAAGGCAATATGGAAATTTCAACAAAGGGGGTTTCCAAGGACAACAAGGAGGATTCCAAGAAGGCCACAAGGAGGCAATTCTTATGGTTATCAAGGAGGCTATCAAGCCTATAATCTAAACAACCGGAATCATCTCAATCTCTCCTACGGAAATCCTAACAACGCTCAATTGCCACCTCCCGGATTCTTCGTTTCTCAAGGAGCAATTGAAGAACCGAAGAAAACATCTTCTTCTATTGAGCAACTTGTCCAACAAATGACAAATCAACAAAGCTCGTTTATCACACAAACCGGATAAAAAGTGAGTGCATTGAAGAATTTTCTCACTTCTTTAACAAAGCAAGTAGAGGGCCAAATAAGTCAAATAGCTAACCAAGCCACCACCCAACATACGCCGGGAAAGTTTCCAAGTAATACGGAGGTCAATCCAAAGAACCAATGCAATACTATCACATTGAGGAGTGTAAGAGCCTATGATAATCATGCTACATCCGGAAGTGGAAAAGAAGTTCTTGTTGAAGACATACCTTATGAGGAGTCTCCTACCAATGAAGATAGAAGTTCAAGGAGAAGCTCCTAAGGCAGTGCTAGTAGAGGCTCCTCTCCCTACCAAGGATGTTATTACGAAGGCTCCATTTCCCCATCGTCTAGCAAAGTATAAGATTAACGAAAAGTTGATGAGATTTTTGGAAATATTCAACAAAGTACAAATCAACATTCTGATGCTTGATGCACTTTGAGATATGCCCAGATATGTGAAGTTCTTGAAGGATGTCGTTGCTAACAAGAGAAAGGTTGGTTCATTTGAAATAATTAGCCTAACGGAGAAGGTTAGTGCGGTGATTCAAAGGAAAATGCATTTGAAAAAGAAGGATCCCGGAAGCTTCACAATAGCATGTGATTGGAGGGAAAAAAGTTTGGAAATGTCCTATGTGACCTTGGAGCTAGCATCAATTTGATGCCATTGTCTATTTTTAGGAGATTGGATATTGGAGAGATCAAACCTACTTCTATTTGTCTCCAAATGGCTGATCGTTCCATATCTTATGCTCAAGGAGTGGTTGAAGATGTGTTAGTGAAAGTTGAGGAGTTCATCTTCCCCGCGGACTTCGTTATCTTGGATATGCCGGAGGATAAGGATATGTCCCTCATTCTTGGACGTCCTTTTCTCGCAACCGGAAGAGCTCTTATTGATGTGCAAGATGGGAATCTCACGTTTAGAGTTAATGAAGAGACCCTCACTCTTTCAATCTTTGATGCTATGAAGAGAGGAAATGACTCAACCTATGAGGAATGCAATTCAATCACCACCTTGCCTACATCTATGGCAAAGGATCTCACGGAAGAAATCATCGCTAATTCTTTCTATTCTTATTCCAATTTGGATGATGCTTGTGATAATTTGTTGGAGTCTATTGCTTATTTGGAAGCAAATCAGGGATCATTGAAGGAGGAAGTTCATTACCTTGATATCAACCAACCGGGGGAGAGTGGGAGTTCAACTAAGGTGGAATCTTCTTCAAACACTTCTCAAGAGTTGAAACCTCTTCCTGATCACTTAAGGTACGCCTTCCTTGGTGATAATGACTCTTTACCCGTAATTATGTCACAACACTTGTCAGAGTCCGAATTAGACAAGTTGTTGCGTGTTCTTAGGGAGTTTAAAGATGTTATTGGTTGGTCTATTGATGATATCAAGGGTATTTGTCCATCTATATGCATGCATCGTATTCTATTGGAAGATGATTGTCGTCCTAAGGTTCAACCTCAAAGGAGGTTGAATCCGGTATTGCAAGAAGTGGTGAGAAAAGAGGTGTTAAAGCTACTAGATACGGGAATGATTTACGCTATCTCGGATAGTGAATGGGTGAGTCCTACCCATGTTGTTCCAAAGAAAGGAGGGATGACAGTGGTCAAGAATGAGAATGATGAGACTATTTCTACAAGGGTTGCCACCGGATATTGAGTGTGTATCGATTATAGGGCTTTGAATTCGGCTACAAGGAAATGTCACTTTCCTTTGCCCTTTATAGATCAAATGTTGGATCATTTGGCGGGCTATGAGTACTATTGCTTTCTTGATGGGTATTCGGGATATAATCAAATTGCCATAGCCCCGGAGGATCAACACAAGACGGCCTTTACATGCCCTTATGGAGTATTTGCATATAGGAGGATGCCTTTCGAGAAGACCTTTGATTCTTGTTTGGATAATCTCACAAAGGTGTTGCAAAGGCGTAAGGACACTTCTCTTGTCTTGAATTAGGAGAAGTGCCACTTCATGGTTAGAGATGGAATTGTGCTTGGGCATAAAGTTTCTAGAGATGGTTTGGAAGTTGATAGAGCCAAGATCGTTGCTATAGAGAAGCTTCCACCCCCTACAAATGTGAAATCAATCCGATGTTTCCTTGGTCACGCGGGGTTCTATAGAAGATTCATTAAGGATCTTTCAAAGATCACAAAGCCACTTTGTGATCTCTTGCAAAAAGATGTGAAGTTTGTCTTTGATGAAGAATGTTTGAAAGCTTTTGAGACATTGAAGAAAGCCCTTATCTCTACTCCTATTCTCATCAAGCCCAATTGGAGTGAATCTTTCATACTGAAGTGTGAGGCAAGTGATTATGCTTTAGGGGGCAAATGAGAGATAAAGTGTTTCGGGTCATTCATTATGCTAGTAGAACCTTGGATGGTGCTCAAAGGAACTACACAACAACTAAAAGGGAATTCTTAGCCATTGTCTTTGCCTTTGACAAATTCCGGTCATATCTGTTGGGAATCACACCATTGTTTATTCGGATCATATGGCTATATGACATCTCATGGCAAAGAAGGATGCAAAGCCTCGATTGATTTGTTAGATTCTCCTTCTACAAGAATTCGACATGGAGATTCGTGATAGAAGAGGAGTTGATAATGTGCTAGCCGATCACATGTCAAGGCTTGAAAATCCGGTTGAAGGTGAAGATTTGAGATTGAATATCAATGAGAGCTTCCCGGATGAGAGAATCATGGTTTTGAAATGCAAGGATTCTTGGTTTGTTGATTTTGCTAATTATCTTGTGCTTCGAGAGTTGCCACCAAATCTCTCGGATTATCAAAAGGCTAAATTCCTTAGAGATGTGAAGTTTTATTATTGGCAAGATCCTTATTTATAGAGAAGATGTGCCGATGGTCTTATTAGAGGATGTGTTATGGATGGTGAATGGCTTAAGATTATTGAAGATTGTCATGAGGGACCAAATGGGGGTCATTTTGGAGCAAATCGTACGGCTTGGAAGGTTTTTCAAAGTGGATTCTATTGGCCCTTGATTTTTAGGGATTGTCAATCATTTGTGAAGAATTGTGATAGGTGTTAAAGGATGGGGAATATCACAAAAAGGGATGAGATGCCTCAAAACATCATGGTTGAGGTTGAATTGTTTGATGTGTGGGGGATAAACTTCATGGGACCATTCCCTAATTCTTGTGGTTTTTATTATATCCTTCTTGCCATTGAGTATGTTTCAAGATGGGTCAAAGCCATTCCAACTTTGACTAGTGATTCTAAGGTTGTGATCAAGTTTTTGAAGAATAACATATTAACTCGGTTTGGAACTCCAAGGGCATTGCTTAGCGATGGGGGATCTCACTTCAATAATAAGTGGTTGGGAAGTGTTCTTGCTAAATATGGAGTAAAGCACAAGATTACCTCTCCTTATCATCCTCAAGCCAATGGTCAAGTGGAGCTTGCAAACCGGGAGATCAAGCAAATCTTGGAGAAGACAATCACTACTCGGAAGGATTGGGCTAAGAAACTTGATGATGCTTTGTGGGCCTATCGAACCGCCTATAAACCCCCATTGGTATGTCTCCGTATCAACTTGTGTTCGAAAAGTCTTGTCACTTACCTTTGGAGATTGAACATAAGGCGTTTTGGGCTTTAAAGAAGATTAACCTTGAGTTTAAGAAGGCCGGATTGAATAGAAAAAACCATCTTGTGGAGTTAGAGGAATGGAGAAATGAGGCTTATGAAAATTCTTGGATTTACAAGGTAAGAGCCAAGAAGTTTCATGATTTGGAGATTCGAAGCAAGGTGATCATTCCGGGTGACGAGGTTCTTCTCTTTAACTCTCATCTTCGTCTTTTCCCCAGAAAACTCAAATCAAGGTGGACCGGTCCTTACATTGTGAGTAAGAGTTTCAAGAATGGTACATTCGAACTTCTCAAGAATGATGGTTCTACCTTTGTTGTTAATGGACATCGACTCAAGCTCTATTTCAATTCGAAGAAGTTTAAGGAGGAGTCAACCATTCTTCTTAATGATGCTTGATCTTGGAGACTATGTCGAGCTAACGACGTTAAACAAAACGCTAGTTGAGAGGCACCTCAACACGTATCCTTTTCTTTTTCATTTTTATGAGTTTTTATTTCATTTTTCATTTTTTTGAGTTTGTTGCAATTTTCGTTCCATTTTTGAGAAAAACCATAAAAAATAGAAAATGTTGAAAAAGAAGGTTGAAAAATGCTTAGGGAGAATAAGGAGGAAGTCGAGAGGGACCCGGTGCTTCGAAAGGGTCGAAAAAGGTCGAGAAACATGTCGGAAACGGCCGAAATGAGTCGATGGGCGAGCTGCCGGTGACCCGGACGGCGACCGGCTGGACCGCCGGCCAGGCCGAAGGCTGGGTGGCTGAGGTGCAGCTTCGGCGGCGGTCCAGGCGGCGACCGGCCAGGCTGCCGGCCCTTCCTCCCCCTTTAATTCTATTTTGTTTTCTTTTCACCTTATTTTCATTCATTTTATGTTTTCCATTTTTATTTTTTTAGAACAAACCCACTTTCTCACTCTAAAAACCTTGATTTTCTTCCTCTAATTACTCTCAAATCACTTAGAATTAAGCTAATTCCTTCCATAGGTTCATTAGCTATCCCAAAATCTACATTTTGAACCGAATTAATTCATTTTTTCACCCACTTTAGCTCCAAAAATGAAAATTTGGTTCTTTTGGGTAAAAAGTTGAGTTTCTTCAAGTTTCTTCAAGAAGATGAGGTAATGTGCCCTGTATCCCTATTCATATGAGTTTCTACTTACAAGATATTAAGTGGTATGAGTATTTACTTCATTATTTTCATGAAATTAAGTAGAAATTCTTACCTATGATTTTTCTTGATTAATGGAGAAACTTGTGGGTGAACCATGGAAATGAGCATGCATTGGCTTGTATTTATGCTTCTTTTATGCACTTAGGCATGTTTGATTTGAGCTTGAATGAAAATTTGCATGATTCATGAAATTTGAGGGATATGCTTGCTCTTTATTGGGAAATTCATTTCTTGAGTGTTTAAGGCATGAAGAAAGCATGAATTTATGAATTCTTGATTTACAAAGTGAAATTCATGGCATTCTTTTTGTTCACTTAAAGTTCCATGTGAATATGCATTCATTTTCATGTGAATACTCATGAATGAGTTTGGAAGTGCTTAATGCTTTGTTAAGAAAATATGAAATTTTTGCTTGTTTTGTTTAGGAAATTCATTTCTTAGGAAATATGAATGCTAAATGGAGAGTGATACTTGTGTGAAGTGTTGCTCACACCTTGACAAAGTTTGAATTATTTTCTCAAATCTCACTTTGCCTTGTTTGTGGTTTGTAGGAAAAAGGATTCTAAAGGGAAAGGAAATGTCACCATCACTTCTAAGGAATTGATTGCCTCTCTCTCCAAAAAGAGGAGAAATGATGCCTCTTCATCCTCACAAGTACCAAGAAGAGATCCAAAGACACCGGAAGCTCATGACATTCACTTGGAATCTTATGAAGAAAGAGCAAGATTTGCCGTTCTTGTATCAAGAACCATTATACCAACTCAATTTCCATCTAAGGACACATCGGTGAAGTTAGGGCTTTATGACAACATCAAAGTCCTCTTTGACAATATAGGATGGGGAAGTATCCTAGAGGATACTCTTGAAGATAGGAGAACATATGAAAAGGTGGTTCTTGAATTTATGAGCACATTGGAAGATGAGAGCATCCATACTATGGAAAGCATCAAATTTCAATTATTTGGAGAGCGTCATGAGTTGAGTTTGGAAGCGATAGATGACATTTTTGGAGTGCCACATGGAGGAGATGTGTTGGTGGAAAGAGCTTTTGAGCATAGTTTCATGTGGAATAAACTTGCTCCAATCACAATGGAAGGTTTTAGAGCGGGATACTCAAAATCAAATGAGGTGAGAAATCCAGTCCTAAGAATAGTGTTGAAGATCCTTGCTCACACTATGGTGGCACGGATAGAGAACACTTCGGTTCGAGTTGATGATCTCTTCATTATCCAAGCCATGCTAACCAAGAGGCGCATAAGCTTTTCTCACATTTCCTTGCTCAAGTCATGAAGCAAGCAAAGGCACCAAGTGGGAAGATTAACATAGGAGGAATGCTCACCCTTTGGCTAAGAAAATAAATGATGATCTTAGTGGATATACTCCGATGAGAGGTTCATATTTGATTGATGTTGAGAAGCTAAGAAACATGAGGTTTCTTGTATCATCTAGGCCTCCCTTTTATTTTATTCAAGATGATGAAAGGACATTCCCTCTTCCAAATGCAATGAGCGTGTTGGTAACCGATCTACATGATCGGGAGAATTGGCACTTGAATACCCCCACTCATAAATTCATCAAAGAGAATCATATTTTCAATTATGGAGAAGACGATGAATATACCATGGGGGGGGGGTGAGGGAATGTCTTTTGCTCAAGAAGATGAAGAAATGGAAGATTCTACAAGGGGTGAACCAATGTCAAGGGGTGAACCAATGTCAAGAGGTGAGCCAAGTTCAAGAAGAGAGCAAATTCCAAGAGAAAGAGGGTATGATGAGAGGTTTGAAGCCCTTGAGGGGAGGATGGCAAGCATGGAGCGTGGATTTAAATCCCTTGATGCACAAGTTATGGTGATGAGGCAAGAAGTAACTTCAATGCGAATTACTCAACTTGAGGAAGCACAAAGAGGTGAAAGGATGGAAAAACAAGCAAACTCGATAATAGAGTTATTGGAGAGTTTTCGGATGCATCAAGGCAATCAAGGGGTGACATGGCCCCTACTTCCTCCACCATAGCTTGGACCTTTGTGAGTGTAATTTAAATTTCTTATATATCTTTCCCGACAAACTCATTTTAGAAATTATTTTCTAAAATAAGTTTGGGGGAGGGGGGTAGGATAAGAAATTACTTACAGTTTTATGTCCTTTCTATTCCTTTACTTGTTCCTTTCTTATTTGCTTTTACTTGGTTGGTAGTTTCATAACTTTGTGTATCTTTGGGTTAATCTTGTATGCTTGGTGGAATTATGGAGAAGTTTTTAAGTTGGAATTTAGAAATATGGTTGGTTTTAGAGTGAGAGGTGTTGCTTGGAGAATAAATGTGAAAGTTTGGGTTGCTTTAGTGTGTTTAGTATGTTTTCATGTTATATTTATGTATTTTTGTTAATCGGAAGGAAGATTGGGGTTAAGGAAAGAATGTTGAATGCTTGATGTTTGATTTTGGTGAGTTTGGATGAAGGAGCATAGTTGATGAAAGTTCTTCTTTGTTTTGTTGGTTTTTGAATGTGAGCTTGAATGTGAAATTTTTTGAAAATTGAAGAGTTTTTGAATTGGAAAAAGGTTGAATGAATGCTTACATGCTTGAGTGCGAGAGAACGTGTTCAATTGCTCAAATGCATTTGGGTGAGATGCCAATGATTGATGTTAATAGGGTAATATTTTTGAAATTTTTCAAGTTTGAGTCAAGCATGATTGGGGTGATTTCACTTGAATAGCTTGGAAGGATTGCTCTTATGCACTTAGGCTCTAGACAAAAAGCTTGAGAGGATTTTGAGCCTTAAACTATGCATTTTACATAGTGAATATCCTTTCTTGAGAGCTTGATTTTGCATTGCATATTCTTTACTAGAACTTGCCTTGATACTCTTGTTAGAAGTATTACATGTTTGCATGATTAGGAGATGATCTTAGGCCATCATTGAATAGCCCATTTTCTCTAAACACTAACCTATTTTTTATCACCATTGTCGTCCCATTTTGAGCCTTGAATAGAGTCTTTTCTTCTTGAACCGGATGATAGGGGGTGAAGGATGGTTAAGGGAACCTTGGTGAATGTTGAAAATGCATAAAAAATGGTGGGTGATGGTGAAAGGTCTAGAGATTGATTTTGAAATGAAAGGGCACTCCTATAACTCTAAGTTAGAATAGAAAAGAATAAGAACAAAGTTCTTGTGGGAAAAAAAAACGTAAGAACAAAGTTCTTATAAGAAAAAGAGAAGAATAAGAGCATAAAGGAGTGTTTCTTTAAATGTTTGATAGAAGTTTGGATTCATTTGATAAGAAGGGGTTGGACAAGGTGGAAGATGAAGAAATTCATACTTAGAGAGGTGAAGAGAAGGGGTAAGGGTACTTGAATGAAAATTGAAGTCACTTAACCTAAAATTCCCTACCTTAACCAATGTCCCTACATTACAAGCTTAATAAAGACCTTTTTGATCCTAATTTATGCATGCATTGTAGTATTGGGAACTTGAGTTGATAGGCAAGCTTATGGTTAAAGATGAGTATTGCATGATTTCGATGAGTGTTTTCCATTTCCATATATTGAGGGATCGAGTGATACACATATTCCGTGAGAGGTCTAGAGTTTAAGATGCTTGAGTGATTAAATTCTAAGTTAGGATAGTGGTTGATCTTATGAATGTTTGATTTGACTTGAGAATTTTCTTGAACTAAAATGGTTTTTGAGGTTATATGAGGCATCGAGGAACTCAAAATGCACACTCCATACGTGTTAAGTGTTTTGATTGTTTGTTTCATTGTTCGGACGAACAATAGCTTAAGTTTGGGGGAGTGATTAACACGTATTTTATGTGCATGTTGAGTGTATTTTGAATATATTTGAAGCTTGATTTGTATGTTTTAATGTTAGAAATGCTAGGGTTTCTTAACTCTTAGTATACTTTAGACTTCTCTCATTTTTCTCGGTTTTTGATCCATTTTTGTAAGAATTGGAAAGAGTATTCATGTGGATAAGGATTGAAGACTAGAAATGTAACGTCCCGTAAAAATTCTCCCTATTCTAGAAATTAAATCCTTAATTAAAGGAAAAGAATTCCAAGTTCTAGTGATTTAATTTCACTTCTAGTCGATACTTTTATTTCGATTAAAGAATTCTCAAGTAGAATTAATTTAACCTTAATCTCTAAATTACTCGTTACTAATCGCCGAATAATTAATTAGATACTTGATCAAATTCTTGGATTAAATATTTATATATTATCCTAATATTCTTAGCTAAGAATAAGTAAGTTAGGTATATTCTCAATTTACTAATGACGAGAGCTTATCGATTTTATTTTGGGCTAGACCGTTAACATAAAAATTCAGAATTGGGCCAGCCCATTTTCCTTATTGGGCCAAGCCCAATTAAATAAAACAATTCATACAGCCGAGAACAAGATGGTCATGAAACATATATATATACCAAGAAATATATGTATAATTACACATTACTACAATCTATTAAAATACATAGTATATACTACCTCCATCCCATTACATTAGTCCTCTTTGCTTTTTGATTGTTCGGCACGCTTTTCCACCGAAACCTAGTACGAGTTTTAAAATATAATTTTGACGTATTCATTTTTTCACGGGGTACTATGAGTGTCATAATACCCCGTGAAAAAATGAATACGTCAAAATTATATTTTAAAACTCGTACTAGGTTTCGGTGGAAAAACATGCCGAACAATCAAAACGCAAAGATGACTAATGTAATGGGATGGAGGTAGTATATAATCAACTACATCTCTTTAGTCAAAGATTGTAGGCTCCCTTATAATATTGCTCCTGAACAATGCATGAAGCTGCACGTAGGAAAATTTTCTACAAATCCTCCATAATCCCTTGATTTAAGGAACTCTACCTTGTCTACCATGCTGAGAGCCTTGATGTGCAGTTGCAGTTGCAGTTGCAGAGATCATATCACCCCATCAATTCAAGTTGAGACCACACACCCTATCATCAGCTATATAAGGGCTGCTTCCTCAACCTCTTTCCCTGCACATTTTCATACACTTAACCATTTGAAAGAGAGCAAGAAATTAAGGAAACTGAGGTGAGAAACTGAGGGGTGAAAGAACTAGGAAGAGAGAAGGGAAGCTAGCAACCACAGCCTACTCTATTCAAGGTGATATCACAATCCTCAAACCTCACTGTTCAAGCATTAAACTAGGTGATTATTCAGCCATAGAACATAGGAAACAAGCATGCTCACTTCTCTAAAATCCAACTCTCAAAACTCAACCAACATGCTTATGAAATTTACAGCTCTGAAACAAGTACACAAATAGCATGTTAAGATTTAGGAATCACAAGCCTAACCTTAGCTAAACAACACAGCATGCTCCTAATCAGATTTCAGAACCTTATAAGTACGAGCTCAAGCCTTTCCAACAACATAACACTGAAGCATGCTAGAACAGGAAAACAATAACAAGAGAGTACAGAATTTTCAAGCAATGCTCCTACACTTTGAACTAGGGACCAAGTTTCGAATAAATAGCATAACCTATTCCATAACTATTTCGTTCGATATCCAAATCAGCAGCTAAGAGTTTTGGTAGCAAAGCAGAGTCATGAAACGTGACCCTTAGCCATAAACCAAAGAGCTTTACGCTCACAACTAAAGCTAGAAGTTTAAAGCAAGAACAAACGTTTTTATATACTAAAACGTATTAGTTAAAGAGAGGAAGGGCGAGGGAATTCGAACCTCCATCAAGGCCGAAGCCTCGACGGCAAGAGAATGACGGCACTGAAGCCGGCACGGAGGAGCTGCAGCAGCGGTACCCTCATCATAGCAATCGCCGGAACCTGCAAAACAAAAAAATCGAATTAGTTAAATTGATTAATTAAATTCATCAACAAGATCTGAACCTAACTAGAATTTAACAAATAAGAATGGAAGCAAGCAAAATTAATTTTTTTTTCAGAGGCTTATATAAATCATAATGATAATACTAATAGAAACGGCGCGACAGCAACCGGCCGAATCCGTCGCCGACAACGAGGACGAATGTCGCCTAACTCGAAGAGTTAGGCTTTTAATGTCGAGACATCACCGAAGGATGCTCGCCGGAGTTGAGCCTGCGGGAGTTGTGCCAGGGTGACCCCTTCTCACCGCGTCGAAAGAGGGACGGCAAGCAGAGCTCGGCTCTGCCCTGGGCAAGCAAATCGAGGCCCGACGGAGACCAGAACTGAAGGCAAACCGTGAACCATCGACCACGTCCCTGAATGAAGCCAACGGAACCATAGCAAGAGACGATTACAGTGCCGGAGTGGTGGCAACGCTGCCCTAATTTCCGCTATGGAATTTCATCCCAAATCAATTTAGGGGAAAGAAATTCTAGAGAGAGAAAGTGGCAACCCGACGACGGCCGCCATGGACGGTGGCGCCGGTCGGAGTTAATAGCGGCCGGAGAAGGAGGACGGTGATAATCGGCACAGGGAGAGTAATTGCAGAAGAGGGTCGAGCTAGAGAGAGAGAGAGTGATTGATCGAGAGAAATGAGGGAGGAAGAAAGGGGGTATGGTTTGTTCCCAGCGGGTCGGGTCGGGTCGGTCCGGATCTGGGTCGTGACAAGAAATGAGGAAGAATCGAGCTTAATTAGGGTGAACCTAGGTTTGAAATGTGGAATTTAAATATATAGAGTTAGGGTTTCACTAGTTGGAATTCAATTATGTTTGGGAAAAGGTGACTTTATGGCCCCAACTTTCATCCCTTGGTTACTTTATGGCCCCAACTTTCATCTTGATTATTTTATGGCCCCAACTTTTATTTCTTTATTATTTTATAGCCCCAACTTCGATCTTAATTATTTTATGGCCCCAACTTTCATCGCTCGGTTACTTTATGGCCCAATTTTTTTTATGTTAATCATTAGCTTGATTTATTAATTTTTTGATATATTGTACATTATTAGAGTATATATTACATGGAGGGAGATCATATAGAGTACATTATTAATTTATTGTATATTTTTTTTGCACCTTTTATTGCATGTTATGCATTTCATTAATAATTTCTTTTTTTATTGTTTCTTAATAGAGCATTTTTTATTGTTTATTTTAATATTTTTCATTGCATATTAAAGCATATTTTATTGCTTATTAGAGCATCTTTTTATTGTATATTTTCTTAACACCTTTTATTGCATGTTATGCATTTCATCAATAATTTCTTTTTTATTGTTTCTTAATTGAGCATTTTTTATTGCTTATTTTAATATTTTTCATTGCATATTAAAGCACATTTTATTGCTTATTAGAGCATCTCTTTATTGTATATTTTCTTAGCACCTTTTATTGCATGTTATGCATTTCATTAATAATTTCTTTTTTATTATTTCTTAATAGAGCATCTTAGCACAATGGTGTAGATTTGTTTTTAGTTATCACAAGGATAACTATTTTCAATATAACCATTCCCTATATTCATTAATCATTATGTTGACAATGCATATATTATTTTTACTTATTGCATGCATCAATTTTTATTTTTTTTAGTGTGTGCAAATAGTCACATAAATATATAGTTTTTTTGTATAATCTTTTCCACATATTGCATGCTGTCTATTATTTTTTTTTACAAAGTGTCACTTTGTAAAATAATTAAGAAATAAACGTTTGGGCCATAAAATAATCAAGAAATAAAAGTTGGGGCCGTCTCGAGTCTCTTTATGCTTTTTGCAGGAACAATGGAGAACTTATTTGGGCAATTTGATCATTTCATGTCGAAGAGGGTTTGTTAGGAGTTCATAGCAAAAAGCGGATCGAGAATCGGAGTTCGGACGAGGGAGAACGAGTGAAAACGGTGAAGCTGCGCAAAAGGACCGGACCGGTGGCGACCCGGACGGCGACCGGCTGGACCGCCGGCCAGGCCGCCGGCTGGCCGGCTGAGCAGCAGACTTTCCGGCGACCCAGGCGGCGGTCGGCCAGGGCGCCGTCGCCCCTTTTCTTGGTGTTTTGACCGAGTTAGTTCGTCTAACTCGGTCCAACTCGACCCAAAACTCACATATTATGTATTTAAACCCAAAATTTTCCTATTTAGTGTATCTTTTGCATATTTTAACATTCTTAGAACCCTAGAAACATTTCCCTCTTTCCATTTTAGTATTTTGAAGATTGTTGAAGATTTATGTTGAAGATTTGAAGACCCTTCCACCATTCTCTTCCTTATTGAATTCTCTATCTTTTGATCATGATTTCTTCTGTTTCTATGGTTTAATTCCTTCAATTATGTCTAGCTAAATTTCTCTTTGGTTCCAATATATGAAGATTTTTATCTAGATCACTAGGTTTTTAGATTTTGTTGTTGGATTTACCTTCTAATTCATATGTCTTGTGGTTTGGGACTTAATTTTATTACATGATTGATTGACCATCATTGAGTGCATACAAGGTGTTTGGTTAAATGGTTAGGAGGCTTTAATTCATAACACTTAGCATCAAATCACACCATATTAGTAATTCTTGCTAGTAGGAGCTTCTAGATAATTAATTGAGCTATTTGGAGTTAATTTATGCATCTTGAGACCTAGCAGAGATAGTTGTCATAGGTTAATCCACTAATATTGATTGCTTCGAGAGAAGAATTGATGTTTACTATATATAGATCTCCCATATGAATTAGATTAAAATGGCTAATCCTAACAAATCCTAAAACCTAGGCCTCTAGTGATTATCGGATTATATTTGGAACCAAGTTTTCTAATATTATTTGTTAACTCTTTTTATTATTTGTTCTCTAGTTTGTTACTTACTTTATATTTTTCATTAGCTAATCAAAAACACAAAAACATGTCACTTGCAAGCTTGAATAGTAATTAGATAATTAGATTACTACTTGAAACTCATTCACCATTGCATTCCCTGTGGATTCGACTCGATTATACTATAATCGATTATTATTGCTCTCTACCCTCACCCCTAAAGTGAGGGCGGACCAGCACCCCACGGAAAATCAAGAAAGGTTTGCATGTCGTCAGCCAAGAACCACAACCAAGCGTACACCGGTTTTTGGGGCTCATGCCTGAGAAGGAAAATATTGGCCATCAACAAGTAGGCCAGACGCAAGTGAATATCACCATCCGGATCGTGGAAGGGGCTAGGATTTTGTTTTAAAATTTGGATCAAGTATGCGGTGCTCTCATTTGCCCCTCTACAAACGTATTGACAGAGACGTGACTGCCTAGGATAGCATGGGACACAGGGATCAAATGGTGTAGGCCCGAATTTCAACCCAAAAATCAACGCATGATCCTGCACTGTGTACTCTATGCTCTGACCACCGATGTTGAACCAAATTCCCCGACGTGAATGTTTAGACCGAGACAATATACTGTTAAGTACGCCACCATAGATCTTCCTTGGATCCCAACGATGAAATGACCGAAAGGTCCCTATCTAAATTGGTCGACTAAAGCATTATCCCCGAACTTGAATAATGTGTCCTTGATGTCATCCAATAACTCAATATAATAGAATGGATTGAGCTTCACTGGCTGGTTGATATACTCCGGGTGACGATACCGTGGTTCGTGTTTGGCCTATTTTTTTCATTAAATAATTCAATTTTGATTCTTCATAAATTGCATAAAATAGACGGATTACATGCACTAATAAAAGTAATTAACAAGTACGCTAGCAAATTAATTTAATTAAATTCATACATTGAAATTAATTAATTCGACAACGACAAATGCAATTTTTTTTAGATGTACCTATTATGAAATGATGAACTAATATTGAACTAATTAAATATAATTAATCGCATGCCAAAAATAATTAAACTAATTTAAATCTCTTA
Organism: Mentha longifolia; assembly: GCA_001642375.2. Taxonomy (NCBI): domain Eukaryota; kingdom Viridiplantae; phylum Streptophyta; class Magnoliopsida; order Lamiales; family Lamiaceae; genus Mentha; species Mentha longifolia. The sequence goes on along the minus strand of CM038117.1, from coordinate 24,879,815 downwards.
AAAAATTAATAACATTAAATCTAATTAAAAAAATATATTAAAGTAATTCGCCATTTTGTTACAAATTACTAATTTGATTAACAAGTACTAAACATATTCTGAAATTAATTTGTTACAAGTACTAATCTAATGATTTTTATGATTAATTGTGTTAATAAATCTAATGATTTGTTACAAGTACTAATATAATTAATCAGTCTTAATTACATCTAATTACCAAGTACTAAACATATTCCGAAATTAATTGTGTTACAACTACTAATCTAATCTAATTAACAAGTACAAATCTAATTAAATATTTACTAACATACCTAAGCACAATTGAAATTAGTAGAACTAATTGCTTTAAGATTATGAAATAATTAACTAAAACTAACCCAATTAATTAGAAATAATTAAGCATGATATACAAACTAACCTAATTAATAATATGCTATTAACAAACTTAACAATATACACATATATACGAAATATAAAAATAAAAATAAAAAATAATCGGACTTCTCCACCGCCGGTACGCCGTGGCCGGAAACTTCCCACCACCGGCGGCCGCGAAAAATTGAAATTTTTTTGCTAACCAAAATCTCGGCTGTGAATTCTTTCTCGGACTCATATCCCAATGCCATTGCGTTTCCAGCGTTTGAATCTCCGGCAAACTTTGCTTCTCTATTCCTGTGGGCGAGAACTTCAATCAATATATATATATAAGTGTGTGAATTTAGCGAGAACTTCAATCAATTCATATTGTTTAAATTCGCCGGAGGGAGGGAGGTTAACACCTTGAGCAAGAACTTCACGGTGCAACACAACATCGGGTGTGGTGCAGCCTTAGGTCGCCATGGCCGTCGCTGGGGGTGGGGGTGCAATCAGAGGGGAAAACGCCGGTGGAAAATGGCCGGAGGGAGGCGGCGTAGGTGGCGGCACGTGCATGAGAGAGGTGGGGCATGGGGCAGCAATAGGGGTGTTCTCGGCAGGGAGCAAACTCCGTTGCCGGTGGGGCGGTGGTGGCCGGAAACAGAAGAAATTATTTTCTGGGGCGGTGGGAGTGCTCGCCGCAGTGGGGGACGAGTCAGCGTCGGAGGATGAGTTTATGAGGTGAGGGTGGGCTAGGGTTTATTTTTGTTGTGGGCCCATGGGGAGGCGAGAGTTGGGGTTTTGTCTTGTAGCTGTCTCTCGTAAAATACATTCACCGACACCATCATTCCCAATGCTGAATAGTGGAGAAAAAGTAGGACCCGTGTTACATATAATAATAAAAGGGGCATTTTACACATCAAATTCAAAAGGGGGCATTTTCTACATCTAGATTTAAAAAATGGGTATTTTAATTTTTCACCCTTTTATATATATATGCTTTCATACCTTCTTTTTTTAAATAATAAAAGTAATGACTAAGATAGAGATTCTGTCAGTTTTTGTATTTTGTATTTCACTAAGATTCTTCCCGAGCTGAATATATAATCCTAAAACTACCCACCGTGGCATCCCACCACGTCCCCACCCTCATTCCTAGGGGTGCTGATCGGTTTCCGGTTATTCAGGAGAACTGGTACCGATCCAGGAACTGGGTACCAAATACTATATATTCCGGTTCCGGTCCGGTACCGGACCAACAAACATGTATAGTTTCGGTATCCGGGTAACCGGTACCAAACCGGGGTACCGGTTAAAATAATAATATTTATATTTATATATATAATTATATTATATAAAATTATATAATTAATTTTAAGTTATAAGTTATAACAATTAAAATTGCAATCCCTAATTCTATTGGAATTCCCGATTCTATTGTTTGTGAAATTATAATTTTTAGACTTATTTATGTTTGTGTTAGTTATGCTCGTTTGTGTTAAAAATAGAATTTAGTTATTTTTTTATGTTGAATTGTCCTTTGAATTAATATTAGGCTTTCAAAAAAAATAATACATTTTGAATTTTTATATAAAAACCGGCTCCTTAAGCGGTAATCCTGGTAAAACCAGGACCGAACCGGTACCGAACCGGGAACCGGATAATATACGGGAAATTCGTGTACCAGGTACCGGGTACCTGGATTTTTGTTTCCGGTTAACTGGAACTGGACCGGTTAGCACCCTTACTCATTCCATTCCCCTTTCACCGTCGCACCCCACCAAAGAACCTATCACCGACAGCCACCGCCGCAAGTGATGCTGCCACTGCCACCGACGACCACTCCCACCAAAGACGTCCCACCGGAGGCCTACTCCCCATAACCAAATTTATTTAACTTATAACCCTAACTCATCACAGCACCCCACCCTGAGGCTGTGGATATTTCTTTTGATTTGAACGCTGAACATATTGATTATGATTTACTTGATAATATGGTCTCTCAGTATCCAGATTAATCTGGATACTATGACATTACAACTTGATTTTTTGATGTTGTCGATCTTGATGAGCAGATTGACGAGAGCACAGACAACATCAACTTGAATAAGCAGGTCTGAAGAACTGCTAATAATTAGACCATTGCTATTTGTAGCCATTTTTCTGATAGATAGGATGAGCTCTTTGTTGTTGTTGAGAAGGTCGAGTTTGTTGCTGAACAGGTCGATTAGATTGATGATTGAGAAATTGTCAACCAGTGCTGCTTGACCAAAATGACTTGGGGCTGTCGAGCTGGATTCTTCAGCTTGAACATCTTGTCAGGTAACGACTGATAATCTGGCTTGTTGTTCTTTGATTTTCCTTGGGTCTTCACACACGTGATGACACAATCATCATATTCCTTCTTTTGCTTGGTCTGTCCAGCAAATCCAATTTCAGTCTTACTTCAGGGATCTCTCTGCATGGTCTGCATGAAGTTGAACTTGTCCCCACTTTTGTTCAATCTGCTGACTGTCTGCTGGAGCTTAGATTCTTTCTCGACCAGAATTTCATGTCGAGTGATGAGGTCACCTAACTTTGAATTTAGAGCATGAATTTCTACATCATTTTCATTCAGCTTCTCAGATTGTTCCTTTTCTCGTTGAGTTGAATCTTGAACTTGTTGTCTTAACGCTTCAAATTCCTTTTACATTTCAGCTTCATAAGGAACAAACTTTTCTTCCATTGCAAAAGTGAACTTATCATTTTCTTGAAGCATTTGCTTGAACATGGTAGCTAACTTCACATAATCTTGCATTTCCTGGTTGAGCTCCTCCCAAGATACCATCTCAGGGGTATTCTTCATTTGCAGAATCATAGTTGGAAAGATAGGAAGACATGTGATGAGAGTCTACCTCGGTTTTATCAATCTCATTGTCGAGTCCCATTAGGCTTTTTTCATCATCGCTCTCTTCGAAGGAAAGGTATCCTTCATCATCATATGTGGAGTTATCAGACAAATGAGTCTGCTTGGCTTCCTCTCCAGCGATGATCGCAGCTCGTTGTTCCTTGAGTTTGCGATCTCGCTTAGCTCGAAGTTCTTCACGCTCTCCCTTGGTCAGATTAGGACAACCTATCTTGTAGTGACCTGGCTTGCCACAACCAAAACAAGCACCCTCGGGTATGTTAGGAGAATTGAAAGTTGAGGGTTTACTGTCGCTCTTTTTGTCAGAGCAGTTGTGATTGCGGTTGGCAAAATTTCTCTTGTTCTCGTGATAGTATTTCTTGTATTTGTTCATGTGATTTTCAAGCTTTTCATTTCTTCGCACCATCATTTCTTGTTCAACTAAGATGATTTTATTTGTGAAAAGATTAATGTTAAATTCCAAGCCATTGCCGATGTACGTCGACGTGAGGTGCAATTTGAGTTTTTGATTCCTGTAGCAAGTGATAATTCTTTTGGAGATGAAATTGCTTCCGATTCAAGGACGGATCGTTTCGATGCAGAGGAGAATAATGGAGATTAAATATACATATTATTATTATTATTATTATTATTATTATTATTATTATTATTATTATTATTATTATTATTATTATTATTATTATTTGTTTAATTAGGTTTCATTTACTTATATTTCAAGAAATTTCTATATTTATCCCTTTTGCTATTCGACTATAATATGAGTATTCTTTATGTATTAGGGGAGTTGGATTTTGATATAATAAAATTGGGGTTTGTTCTCTTCTCATGTGTCCTTCCAGTATTCAATAGAGAATCAACGGAATTTTAGAATCAGACGCTTCACTCCTTTCAGTATTCAATAGAGAACTAACAGAATTTTACGGAATCAAACGCTTCACTGCATCGGGTCGTTCCTATCAACCTTAACTCTAGAAAGAGTAAAAAATAATTTAATTGTTGTTTCGAATAACACCATCAAAATTAAACTTAAAAGGGTTCCCAACAAATTTTTTTTTTCTTTCTTTCTTTAAAGGGTTGTATCTAGGTCCGTTCATGTCACAAAAGTTGAGGAATGCTCAAAATTGAAAATATTTGGAGACAACGCTACTTTGCTCATATTTCCTCAAAAGCAAACTAAACATTCAGACTATCTCAAAAAAAAAAAAAAAAAAAAAAAAAAAAAACACCACATTCAGACAGAGAGAGCAGAAAACTTTCATTACACTATCAAAAAGCTCAGTGTGGTCTGCTACTAAATGATATAATAAATAAATAAAAAATCAATTATATCTCATTGATAGAATAAAAGAGTGACAGCTGCAGTTTGCAACACTACATTACAACAACAAAAAAATCTTAAAAAAAAACTAAAATTTCCGCAAGGACTAATAAGCAACTCTCTGTATTGACAATTGGTCCGCAGTTGGTTGAGGATCCCCACATTTCACAAACCTTATAACTTGTCAAAAAAATGAAGTGTAAAATGTGACAAAACTTGATGAGTAATGCATGGTTTGCTATATAAAGATATTATTTGTAAAACGCCGCCGCCCGCAAAATTTAAAATTTATTGCCCGTTGAAGATTATTTCAGTGCATCCTAGTGGAAAGATGCATACCTTCGCCTCTCGGATTTCACCCTCCTATCATGATTATAGGGCTTGAGAGTTCGTTCGACTTCAATCTCCGAGAGAAGTAAAGCATGCAATCTCTTAAGTTGTCCAGCACATTTCTTGTGATCGATAGGAGGATTATTGTTAGAGTTGTGTTCAGCAGAATCGGATTTCCTCTGGTGTGGAGACTGCCACTTAGCTTGCAAATAGGCAAGGGATCTCCATGGAGGGAGAGGCATTGAGTTCTGTTTCAGAGAAGATCTAGCAGCTTCCACCATTACTTGAAGATATGGTTTGAGCTTGGTGAAAGAGCCCACATAGATAACTGGGAGTGAATTGAGTATTCTATCGTAGGAGTCGACAGCTCTAGCAATCTCAAAGTGGCTCCTAAAATCAATGTCAACGATCACATGTTCACTACCCCCTGTATCATTATGACGGATGACATCAATGTACTCATGATCACCTGAAAGAGAATAAAGCTTTTATGGTATCAGAAGATTTTTATTTTGCACTAATTTGTAGCAGTAAATGCATCTTAGGTTAAAGAGTTTAAGGAAATATTCATCCGTAGCTATCATGGATTCTTGGAACTCAATAGATTGGTAAAGACCAACAAAAATTCTTAAGAGGAAACTAATAGAATAGCTTGATGGCACAGTACAGATGCCACGTCAAACTCAGAGAGAGAGTATCATTTACCTCCTGGAACTTTATCACTCCCTTGCCACCTGGATGTGCACAAGCCCGCATCATAACCAGACATTCTCAGAAGTTTTACGAGGGAGAATCTGACGCAGCTGGCTTTGCACGGACCTGAGTTTGCAGCATGGAGGTCTTTTTCAGTAATCGAAAGCGCAAGCGAATTCACCACTGACAACAAGTCATTGTCATATTGATCCATCTTCACCTTGAAATACTGAGGAACAAAATAAGAATACTTTATTTATAGATAGATAAACCAGCAAAAGTATCAAACATAAAAGGTAACTGAAGAATTTCATATTGCTATGCATTGACAAGAAGAAATATGCAAAAACATTATCACAGGCTCTCCAAAAACTTTTTGTGATATTTGTAACAAAGGCTTATAAGGTGAAAGAAAGTGCTGTCTCATCTCTAAAAGATTCAAAGGCATAAACAGAGAGAGCTGCTTCAGCATTCATATACAATATATTTTATTCTCACATGTGCCACATGCTCAAATCCGGGGAATTTGCAGAAACACTAGCAAAGTTCGTACACCAGTAAGATAAAAGTAGTCAAATGTGTGTAGACAAATGAGTTATGTAAATGTCCCCATCTCAATGAAGATAAAAGAAGTCAAATATGGACTATTCATAACTTAAATTTATTGATATGTCAAAGAAAAGAAAACTTCATCTTTCTGTGAGATAATCCAAAAAATCCACAGAAAAAGTAAGGGGATAATCAAAATTCAAACCTACCACCACAGCTAACAGAAGATTTATGTCCAACAATTCAGCAGGGGACCATCAAAGATTTATTATCCTCACTGTACTAATTCCCTTTTATACCAAATTTCCCTTTCTTGCACCAATAACAAATTCATGATAAGACGTCAACATAACGTTAAGATGCACAAGCACCAAATTTACATTAAATCAAACATACAGTAATAGAGGTCCACCTAATTCCAGCTACAGGCCATTCATTACCCTATCCATAATCCAATTGCTATAATTCAAACCATTATAAACTCTAGGATGCCCATAATTCACCTCAAATTACAGCACATCGCATCAAGTTATTGTTCTTAGAATTGAATTCACAAAAGTTACAGTTGGGTTTCAATCATTCTATTCCATCAAAAACAGTTAGCGTGTCAAACTCAAAATTGATCATAACGTTTCTCTTACGACTTTATCCTGTAATCGTCTCCTTCATTTCTTTAACCAACACATACACACGCATATATACACAATATATATATATACAGAGAGAGAGACTAACAGAAATTTTGTCAGCGAGCTGAAGGAGATCAGAGAGGCTGGAATCGCTGTCGCTGCTGTATCTAGAATCAGCCCCACAACTATTCCCATTCTCCATGAAATCATTAACCATCAACGCCAAATCATGCTCACTATCATAGCTCACACCACCTCCACCTCCACCTCCTCCATTCGATTGCCGCGCCCACAACTCACCCGACGACGAATAAACCCTGCAGTTCATTCCAGCACCAACCACCCAACGCCAATACTTTTCTACCCTATTCAAAATTTATTTCCCTCTCAAAACTCCATCGTCTTTTACACAACACAAATCAAAACTCGTGCAAAAAATTCAAAAAAAAAAACAAATTTAAAATGAAAAAAATCTCCAAAATCCTCGCCTATAACAATCCGCATGAAACTCTATTCCAAAATTTTCCAGAAAAAAAAAAGTACAAAGAATTACAGAAGGTGGGTGGGTGAAAAATCAAACGAAGAAGACAAATTCGAATCCTGATTGAACGTGTCAATCGAATTCGAAATTTCTGAATTTTGTAAATCTGTAAAACAATCTAATCATTTGCCTATACGAAACCAAAAAAAAAACCTAAATCAGCAAATCAACGATGTCGAATAGGTTCCCGAGGCAACGTCCCCCAATCTACGAACAGATAATGGATAGAAATACATATCATGAAGTATATTTATATATTGAGTAATAATTAAATTTAAAAGAAATAGAAAACGGAGAGAGGAGGGAAGAGGAGAGAGAGATGGATGGGAAGGAAGACGAAGAAGGCAACGGGCAGGCGGAGTTCATCATGACAGGTATACATACATATCTCATATCTGTATGAGATGTGAATTGACCGAAAAGGACATGTGGAGTTGTTTCGTGATGCCCAAGTCACGAGATTTTTGTGAAGAGAGAGAGAGAGAAATCGCTGAAATTTAAACAAAACAAACGACACGTAACGATTGCGATAGATCTAACGTATGAACAAATTTCTAAAAAAAAATTGATTATTTTTGTTTTATTAAATTAAAGTAAATTAAATTAAATCAAATTAAATTAATATGGCGCAAAGAAAGAATTCGACCCCGTAACCGAGTGAATGTGGTCGGTAAAATGGACCACATTCATTAATTGCCGCGTATTTATTGTTTCGCAGCTACGATCTAAAACTGGGTGAATGCCGTCATCGGATTGCTTTTGAGTGAATGCCATAGCCAACAATTCAAATTAAAAATGCGAGCCATCATTAGTATATCAAACGCACTATTCCACGTGTCACGTGAGACAGCCTCAATTGAATTTTGAGAAAAAAAAAAAAAAAAAAATTATTATGTTTCGCCTCAGACTTACACTAGGATGGATTTGGATTTTTTATTTTCTAATTGACGTTCTCTATTGTTACGTATGCACAATATTTTTAAAATCAGCAATAATTAAAAAAATTCACAATAAAAAATGAGTGATTTTAAAAATATTATGAATACATAACAATTACCTAACCATACAATAGAAAATATTATAACATTATGCAATAGATGATCTAAACCCTAAGAATAAGACCTAAATCTCGCTTGTTTCTTTCGGATCCAAACCGGCTCATGAATTTTTATTTTATTTTTGCAATGACCTTTCAAAATTGTACTGCTTTTCTCATCCTTTATGCTAATTTTGCATCACAGAACCATTGGAGCTTCTGTTGCAATACATACTATACAATTTTCTCTTTCAAGAATAGCTCAAAAATTTAAAGTAGTGAATATAGTTTTGAGTATCGCATTTTATTAAGTAATCTTGATGGTGGTAAATTAATTTTGTATTATGTCATTGTATAATTGTTCGTGTATATTCTTGAGTGCGCATACTCCATGTTCCATATTTGTTATTTCTAAAATTGTTTGTTACTTCAATGAATAGAAACAATACAAATACCTTTCAAAAAAAAAAACAAAGTAATTAGGGCAAGATGAGAATTTTAATCGACTCCATCTTAAATGGGGATCATTCATTGGCTGAATCTTTTTCTTTTTTTTGTTTTTTTTTCCCTTTATAATATATCTATACAATATATAAAAGCTCAATTGTTGACAAGAATTACATCTATGATATTTTCCCTCCAAAAGCTACATAATTATGTCCAAAAGACATAACATAAGTATTGACTAACTATCTATAGGTATAGATCAAAGTAATCTAATATCCTAAAGTTAATACACAATGAATAAGATATATACTAAGTTAATACACAATGAATAAGATATATACTAATTTTGGGATGGAGCCCAATATCTTATTTCCAATGAATGCAAGCATCATTAATTATTCTCACCAAGTTTTATACATTGTTTTATAAAACTATCTTTCAATGTGTCTTTACTTTTTTTTGATTTTTTTTGAATCATCTTCTAGAACAATTATATCATTTTTAATATTTTCTCTAATAAAAATTATGATTTTTGCTCGAAATTTAATTTATTCATCTGAAAAAATGTATTACGAATTTAGTTTTTTTGATATTGTTCTATCATCGCAATTGCATGCAGCCTTATGAATATTATAAAACATTTGCAAGAGATATACATATACCGAAACAACCCAACTACATACATCATTACGAGATTTATACATATTTTGAAACAAAAATTAGCTCTTTTATTTATTTATTTTATTTTACTGTACAATAGTCAAATTTGGACTGCATGCATTGAATCGAAAAAATTAGAGATTATTTTATAGACATAAATATGATGCTTATTAATAATGGTTTGTAGGTGTATAATTGGGTCTTTTACTCTTTTATAGCATGAGAAAATGTTAGAAAAACTTATAATTCTAAAATTCCAAAATATTTGTTATCTTGCGGAATCCTAAGATCAAACATGTAGATTGCATATCGCACTATTAAATTTAAAACTTAAAGATTAACATAGTCTATTAATAAATTTAGAAAATACTATACATATAGTAAATTAATATTAGTAAACTATTAATTTAAAGAAACGCTATATTTTAAAGTAATTTTTTCATTATTTAATATACAATATGTCTCACTTTACTATTCTAATTTTTTATAAACTTGATTGTTGTACATCATATGCATCGCACGGGAGCAACATTAGTATTATTAAAAGTCTCAATAATTTGGCGAGAGATTCCTGGAATCGCCCTTTGCCATAATATAAAGTAAATACCACCAATTATTTGTCTAGAAAGAAGATACATCAATCGACTCTAGATGGTTCAAATACTTCTCGAAAAAAAGAAAAAAAAAAAAAAAAAAAAAAATCAAATACTTGTCCCTCCTTTGTTTCAATTTTTTCAAATATTCCGGAAGGTGAAAAAGAACAAATAGATATAGTTACGCGTCTAAGCATTATTATTTCAACATGAAAATTCAAAGGTCGTACTCCCACAGAGAACTCAAATTGATGTATATAAACAGGTGAACATACTAAATATAAATTAATCCTTTTAACGCGAATAGAAAGATGTGCTTTTTTTTTTTTTTTTTTTTTTTTTTTTAACAAAGAATTAGAGCTATTCCTTTTTACTCTCTCCACCCACTATAATTATGTATTGAAATTTCCGGCATGAGTTTTAATATTTGGAATGAGTAGATGTTAAAATTATTTTTGGGTCTCACTTAATGTAAGTGAAGTGAATATTTAAATATATATTGTTAACTTTTTCAAGGTCAAAAGTGAATTATAAATATGTGATCCGCATCCAAAAATAGATTATGCATAAATATTGAGGACAGATGAAAAAAATTATGCATACATAAATATTGTGGACGGTGAAAGTATTATTTACTTTCAGTTCACATATATTAATTATTAACTGCTTAAATAATAACTAGTAGAACTTAAGAAAAAAAAGAAAAAGAAAAAAAATGAGGGTGAATATAGAAAAAGTCGAAAAGGGATGGACAGGAAACATAATAATTGAAATGGGTACAAATGCACATGCATATGAAGCTTAGTTACATACAATAGGAGACAAACTATAGCAATATCCAGCTCGAGCATGTAAAGACGACCTAATTATTATTTGTTTAAACCAAATTTCAAACTAATCATCAACCTATAATCAACATATATATCCACAACTTTATTTATTAACTCAAGTTTAACACTTTCCAACAATTAATAATTGTGTTTTCTGATCACTGAAACATTATATTAAAAAGAAAAAATCCCCAATATTTTGTGTTTATGATGACCATCAATCTTCATAACGAAGATATGAAATTTTCTAACAAAAATTGGCATTTCTATTAGGTTGCAGTAAATATTAACACTACGGCTTTGTTTGGTAGTGTAGTTATATTAAGCCAAGATAAGATAGAAGATTGAGATTGTATCTTGAGTGTTGTGATTATATCATGGTGTCAATATTTAAACATGTGTTTGGTATGTAAGACTAATAATGTAAACACGTGTTGGTAGTGAAGATTATAGCATGGCTACAAAATGAAATTACTCATATAACCCTCACGCAAGTATATTTTGAGTAGCCCGCCATTTTGCTGAAATATGACGTATTGCTTGAACGATTATTGAAACTTCTAACAAGTAAGTTTGAATGGTCTTCTGAATTATTAAGTAAATAGCAGCAATTCCAGGGAATTCTTCTTCCATATCTATAATGAGTATATTTTAGAAGAAAATTAAAATAGCGCAAAAAAGAGGCTAGAAAATTAAAACGTCCACTAAAATTACATAATCCACCATAAATTATTAAAGCTATGTGATGATTGTAAGCATCATAAAGGAGTTGCTGAAATACATAATTATATTTTGAGCCTCTGCATGGATTTGTTTCTATGATTTGGCAAGTCCTCTTCTATATGCCACAAGTATAGATACATATATCAAATGCATCAACCACAATTCATTCACAGCTTAAATAATTATGACTAACGTATTTGGAGTTTTCAATCCCAATACTAGATGAAAAGAAGACATTTTTCACATAAACACGACCATTATAACCACATTTCACCAAACATAGATTCTAAAAAATAAAATTTAACAACAAGCATAAGCCTTTCAAACTTAAAACTGAGTACTGAAGAACAAGCATAATTCTTGAATATCAAAGTAAGTTTCAAATATAAAGAGAATCACATATAGATTTTTGCAACAGGGCGCATAATAGACAATATTAGAAGAGTTTGCAACTGACACAAACGTGTTTGGATACAAAACTACATAATTTATTAAATCTCACTGAAATTGATATTTGAATTGTAGCTTTATCCGCCAAAATATTGCTAGGAAGAGGGAGGAAACATGGAGGAAGAGATTTGCTCCGAGCCAAGAACGTAGATCTGTGATATTAATGAAATCCATGAGTACAGTGAGGGAACCCTAGATTGAGAAATTGAAATATACCTTTCGCACAAAATTATCCACAATCGAGATGGATTTTGCACTTGTTATTTCAACCGGAGTGGAAATTGGCGTTGCCTTCAAAAATACCACTGAGTGAGAGAGGATTCAAGATGCCAGCCCATATTTTTCTATTTAGAATCGTAAGTCCTTCGTCGTTCTTCCAACAATGAAATTGGGGATCGAGATTCGAGTTTGAGAAGGGTAAAATGGGATGGACGTGATTTTCGAAGAAATATTGTTCAATTCTGAACATTTAGGGCTCGTTTGGTAGCAAGAGTAAGATAAGTTGAGATAAGATAAGATGAGATAAGTTGAGATAAAAAATGTGAGATAAGTTGAGATAAGAAATGTATTTGTGTGTTTGGTACATAAAATTGTCAACATAGATATCAATATAGGCTTGTTTGATAGACAAAATTAGAACATGATAAAAATACCAAATTACTCATTTAACCCTATAGAAATTTTAAATTTACTTTCCTATTAATGCATTGATTTTATGAAATTGAAACAAAAAAGAAAAATATTATATATATATATATACTCCATGTGTCCTCCATTTACTGACCCTATTAACTTTTTAGATGATTTTGGAGCTTCATGATGATGGATTTTAAATTGAATTTTTATATATTAGTTTTTTTTACACGATACTACAACACTCGTAGTACCTTGTAAAAAAAACTAAACTAAAAAAATCAATTTTAAATCCATCATCACAAAGCTTCAAAATTATTTTAAAAGTCAACAGGGTCAGTAAATGGAGGACGAAGGAAGTATATATATATATATATATATATTATCAGAGGATGGATCATATAGGAATCAATCCTCATATGAGAAATAGGAATAAATCTCATCCTTCCATTCTAAAAAATCAATGGTTGTCGACTATGGAAAATTAATGCATAATTTGGCAGTTACAAATAGAATAGGGATATAATTGTCATAAGAATAATAATATAATTTTCCATATACGTACAATAATGGGAAACGATTCTCTCTCCATAATAATAATATTGAAACAATTTTCTTCTTTCTTCTTCTTCTTCTTGTTTTTATTTTATTTTTTGAAAGCTTCTTCTTTATTTTTATTCTTCAAAATTTCTTTTCAAAATACCTATATGTAAAGCATAATTTTATATAGTATTTAAGCATACAATTGCAGTGTTTAACATGATTTTATGGTATTAAGCATAAGCATGATTTTGTATAGTATTTAAGCATGACTATGATTTGGCTAAAAAAATATAAGCATGATTTTATCTAATATTAAGCATACATATTTGAAATATCAAGCATGATTTTATCTTGCATAAAGTATAGACAAAAACTTGTGTCACCCGGAGGCACCGTGCGGCCAGGCCCAAAGTGTCAATCTTTATACAGAAAAGTGTCAATCTATATGAATAAAAGTCTCAATCTTTAACATAATTATTTTACGAATAAAATGATAATTTTTAAAAGTGTCAATCTTTATACAAAAAAATGTCAATCTATATGAATAAAAGTGTCATTATTTTAGCCCGGCCGCACGGTGCCTCCGGCTGACCCAAGTGTGTCCCTAAAGAATAAGCGTGATTTTATCTAATATTAATTAAGCATACAAAATTGCAATGTTAAGCATGATTTCATATAGTATTAATCATAAACATGATTTGGCTAAAAAAAACATGAGCATGATTTTATATAATATTAAGCATACAAATTTGCAATATTAAGCATGATTTCATATAGTATTAAGCAAACGAATGATTCTATCGAGTATTAAGCATAAGCATGATTTTATCAAATATTAAGCATACAAATTTGCAATGTTAAGCATGATTTCATATAATACTAAGTAATCATGATTTGGCTAAAAAAAACATAAGCATGATTTTATCTAATATTAAACATACAAATTTGCAATATTAAGCATGATTTCATATAGTATTAAGCATGCTTTTAATCTTGTATAAGCGCTTAAATGCATGCATGACTACGCTTAAAACTTACAAATTTGATGCTGAACAAAAATTCAGGATTGATATATAATTATACATATTATTTTAATAGGCGTTAAGGTTGTACAAATCAAACGAAAATAAATAAATTGTAAAACTTAAAAAGGAAAATAATACAGCATAAATACATTAAATGCCTAACTAAAATCCATAATTATAGGGATTTGGTAGGACGTGGATTGGCATATGTTACCATTTGACACAAATGACCTTAATCCTTTTAGATAGATAACTATTACTCCCTCCGTCTCAAGTATTCCGACACCATTTCCTTATTGGGTCATCTCAAGTATTCTGACACCTTTCCTTTTTGGGAAATAATTAGCTAATTAATACTCTCTTATTACACTTAACATTATCTAATTAAATATCACCATTCACTCACCTCTCAGCACGTATCCCAATATAATTTAAATCCTAAAAGTTAAAACTATCATAACTTTCTCGTTTATTATTCGATTTTTATGATTTTTATACCAAATTAAAGGTCTTGATACGATCTTTCATTTAAGATCAAACATGGATATGTTTTTATGCATCTATGATGCTCTAGTTTAAAAATATGTCTAAATACATAAACCATATCACATCCCTACACACATTACACTTTACACACTAAACACTCTCGTCTTAAGTTCTGTGCCGAAAAGAAAAGTGTCGGAATACTTGAGACGGAGGGAGTATTATTTTACTTTTGATCATTAATTAATAGCCATTGATTAATATAAATGGATGATTGAGATTTATTCATAATTCTCACATAGGAACTTTTTAGCATAGGATCCATTGATTCCATTCCCTATATTATCATATATTATCAAACCGAAACAAAAGAAGTCTAAAAAACTTCTAAATTATGAATTTTTTTATTAAAAAAATCTCTCATCTCTCACGCCTCTCTCCCCTCTCCCCCAATTCTCCTTCCCCAGAACTTTCTCTCTCTACAAAATTGCATTTCTTATTCTTCTCCTTCTCCACGCTGTCTCCATGATCGATAGCAGCACCGTCGCATCTCCTTCCTCTTCTCCGCCGCGTTTCTTTCTTCTTCACCGATGCATTTCCTTCCTCTTCTCAAAGCAATCGCCAAGAATCCATTTAATTCGTCGATTTTTCGTTCTAAAACCGCCGCAGCACTTCCGTTTCTCCGGCGGAGCTGCGTTGAGGAAATCCTCACGGCGGCCGTTCGCGGTGAAAGTCACTCTGAACAACGACAGTGACAGCCGCCGGGGAGGGGGGCAAATTTGCGGCTCGTTCTGAATAGGTTCTCCATTTGTGAGATTGTTGAAAGGGTATAATAGGTAATACCTCATCTAAGCAGGAGAACTGTTCCAATGGTTGTTTCTAAACGGGGGTGAGAGGTCTGACATATAACATAAAGAGCTACAGTAATATTAGCTCGGGCCGGGTTTTTAAAACGGGCTTCTGTGATAGCATACATGGATACCAAACAATAGGATTACCCTTGATAAAAATGATTATCAAGGTTTAACATGGCTATCAAACATGGCATAGGCTTCAAACAAAAATGAAGAATCATATATAGTGCATAAAGGCATTCATTTTAAAAAGAATAAATTACATGGTCTGAACTTTGGAATGGTGTTCATTGAATTTTAGAATTTTTTTAAAATAGCTTGTACTTTTAATCTATGTACACTTTATGACACGAGAATTATTTCTAAGTGATTGAAAGCTAATGTGGATCTCCGGAGTCTGACTTGAAAAAAAAAATAAAAAAAAATCATAAAATCTTTCACTTTCTTTACGCTTATGAGCGGCTTCCCCTCTCTCTCAAATCTCCCAACAAAGTCAACTTCACTCGTGAAATAAATTTACCTCTCTTTTGCTCATCGTCTCACTCTAGTATTCTCCTCTCTTCTATCCCCCCTCTCTAAAACCTCTTTAGAAAAAGAAAAAAAAAAAATTGTGTAGAATGTTTGATATTGGATGTTTGAGATAACTCGTATAATAGATTTTTGATTTTTTTTTTTGAATCCAAAACATGGACACTATTTTAAA
The DNA here is from genome assembly GCA_001642375.2 of Mentha longifolia. Lineage (NCBI taxonomy): Eukaryota > Viridiplantae > Streptophyta > Magnoliopsida > Lamiales > Lamiaceae > Mentha > Mentha longifolia. The sequence continues at coordinate 24,863,516 of CM038117.1, read as the reverse complement.
ACTAAATTAATCTAGTACAAGTAATTTTATAAAACCTACAATGACACACATATATAGTTTGTTTTTCTATGAGATCATAATATATACTACGTAGGACAAATGTTTCAACCAGACTAGAAGGATCACTAGTGATAGGATACGGCCCAGCTCCTAGGCCCAATTATAATTGGGCCCCGATAGTTAAGTTCGGCCTATGCAGCTCAACCCAACTAAGAGAGACTTCTTCACCAAGGCAACCAAGACTCCTACATCGACTACAACTCAAGCTCCAAGAGAAATATAGAAGCTCGGTGTCTATCCCTAATAAGAGGATCAAGCCAAAGAGTCCAAATAGGAATAGACTTTGTATTAAGGTCGAATTCCATGTAATTACCTATAAATATGGGCTTAGAATAGATTGAGAGGGGAGAACAATCTTGTAAGCAACACACACATACTAGCAATAATATTCACTCTCTTTTTGCTCCGTAGACGTAGATCTATTCCGGTAGATCGAACCACGTAAATCCATCGTGTTCTGTTAACTTTCGTGTTCATTAATTCCTTATTGGTGCTCATTAATTGCCTACGAAAACAAGATCGATCACTGGCACCGTCTGTGGGAATCATAAATTTGTGATTTCCGATCAAAAGTTTTCTAGGTAATCTATCGCCATGACAGGAAGACCAACACGATCAACCACCGCAGCTGCCGCCGCCAACAAGGAAAAGGAGAATCAGCAAACCGGGTAAGGTACTACGGCAGCCGAAGCCAGCCAGGCGCAAGATCAGAATCCTGCAACACACCGGCGACCTGGGAAGGAACACGCACGAAGCCAAACTCCAGAAGGACACGTTCAGCACGTGTCGTTGGATAAGTATGGCAAGCCAATCTATCCAGAAGGAGGTCACAATAGCAGCCAGGGAGAAGACGATCCATGTCCAACCGGACAAATTCGACGGTGCTGTCAGGGAATACCTCGCACATAATAAGCGTGATTTTCTCCTATTCGCAAAACAACAAAAGGCTCGCAATTATGACAAAGGCCAACCTTTGCACAATGATGATAGAGAGCGCGAAGTTACATCCAAATCGCAAACATGACAGAGATCCCCTAGCGTCAGGATCGTAGGCACGCGGGACGCCGGGATTCCCCCTAGGAGATTTGACGATCACCAACGAGACCATCGTATCTCACCTCGTCGCAACGTCACCTCACTTCGGCACGACCCCGTATCACCTCAGCGTAATGAGGACAATTACCAAGGAGGGAGGTTCGGCGTGTACGGGAGGATCTCTACCCCTTTCACCAACCGAATACTTTACACTCCTCTCCCAGATAAGTACAGAGTCCCGCCGATCAAGCCATATAATGGATCGTGTGACCTGAGGAATTTCCTGTCCCAGTATCAATACAACATGGTCAACCAGGGACTCAGCGACGATATCTACATATGCAAGGTCTTCCCAGAATTGTTGGTAGACAATGCATGCATGTGGTTTGACAGTCTACCACCTCGCAGTATCGGGTTGTACGACGAGCTAATGGATGCCTTCGAGCGAAGATTTTTCCAGAAAGCCGAGGCGAAAACCACCTCGGCACATCTCCTTACTATCAAGCAAAGGCGAGGTGAACCCATCAGCGACTTCATGACTAGATTCAATGAAGAAAGTCTAAAAGTCGATCGCCTAACTGATGAGGTCCTTATGATGAGCCGGGGTCCAGCACTGATGAATCTGGGCTTATATTTATTTAGTTGCTCATATTTTATATTTTATTTGGGCTTTAAAACTTTATATTTATTTTTAATTTAGTTTAGCCCAATTATCACAACATATTTAGGTGATTAATTGACCCAGTTACATTTAATTAAGGAGTCCGAAATTATCAAGCCCAAGCCTTGTTAATTTCGAAACCTAGCTTAGGAATTAGTCTAGTATTTATGTTATTTTCGCAGTTACTATTTACAGACTTGATTGAATGAAAAATAGCTTTCACGCTATTCTCTTGTCTCACAAAAACTGAAGGTTCTTGGTAGGGTATGTTGTTGGCACTTCAAACTTGAATTCAATCGACTCGTTTGTGATATCTCGTAGTATTCGGGTTAGTTGAGCCACGAAGATTGCTTGATAATCGCGTTTTGGATACTTGTAGATTCAGGGTTCGATTCTGGTAATTTTCAAACTTTTTAAATTTTGAATTTTGTTATTCCTTTATTTGATTTTTATTCTCAGTCATTCATCACCTTTCATACATCACAAAAATCCATTACCCATCGTTCGTATAACCATCCGATCCCAGAAACCCTTATATTAATTCTAGATCCGTTTTTGAACCCCAAAACTATCCTGAAAATAACCACCGTGCCAAATCGAAACATACTCGTGCATTTTCGCTGAATTTTGGATATGTTCTTCATAACCCTAAGTTGTAACTCGTGTTAAAATTTGAGCTTAATCGGAATTTAATTGCTTAGGTTTATGTCGACACCTATTCAGTGTATTCGTGGGTAGATTTTAGAGATTATCATTCATATTTCATAGTTGTCGTTTGGATTGAATCCACTTGTAGTTGACGTGTGTTCGATTCGTAGCTTCCGCATATTGTTGATCGCATCACCTTATCTCGGCCTTCGAAAACGGTATCTAGTTGGGCGCCCTATACAAGGAGCTCGTAAGGAATGAGCCTCGTACTGTGAGGCAGTTATGGAGCATAGCCGATCAGTTCGCAAAAGCCAACGAAGCTAACAGGCGTAAGCGCGAAGCCGACAAGGCCGAACCATCAGATCGGAAGAAGGAAGATCGGAACGACCGAGGCCAAGTTTGGCAAAGTGCCTTTGACAGGCTGCAGCGTGCACCCCTGGAGTCCAGACTCGGACCACGGCAGAACCAGGAGAAAAGTCAATTCACCCCATTGACGAAGCCGAGGATAGAGATCTACGAACTGCACACTGACATGTTCAAGAGACCTCACCCTCTATCAAAATCGGGGGGAAAACGCCGATCTAAGGAGAAGTACTGTCGTTTTTATGAAGATCATGGACACGACATAGAAGAGTGCAGAGACCTCGCTATGTATATAGAGCAATTGGTGCGCGACAGCACCCTTAAGAGGTACCAAAGCCGCGGCCAATATGAAGCCCGACCTCAGGGCAAAGGAAAGCGCAAGCCGAATAGGGGAGGGAACAACTGCAACCCCCCCTGTTGATAAGAAGCCAAAGCGCGAAGATGATGACGAGGACCAACCTCAGTTCGACGGAATCATCACTGCCATCACCGGGCTCCCCCAAGGTGCAACAAAGTCCTCACTCAAGGCCGAGGCCCGAAGTCCCCAGAATGATGAGCCTTCCCATAAGAGGTTCAAAAAGGACGAGGCCATCACCTTTTCTGAGAAAGACTCGGTGCCAGAAAGAATACCTCACCAAGATGCACTCATGATCGAAGCAGTCGTTGTCAACAAGCTAGTTCAGCGGGTATTCATCTACAGTGGAGCTTCGGTGAGTGTCCTCTTCAAAGATTGCTTTGAGAAATTAGGAATCAAAGAGGCACGCCTTGCACAGGCACCAATTCCCCTAAAGAGCTTCGTACAGCAAGAGACGCACACGGAGGGGATTATCCAACTCCCTGTTACGGTGGGGGAACATCCTATGTCTTCCACTAAAGTGGTGAATTTCTTTGTCGTCAAAGCCAATTCCCCGTATAACATCATCTTGGGCAGAGATTGGCTAGTTGCGGTAAAGGCTATATGCTCGGCGTACCATTTAACAATCAAGATCCCTTCAAAGGAAGGAGTCATCGTGGTTCGTGGGGATCAGAAATGAGCCAAAGAATGCTTGCAAATTGTTCTACGAGGTGTTGGAGCACCTCAGCACCCAAAAGCATAGTAATTACAGAAACAGTTGGAGCTGGAAAAGACGTCTGCATCTGACGAGCCAGTAGAAGACATCACACTATACGAAGACGACCCATCTAAGGTCGTCAAAGTAGGCTTTGCTGGTGGAGCCGAATTCAGAAAGCAGATCGTCCAACTCCTAAGGAAATACAGGGATGTCTTCTCATGGTCACCCCTCGACATGACCGGGGTCTCACCAAGTATCATCACACATCGGCTCAACATTGACCCGGGAGTGAAACCAATTCGGCAAAAACAGCGGGTATTTGCAGCAGAATGAAGCCAAGTCATATATGACAAAGTGCATCAGCTTCTGAAGGCACAGATACTCTTCGAGGTCAAATATCTGACATAAATTGCCAACCCGGTGATGGTAAAGAAGCAAGGAGGAGGGTGGCGGATGTGTATCGACTACACCGATCTCAACAAACACTGCCCTAAAGATTGCTACCTCCTCCCCAACATCGACAAGAAAGTCGAAGCTCTAGTCAGCCATAAGGTTTTCAGCTTCTTGGATTTGTATAAAGGATACCATCAAGTCCTAATGAGTGACGAAGACGCACCGAAGACAACCTTCATCACAGACTTCGGCGTCTTCGCGTACAAGAAAATGCCTTTCGGACTAAAGAACGCTGGAGCTACCTTTCAAAGGATGGTCGACAAGATATTCGAGCCTCACATCGGCAAAATCATAGAGGTATACGTAGACGACATCGTCGTCAAAATCAAGGAGTCAGCCACTTCGGTTGACGACCTCAAGGTCGTCCTCGGTCTTTTACGTGAGGTAAACCTTAAGCTGAACCCTCAGAAGTGTACGTTCATGATCCGATCTGGAAAATTTCTGGGGTGCTAGGTCTCTAAAGAAGGATTACAAGCCAACCCGTCCAAAGTTCGAGCAGTCCAAGAAATGAAGGTGCCAAAAAACATTCATGATGTGCACAAGTTGACGGGTTGCCTAGCCGCGCTGAGTCATTTCTTGTCAAGGGCCGCAGAGAAGCAACTTCCTTTCTTCAAGATCCTGAAAAAGGCGCCGGAGTTCGACTGGACAGATAAGCATAGATCGGCATTTGAAGACCTCAAGAAATACCTTGCCAATCTTCTAACCCTATCCGTTCCAAAGGAAGGAGAAGCTCTGTCTCTGTATCTCGCGGCCTCGGACAAAGCCATAGGTGCAGTATTAGTGCGGGATGAAGGACATGAAAGGGCCGGAGACGAGGTACCAACCACTCGAAAAAGTTACGTTGGCATTAGTGAATGCTGCAAGGAGGTTGTGACCCTACTTCCATGCACATCCCATACAAGTCCTGATCGACCTACCACTTCGACAAGTGCTGACAAAACCGGAAGCATCGGGAAGAATCGCCAAATGGGCAGTTGAGCTCGGTGAACACACGATCTCCTTTTGCCCTCGCCAAGCCATCAAAGGTCAAGCCCTAGCAGATTTCTTAGTGGAAGCTAAATTTACAGAAGTGCCGAAGCCGACTGAACCCTCCCCAAGCAAAACTGATGCCGAAGCTCCGAAAGAACCGCCTAAAGATTACTGGAAAGTCTATGTGGACGGGGCTTCAGGGCATTCGGGAAGCGGAGCAGGTGTTATACTCCTCAGTTCAGATGGACAGGAGATGACTTATGCACTTCGGTTCGGCTTCCCACATCCTAAGTCATAGTGAGCCACATGTTAGGGAGGTACGAGGCTAAAGGCAACAGAATAAAAAAGTACCTCCACAAAACCAAGACCTTACAACAGTACTTCTCATATTTCGAGTTGATTCACATCCCTAGGGGGAAAACAACCGAGCAGATGCCTTAAGCAAATTGACATCGTCATCTACAAGCTCTCCCGTGGAAGAAGTCAAACTCCGAAGTATAGACAAAGCCGAGGTCAACCTAGTAATCGACGACGAGCCGAACTGGATGACTCATCTTCAAAATTATCTGGAGAAGGGAGAACTGCCCAGTGATAAGCTCGAAGCTAGGAAAATCTTGAGCAAGTCTCCGAAGTACATTCTTGAACAAGGAGTGCTTTATAGAAGATCATACCTCCAGCCCCTCTTAAGGTACATAGGTCCGAACCAGGCAGATTACGCACTGCGAGAAATACACAAAGGATCGTGTGGAAGCCACATCGGAGCCAGAGCACTCTCAAAGAAAGTCATGCGATGGGGATACTATTGGCTTATGATATTCCAGGATGCAGTAGACCTCGTCAAAAAGTGTCTGAAATGTCAGATACATGCGACTGTGCTGAGGTTACCACAAACCGACCTCACCAGCATGCAAAGCCCATGGCCATTCATGCAATGGGGGATAGACATCGTCGGCCCGCTAGATAAAGCTCCCGGCCAATTACAGTTCCCCATCGTCGCCATCGACTACTTCACCAAATGGGTAGAAGCCGAACCCTTGGCAAAAATCACGAGCAAGAACGCCCTTAACTTTGTCTGGAAGAATGTAGTGTGCCGCTTCGGCGTACCCCATATCCTTGTCTCGGACAATGGGACGCAGTTCATAGACAGAACTTTCAGGGAATGGTGTAAAGAGCTTCATATTCAACAAAAGTTCACTTCGGTAGCTCATCCTCAAGCAAACGGCCAAACCAAAGTCACCAACCGGACGATCATCAAAGGACTTAAAGCTCGCCTTGATAAAGCCAAAGGAGATTGGGTGGCAAATTTACCCCAAGTTTTATGGTCATACCGCACAACTCCCCGGACCTCGAACGGTGAAACACCCTACAGCCTGGTGTATGGAACCGAAGCAGTGATTCCGGTAGAGATCGGCCTGCCGAGCCCTCGCACTATCAACTTTTTAGCCGAAGACAATGAAGAAGGTCTCCGAACTGACCTGGATTTGTTAGAAGAAAAACGAGAGCTTGCCTACATAAGAGAAGCTAAGTATAAGCAACAAGTAGCTCGGTATTACAACCAGAGAGTCAAGTACCAGCAATTCCAAGTAGGTGACCTCGTTCTTCGAAATAATGAAGTCAGCAAGGCTGCAAGGCTCGGCAAGCTAGAAGCCACATGGGAAGGGCCTTACCGAGTTGAAGAAGTCCTCGGCAAAGGGTCGTATAAGCTCATACACTTATCTGGTGAGCCAATACCCCGTACATGGCACATTACTCATTTAAAGAGATACTTTGCATAAGTGGCTGAGAGTAATGTTTTATGTCCATTTAGTTCGTCTAGGTTACGAGTCAGGTCGTCTTGTGATTTTTGTTCTCTTTCGAACTTCAGTTTTTCTATTAATAAAGTCTTTATTTTTCCTTTAATTTGTTTGGTCTTGCATACTTCATTTTGCATTTATGAATATTACTACTCCACTTATGCATATTATCTCGCCCTTTCTCTAAAACCCTGACGAGGGTAACTTAATATCCTTTCGAGGATAAATAAACCCCAAAATTTGGATAAAATTCAAATGCGCGTAAGAGGACCACCCCTATCGATACTTCTCGACAAATAAGGAACCCAAAGCCAATCCTCATCTCACGACGAGGAAGAACTACTTAAATCCTACCTTCATTAAAAATAAGGACGAACTACCTTTGTTTAAAACGAGGAGGCACTACCTTCGTTAAAAACAAGGACGAAATGCCTATTTAAAATGAAGACGAGCTTAACCTCATCTCATGACGAGGACAAGCTACTTAAAGCCAATCTTCGCCTTATGACGAGGAAGAGCTACCCAAAGCCAATCCTCGTTCCATACGAGGACGAGCTATCTGAAGCCAATCTTCGTCTTATGACGAGGACAAGCTACCTAAAGCTTACCTTCGTTTAAAACAAGGAAAACTACCTTAGTTAAAAACGAGGAGGAAAAGCTTGAATACAAGAACATAAAATTCCATTTTATTTCATAAAAAGGAAAAGTACAATTACATTAAGAGGACGAGGAGCCAGGAGGCTGACTAAAGCTAAGCCAATCTCTGGCAAAATCTCTATTTAGGAGATCGTCTATACTAATCCTACCTCTACCTCTACCTCGGGCACTTTGAGTCCGACCTCGGGTAACTTGAGCCCCTCGACCTCGGCCTCGTACATTCATCAGCTGCCACTCTCGATCTAAGAATTCTCGAGAGTGGCGATCGACGATCCTCGAACTACAGCCAGGGGTGGACGAACTCGAAGGCTCACCCTCAGCAGTAATGAGTCGAGCTAGTTTTGGACAGCGAGCTAGGTTATCTTATATACCCCGGCTACTCGCTTCAGCTCGTCTACTTGCTCCTGAAGCTCCCAGGAGCCAGCTCCATACTGCTTTTTGTAGTTTTTGCATCGAGCCAGGGACTCTTTCACCTTCTCTTCCACTTCAGAAATGGTGAGTTCGCCAGCTCGGCTGATAACCGCCTCGTATTCCGCGTGTTCTTCACGGACCAGCTCGGCTTCTTCCTTTGCTATTTCCAACTTCTTCTCGAGCTCGAGAAACTGATCTTGCAGCTCGTCATACTTCTCTTGGGCCGCAGTTAGCTTCACCTCGGCCTCGTCCTGCACGTGGCTAACTTTGCCTTTCCAGTGAAGGACTTCAGCTTCTTTAGCCTCGAGATTACGAGTTAATTGGTGGATTTTTTCCATCCAGGGAGATACGTCAAAAAGCTCAGGAGACTACATAAAAGCGAAAGAAATTTTCAATAAAGTTGGAAATTTTATTAAAGCCATTATGGCAAGGTAAAAGTGACATCCCATGATGCCGTAGTACATATGGCCTACAAAAAAAAAAAAATGAATCAACTGACCCCTCCAGTAGCCTCATCCTCCTGATGAGGTCCCTCTTGTTCGGCCCCGGCGCTTGGCTTGTCCACCTCGGCACTAAGGCTGGAAATTGCAGCCTCGAGGAGATCGTTCCTATCCACTGGACATGTTCGGATCGCCTCGGCAGTCAGCACCGTGGATATCGAGGTGAGCTTCTTCAGCACCGGGAAGGCCGGCAGTACCTCCACCAACACCTTCGCGTAGGAGCAAAGTAGATCTTCGCCCGAAGTCACTTTATACCCATACTTGGATTTATCCAAGTCCGGGTAATCCGCGGCTATTTCGTCGATCTTCTCCGATGCCACGGAGGTGTTCAGGATAGTGGCCAGTTCGCTCGCCAACTCAGAAAATGCTCCAAACCTGAATAGCCTCTCCGCAAAAGAGTGGAGTACCCGCCCCTACGAACCAGCCGCTTCGGCCTCCCGACGCCTCGCTTCTTCCGCCTCGGCCTTCACCGAGGCCACCTCATCTGTCAGAGAGGCCACCTCGGCTTTAGCCACTTCAGTTGCCGCCAGCGCGGCGGCCTCCCTCTCTTCCGCCTCCCGGGCCTTCGCCTCGGCCGCAACCACTTTCTTAGCCAAATCGTTTTGGCCGCTTCCATCTTCCGGGCCACCCGAGCAAGCTTATGATACTTAGCGACTCCGTTGTTGACGAAGCTCGCCAGCTCTCAGATCATATATTATGCGCCCTGCAATAACACTAATGTTAAATTAAGCAGTAAGAGCCAACACAATGTGCTCGGAGAGTCGAAGCGTAATACCTCGGGAAACGGCCTACGATGGCCTAATACTTGCTCTTTAGAATTCGCAACCACCCGAGGCTCCCTATCCCGGTTCGTGGTGGCGCGAGGCGGAGAGCCTAATTGTAGAGAACTCGCAGGAGGAGATCATCCCGCGACTAACGTCCTCTCCGAAGAGGCAGCGGACGTCTTCTTCGGTTCCGAAGCCGGCCTCAGCCTCTTCTTTTTGTTGGCACCGAAGTTCACTACAACAAAGCAAAGGAGATTAAAATAAACTCAGCAATTGAAAGAAGACGGAGCGAAAAACATAGAGTAGGGCCTCACCCTTCCCTGGATCCTCCATTGTCACAGGATCGTAAGGGCTCAGCCCTACCATGGCGAGCTCGGCCTCGCCAAACTCCTCGGACATGAGGCCGAGCTCCCCCAGTACCTCTTCCAGGTCACCAAAGGTCTCTTCGGTGCCCTGGTCGTCTAACTTATCTGTCTTCCAAGCAAAATAGGAGACCTCTTCAGATCGACAGAAGAAAATTTTCTTCTGCCAGTTCGCAATTTTGGACTTTGTCTTAACTCTAAAGTTAAGACGAGGGCTGAGGTAAAACCACCCGGAACTTGTCTTGAACTGGAAAAACCTAAGGACCATCCCTAGGGTGAGTGGAAAACCGACCCGACCAACTGCAATGCCGAGGCCAGATAGTTGTCTAAATGAGTTCGGCATGATTTGCCCTAAAGCAATACCGAACTTCCGTTGAATTTCACCGTACACGGCCGGAAGGGGAAGACGAAGACCACAACGAAGGCAGTCCTCATACACAGTAAAAAAACCCTACCGGAGGCGCACAAGCCCTATCCTCTGGTCGAGGGGCAATGAGAAGAGCAGAATCGGGAAATAAATATTTTTTCGCAATATTTTTTATAGAGGCAGCATCTAGAGTCGATGAAAAGACATAAACCCTACCGGATCTGTCTACGGCGGGAAACCGAACCCTAAGTGTCCTAGGAGAGGAAGAACTGACGGTAAAAACCTCTATATCAGCGTGACTCGACACAGGTATTGCCGCCGGAAAACCTGACGGCGACACGGACTCCTCACGGCTTTCGTCGCCATGAGACTGATTGGAATTAGAAGAAGAAGCCATGAAAAATAACTTACTCGTGTTAATGGGAGTTCCGACGGTGGTAAGCGGCGGCGATGGAAATAGCAGAGAGCGAGAAATTTTTAAGTTTTGGAAAATGTGATGGAATAGCGTCTCAAGGAAGTTATATTCCTGTTCCCCCTTTTCGCCTTCCCCCCACGTCCAATCACGCCTCACTTTATCGGGAGTCCAACCGGTGCATTAATTAAAAGCGACTGACACATCTCGTGTTCGGCTTAGGCAAACGATGCTCATGCCACTTCATCGAATTTATTTTCCGACCGGGAAAGGCATTTCTTTTTACCTCGTCTTTTAACGGGACAAGCCGAACTCGACTTCGTACGGAGACACCGGCGTTGAAGCTCCCTATTGCATCGCCTCGCCGAACGGCCCTCCTCCCTCTGCCGAAGAGCCCTCCTCTTCCGCCGCTACCCTCACTTTCGCCTTTTCCCAGTTTTCCCAAATCCAGTGAGATATGGCAACCATTTGCAGATTTCTGGAGAAATCGAACCGGAGAGAGAATTGCTGGAGAGATCTGGGGTTTCGAGGCTCTAGCATAAGTGGAGGGAGTCCGGCGTCAACAACCATTAATAAGCGGAGCAGGCGGCGGAGACTCCACCACCGCCTCCGCCTCGAACGACAAGGACACCTTCCGCCGCCGCACCTCCCCGCGAGCCTGCCGTTATTTGCAGTCCGGCGGTTATGCTCAATGGCGGTTCTTTCGGTAGAGAGAAGAAGTAGATTAGGAATAATTGAATATTAATTTTGCTTTTTTTTTAAATGGTGTTTTTTTTTAATTAAAAAATATATATATTTTATTTCAAATTAAACGACGTCGTTTTTCTTTATTCAATATGATATCGTTTCGTTTCACTGTCAATTTAGTCCACATAGATTATCCGGCTGCCACGTCAGCCCAATTTTCACCGGAAATCTAAAATTGGAAAGCATTGCAAGTTGATGTGTTTTTTTGGCACGAGTCCGAGTTCGTGTACAAAACCAAACTACCCTCAAAATTCGTGAAGTTTTTTGCCAATAACCCTTTTTATTTATATTTTATTAATTATGTTCATTAGTCCAGTGGTAAAGTGCCTTATTTTAATTTCATTGGTTGATGGTTCGAAACTTGTGAAGGTCGCTTCTTTTACTACCTATTTTTATTTTTTTTAAATACGTTTTTCATCAGTTTTTTCTAAAATTTTTACATTTTTATTTTCTTTCTCAAATTGAGTGGTGGCCTCCCTTTTCACTTAAATTTTTAAAAAACGTTTTCATTTGTTTCTTTCTCAAAATTTTACATTTTTATTTTCTTTTTCAAATTGAGGGGCCCACACAATAAGCAACATTGTTTATTTTGGTGTGAAGTGTGATTATTCATATTTCTAAAACCATTTATCCATGCTTGTTTCGATCTCTCAAGCTTGTTTCTCATGTTGCAACGTATGTATTTAATTATTTATTCTTTATTTTTTCTAATATCTATATTAAATCATTGGAATAAAACGTAGGTAGTTGCCTTCTCATATGTTGTAAACTTCATTCTAGTTGATTTTAATATCACAATCACAATTATTTTTATGGAATAACTATTGTAAATTGTTATGCAAAAAGAAAGTGTAATTAGTGACTTTGTTTCAAAACATGCTAGTAAAGCGATTCTTTTAAAGTGATTTTTTTTTTAATTTTTTTTTACATATAATACTATTTCGTGCAATAGAAAATTATGATGTAGATTTATAATATATTTTTTATGTATTTTTAGTTATGAAAAATGGCCCGATTTTACGAATTCGCACAATGCCCCCGATATGCTAGCTTCGCCCCTGTATCTCGGCTTAACAACTTGTGTAATATAATTACGTTGAATAAAACAAAACTATGTGTGGCATAATATTACTTTTAATTTTGATATTTTTAGTAAAAGTAGAACTTTATCAATATACAAACATTTTAACTTGAACTTGTGACTAATTTTGCATAATTTACTAATGGTAAATGCTAATAAGAAAATGTGCGTGTATTTTTACAATAGACATACATATACACACACACACACTGATAGGATATGGCCTAACTATTATGCCCAAGCATCAGACCCAATATAATTGGGCCCCGACAGTTAAGCTCGGCCTACGCAGTTCGGCCCAACTCGAAATAAGAGACTTCTACACTCCTACATCGATTACAACTCAAGCTCTAAGAGAGATCTAGAAGCTCGGTGTTTATCCATAAAGGAGGAGATCAAGCCAAAGAGTCCAAGTCCAAATAGGAGAAGACTTCGTATTATAGTCAAACTCCATGTAATTACCTATAAATAGAGGCTTAGAATAGATTGAGGGAAAGAACAATCTTTGTAAAGCTACACGCATACTAGTAATAATAGCCATACTCTCTTTTGCTCCGTGGACGTACATCTATTCCGATAGATCGAACCACGTAAATCTCATTGTGTCCTTCTATTTTCTGCTCTGTTAATTCTTTGTTTTCGTGCACAAATCATCCTTGAAAAGCAAGTTTCATCATTGGCGCCGTCTGTGGGAACTCGCATCTTGAATTTGTGAATTCCAATTAAACGTTTTCTAGGCAACAAGTCACGATGACGAGACAAACACGAGCGACTGCTGCTGCCAACAAAGAAAGGGAGAATCACCGGACCAGTCACGATGTTCCAGCGGCTGAAACAAGCCAGATGCAGGACCAGAATCCACCGGTGAACAGACGACCCGGGAAAGAACCTGAGAAAGACAAAACCCCAGAGGGTCACGTCGCTGATGTCTCGGTGGATAAGTTCGGCCGCGAAAAGGAAGGTCGCGGCAAGCAGCAAGGAGGATGACTTTTCAAACTTCCAACAAGAGTTTGATGATGCAGTAAAGGCGTATCTAGCAAAGAATAGGCATGATTTCTTAAAATTTGCTAAGCAGCAAAGAGATCGCGATTGTGAAGGAGGCCAACCTCCGCACAGCGATCGTCGAGAGCACGAGGCGACATCCGGATCGAAACACCGGGCAAAGTCTCCCAGTATTCGAATCCTAGGCACACGAGATGCCAGATTCCCCCCCAGGCGATTTGCTGATGATCGCCAGAAGAACCAGGATCGCATCTCACCTCGGCACGATGTGGTCTCACCCCATCGCCGTGTTGATTCACCTCGTCGTCAAGCTGAATCACCTCGGCGCGACTTACATCCACCTCATCGGGACGAGGCCAATTACCACGGTGGAAGGTTTGGTGTATATGGGAGAATCTCTACGCCCTTCACTAACCGAATCCTCTACACTCCTCTCCCGACTTCGTATAAAGTTCCGCCGGTTAAGCCGTATAATGGGTCGTGCGACCCAAGGAACTTCTTGTTTCAATTTCAGTACAACATGGTCAACCAGGGGCTCGGTGATGATATTTACATGTGCAAAGTTTTCCCAGAGTTGCTGATAGACAACGCACGAATGTGGTTCGATAGCCTGCCGTCTCGCAGTATTGGGTCCTACGACGAGCTGATGGAGGCTTTTGAAAGGAGATTTTTTCAGAAAGCCGAGGCAAAAACTACCGCGGCACATCTTCTCACGATTAGACAAAGACGAGGCGAGTCTATTAGCGACTTCATGACCAGGTTCAATGAAGAAAGTCTAAAGGTCGATCGTCTGACGGACGAGGTCCTTATCTCAGCTTTCCAAAATGCTATTCAGTCAGGTGCCCTATTCAGGGAGTTCGTAAGAAACGAGCCCCGCACTGCGAGGCAACTATGGAACATAGCTGATCAGTTCGCTAAAGCTGATGAGGCCGACAGGCGCAAGCGCGAAACTGATAGGACCGAACCGTCAGATCGGAGGAAGGAAGACCGTAATGACCGAAGTCAAGGTCGACGAAGCGCTCTCGATAGACTTCAGCGCGCCCCAATTGAATCCAGACTTGGACCTAGGCCGAATCAAGAAAAGGACCGATTTACCCCATTGACAAAGCCGAGGACGGAGATCTACGAGCTACATACCAACATGTTTGAGAAGCCTCAGCCTATGTCGAAATTAGGGATGAAACGCCGATCCAGGGATAAATACTGTCGATTCCATGAAGACTATGGCCATGACACAGAAGAATGCTGGAACTTAGCTGAGGATATTGAGAACTTGGTGCGCGATGGTACGCTTAAAAGGTACCAAAATCGCAACCAGAATGAAGGCTGACCCCAGAACAACAAAAGAAGAAGACAAAATAGGGGGGGAATAACTGCGGCCCCCAGGCCGACAAAAAGCCGAAGCGAGAGGAAGGCGAAGACGAGGACCAGCCTCAGTATGATGGGATCGTACAAGCTATTACTGGACTCCCACAGGGAGCTACGAAGTCGTCATTAAAAGCCGAGGCTCGAAGTCCGCAACAAGGCGAACCTTCTCAAAAAAGGTTCAAGAAGGACGAAGTGATTACTTTTTCGGATCAAGATCCAGTGCCACCTATTATGCCCCATCAAGATGCAATAGTGATTGAAGCCGGGGTGGCCAATAAGCTCGTACGATGAATTTTCGTCGATACCGGAGCCTCAGTCAGCATCCTCTTCAAGAGTTGCTTCGACCAACTCGGAATGGAGAGGACGCAGCTCGCACCAGCACCAGTCCCGTTAAAGAGCTTCGTCCAACAGGAGACGCAAACGGAGGGGGTCGTACAGCTACCCGTAACAGTGGGGATTCACCCTTTATCAACCACTAAGGTCATCAATTTCTTCGTTGTTAAAGCGGATTCTCCATATAATGTTATACTCGGAAGGGATTGGCTGGTGGGGGTGAAGGCGATTTGTTCGCCATATCACTTAACGATCAAAATCCCGTCAAAAAACGGGGTGATCGTGGTTCGAGGTGACCAAAAGCGAGCAAAGGAGTGCATGCAGATCGCACTACGAGGTTCCGGGACACCTCAGCACTCCCAAGCATAGCAATTACAGCAACCCGAAGAGTTGGAGTCGAAGCAAGAATCTGCATCAAATGAGCCGGTAGAACACATTGTACTCTACAAAGACGACCCGTTCAAGGTCGTCAAAGTAGGTTTCGCAGGAGGAGCCGAACTCCATATGCAGATCGTCCAACTTCTTTGGGAATACAGAGATGTTTTTGCCTGGACACCCCTTGACATGACCGGAGTGGCGCCCAACATTATCACTCACCGGCTGAATATCGACCCCGAGGTGAAGCCAATAAAGCAGAAGCAACGAGTCTTCGCGGCAGAACGAAGTCAAGTCATTCATGACGAGGTGCAACAGCTCCGAAGAGCCGACATTCTATTTGAAGTCAAATATCCGACGTGGATAGCTAACCCGGTCATGGTCAAAAAACAACAAGGAGGTTGGCGGATGTGCATCGACTATACTGACCTTAACAAATATTGTCCAAAGGACTGCTACCCTTTGCCCAACATTGACAAGAAAGTAGAAGCCCTGGTGGGTCACAAGGTCTTCAGCTTCCTAGATCTATACAAAGGATATCATCAAGTCCTGATGAGCAAGGAGGATGCACCGAAAACAGCTTTCATCACGGATTTTGGCGTCTTCGCCTACAAGAAGATGTCGTTTGGGCTTAAAAACGCGGGAGGAACCTATCAAAGGATGGTCGACAAGATATTCCAACAACACATTGGAAAGATTGTGGAAGTCTATGTTGATGACATTGTCGTCAAAAGTAGGGAACCAGCGACTTGCGTTGATGACCTCAAAATCGTCTTCGGCCTACTTCGGAAAGTGAATCTGAAGCTCAACCCCGAGAAATATACCTTTATGGTTCGATCAGGAAAATTTTTGGGGTGCTGGGTATCGCAGGAAGGTTTGAAGGCCAATCCCGCAAAAGTCCGAGCTGTCCAGGAAATGAAGATCCCAAAAACTATTCACGATGTGCATCAACTAACGGGCTGTTTGGCAGCGCTAAGTCGTTTTTATCTAAAGCCGCCGAAAAGCAGCTCCCATTCTTCAAAATCCTCAAGAAAGCACCTGACTTCGAATGGAATGGCGAGCACAGATCGGCATTCGAAGAGCTGAAGAAGTACCTAGCCAAGCTCCCAACTTTGTCTGTCCCAAAAGATGGAGAGGTCCTCTCCCTATACCTCGCAGCGACGGATGAAGCCATAAGTGCTGTGCTAGTTCGGGATGAAGGACGTCGGCAGCTTCCTGTTTATTTCATTAGTCGAGCTCTGAAAGGACCGGAGACAAGGTACCAGCCATTGGAAAAGGTCGCTCTTGCACTGGTAAATGCTGCTAGAAGATTGAGACCATATTTCCAAGCACACACCATACAAGTTTTGACCGACCTGCCACTTCGCCAAGTATTGACTAAACCTGAAGCCTCAGGTAGAATCGCAAAATGGGCAGTCGAACTTGGTGAGCATGAAATAAATTTCTGTCCTCGGCAAGCGATAAAGGGACAAGCCCTAGCAGATTTCCTGGTAGAGACCAAATTTTCCGAAGTGCCAAAGAAGGACGAATTCCCCTCAAGCAAAGCCGAAGTCGAACAGCCTAAAAAACCTCCAACAGACTGCTGGAAAGTCTATGTAGATGGTGCTTCAGGTCATACCGGCAGCGGAGCAGGAGTGATGTTACTCAGTCCGGATGGAACGGAGACAACGTATGCACTTCGGTTTAGCTTCCCAACGACGAATAATGAAGTCGAGTACGAAGCGCTAATTGCTGGACTCCGCCTGGCTCAGTCATTGCATATACGAGCCGTCCAAGTTCATAGTGACTCCCAAGTCATTGTGAGCCACATGCTAGGCAGGTACGAAGCAAAGGAGGAGAGAATGAAGAAGTATCTGAAAAAGGCAAAAAGTCTGCAAGAAGGTTTCGAATACTTCGAGCTGCGGCGGATTCCTAGAGGGGAAAATAACCGAGCTGACGCCTTAAGCAAACTGGCTTCATCCTCAACCAACTCGCCTGTAGAAGAAGTCAAACTTCGAAGCATTGAAGAAGCCGAGCTAAACCTCATACAGGAGGACGAGCCGAACTGGATGACTCCCTACCGAGCTTATCTAGAAAAGGGGGAACTGCCTCACGACAAGCTCGAAGCTAGGAAACTCCTCAGCAAAGTCCCAAAGTACACCCTGGAGCAAGGAGTGCTCTATCGGAGATCGTATCTCCAACCCCTTTTACGATGTGCCGGACCAAATGAAGCAAATTATGCACTAAGGGAGGTGCATGAAGGAGCGTGTGGGAGTCACATCGGAGCTCGAGCACTAGCACGAAAGATAATGAGGTGGGGATACTACTGGCCTACAGTGTTACAAGATGCAATCGACATTGTCAGAAAATGCCCGAAGTGCCAGATCCATGCGACAGTGCCGAAGTTACCACAGGCCGACCTTGTAAGCATGCAAAGCCCCTGGCCATTCGTGCAATGGGGAGTCGACATCGTCGGACCATTCGACAAAGCTCCTGGACAGATCCAGTTTCTCATCGTAGCTATCGACTACTTTACTAAGTGGGTCGAGGCTGAACCCTTGGCGAAGATTACGAGCAAGAATGCCTTAAACTTCGTCTAGAAGAACGTGGTTTGTCGCTTCGGCGTACCTCACATCCTCATCTCGGATAACGGAACGCAGTTCACGGACCGAGTATTCAGAGAATGGTGCGAAGGGCTTCATATCCAGCAAAAATTCACTTCAGTTGCTCATCCTCAAGCGAATGGCCAGACCGAAGTTACAAACAGAACAATCCTGAAGGGACTCAAAACTCGTCTTGACAAAGCCAAAGGAGATTGGGCAGCAAATCTACCCCAAGTCCTATGGTCATACCGGACAACTCCCAAGACCTCGAATGGAGAAACACCTTATAGCTTGGTGTATGGAACCGAGGCAGTGATCCCAGTAGAGATCGGCTTGCCGAGCCATCGCACACTTAACTTCTCAACCGAAGCCAATGAGGAAGGGCTTCGAGCCGACCTGGATCTGTTGGAAGAGAAGCGAGAGCTAGCTTACATAAGAGAAGCTAAGTACAAGCAGCAAGTAGCTCGGTATTACAACCAAAGAGTGAAGTATCGGCAGTTTCAAGTAGGCGACCTCGTACTTAGGAATAATGAGGTCAGTAAAGCAGAGAGGCTCGGCAAGTTGGAAGCCACATGGGAAGGGACCTTACCGAGTCGAGGAAGTCCTCGGAAAAGGATCATACAAGCTCGCCCATTTATCCGGTGAGCTAATACCCCGAACATGGCATATTTCTCATTTAAAGAGATATTTCGCATAAGTGGAAGGGATTGAGTTTAAAGTTGGTTAGTTCATATGGGTCTCGGGTCAGGTCGTCCTGTTATTTTATTTTTAACTTCGTTTTCTTTTTATTAATAAAGTTTTCTTTTTCCTTAACTCTGGTCTTGCATATTTCATATAGCATATTTTCTTTCCACTCATGCAAAATATCTCACTTCTTTTTCAAAACCCTAACGAGGGTAATTCAATATCCTTTTAAGGATAAAAGTAAACTCCAATCATGGAGTGATACCTAAACGCGCGTAAGGGGACCACCCCTATCGATAAATTCGACAAATAAGGAACTATAAAAACCCTAACCTCGCCTTTTGATGAGGACTGGGTGTACAAAGCAAAACTTCATCAAAAGACGAAGTAAGCTATGCAAGCAAAACTTCGTCAAAAGACGAAATAAGCTATGCAAGCAAAACTTCCTCAAAAGACGAAGTAAGCTATCAAAGCAAAACTTCGTCAAAAGACGAAGTACGCTATACAAGCAAAACTTCGTCAAAAGACGAAGTAAGCTATGCAAGCAAAACTTCCTCAAAAGACGAAGTAAGCTATCAAAGCAAAAGTTCGTCAAAAGACGAAGTACGCTATACAAGCAAAACTTCGTCAAAAGACGAAGTAAGCTATGCAAGCAAAACTTCGTCAAAAGACGAAGTACGCTATACAAGCAAAACTTCCTCAAAAGACGAAGTAAGCTATGCAAGCAAAACTTCCTCAAAATACGAAGTAAGCTATCAAGCAAAACTTCGTCAAAAGACGAAGTAAGCTATTAAAGCAAAACTTCGTCAAAAGACGAAGTAAGCTATTAAGGCAAAAACTTCCTCAAAAGACGAAGTGAACTATTAAAGAAAAACTTTGTTAAAGGAAACCTTCGCCTTTTAATAAAGTAAGTCAAATCTATCTATCTTATTCCATATAAGAAATGATTACAATTACAAGGACGATTACATCAAGGAGGTGCCGTTGAGCTCGAAGGCTTGCTACAGTTAAACCATCTATCAGCAAAACTCTGCCTAGCCGGAGGTGAAGGCAAACCCATAATGTAATCAATAGGAGCAATACCTCGGCCCCTAAGCGCAGAAAAGCCTCGACCAGCCAAAGCTCGATTCGGGTTCCTTGCCACAGAACCTTGAGCTCGTCCTCGTCCTACTGAAACTCTATTACCCGGGTTTCGAGCAGGAACTCAGGATACCCCTTGAAAGCGAGGTTGCTCACGCGGACCTTCCAAGAAAGCCCTTGAGGCTGCATCTAGAATTCCCGGATTCGGATCAGAGTTCGCCGAACTCGAAGAGCTCGTATCAGCGGTTAAGTATTGAAGCAGTTTAGGCCGACGAGCTTTTACAATCTCATACGAGTTGATGGCTTCGACTATCTCGTCAACCAACCCCCGGTACTCCCAAGAGTCCTCGCCATAATCACGCCGGAAACGCTGCAGCCACTCTCTTTTTTCATCCACCTTGGCCAAGACCTCGGCAATAGTAGGCTTCCCGCTTCGGCGGATAATTGATTCGTACTCAAGGAATTCTTCTTCGGTGCGCTTGGCCTTTTCCTTAAGTCCTATTATGCTTCTCCGTCAGCTCGAGCAATTGAGCCTGCAACCCATCCGATTTAATCTGACTGGCTTGCAGCTTCACTTCGGTTTCATGTTCAATATGGCCCACTTGGTCTTTCCAATGAAGAATTTCGCTATTTTTGGCTTCAAGAGTTCGAAGTAAATTATCGATTTGTGCTATGTAAGGAGAGGCGTCGAAAAGTTTCGGAGACGGAGAAGACTACAAAAAGGGAAACAAATTTCTCATAAGAAATAAAGTTTTCATTAATTCAGCAAAATGCGCCATCCTACTGATGACGAAGTACATGCTACAAAAAAAAAAAAAAAAAAAAAAGACGAGGAGGCGATCAACTGACCTCCTCCTCGTTTTGAGATGCACCCTCTGGAGCTTCGGCTTCCAACTCAGCATCGTCACCATCTACGCCATCAGCCTCGGTTCTTTTCGGGGCGGCATTCAGTTCGGCAACGATCGCATCCATGACTGGATCACGATCTACCGAACTGTCCCTAATTACTTCGGCACTTAGCAGGTCAGTAGAGGCCGCCAGGTTCTCAAGGAGAGGAACCGCCTTCAAATTTTTCAGGACGATTTCCGCGAAGCCGCGGTTGAGTTCCTCCTCGGACACCTCCTTGTGTCCGTACCTCGCCTTATCGAGGTCCGGAATGTCCTTGGCAACGACCTCCACCGTCTCGGTGACACATCGATCTGTCATTAACTCCGCCACGTCGCCGCAAAAACCCGAGAAGAACTCAGATAAGAAGAGCCTCTCAGTATAGGCTCGGAGAACGGACCCTTGGCGAGCCACAGCATCAGCCTCGGCCGATTCCAATTTGGCCTTCAGAACGGCCACCTCTTTCCGAGCCGCCTCAGCTGCGGCAACAGCATCGTCCGCCTTCTTTTTCGCCTCCCTGGCCTCCAGCACAGCAGCATCGAGCTTGCTCGTCAAGCTAGCCTTCTCTTCCTCCAGCTGACGACGAATGCGGTTCGTCTCATTGAACTTCGAGACCCCATCGTTTACATAGCTGGTAAGGGTGGACGCACTCTTCACCAACCCGTCCACCCAATTATGGAAGCTCGCCGTCACCAGGTCGGCATCCTGCAGATGGTAGCAATATCAGCACATACATCACATAAAACCCAACACAGAGAAGGTTAAAATCCTCACCTCGGGATAATCCCGGTGTTGCTCTTCCAACTCGATCACCGGGCAGGCTGCACTAATCGAGGGCTGGCCAACGACTAGAATCTTGTCGCCTGTGGCCGAAGCTTTCTTGTTCGGCTTCGGTACCTTCGACCGACGAACTAACGGTTGTGGAGAGGGCGATCTCAATGGAGAGGATCCCGGTACACTAGCAGTTCGTTCCGATGACACCTCGGAACCCGCCTTCTCCAGCACTACAGAGTCCGCGGACCTCGGCCTCTTCCTGTCTTTGACTAGCTTCACTGCAAAAGAAACAACGCTAGTCAAATGATATTCACATTAAGTACACAGTAAAAAGAGAAATGTAGCCTCACCCTTCACCGGCTCTTCCATCGAAGCGGGATCATAAGGGCTCAGCCCTGCAAGAGCCAGATCGGTCTCGGAAAACGCTTCTCCAATATGGCCATGGAGTCTTTCTTCCAGCTCACTAAAGCAAAACTCTGTCTTCTGTTTCCCTAATTTCCCCACCTTCCATATAAACTCAGGG
The DNA here is from genome assembly GCA_001642375.2 of Mentha longifolia. Classification (NCBI taxonomy): domain Eukaryota; kingdom Viridiplantae; phylum Streptophyta; class Magnoliopsida; order Lamiales; family Lamiaceae; genus Mentha; species Mentha longifolia. The sequence continues at coordinate 24,841,575 of CM038117.1, read as the reverse complement.
ACTTCACCGAACTGGCAGAAGAAAAATTTTGACTGCCAGTTCGTCACCTTCGACTTCGTCTCAACTTTGAAGCCGAGACGGGGGGAAAGATAAAACCAACCACCGGATGCCCTAAGTTGGAAAAATCTAAGAATCATATCTACACTAAGGTCGTACCCGTGTCGCTTGACCATCACACCAAGAGCACATAACTGACAAAAAGAATTCGGAAACAGTTGACCTAAAGGAAGCTCGCACTTTCTTAGAAGTTCGGCAAATACTGGAGGTAGGGGAAGATGAAGACCGTGATGCAAACAGTCCTCGTAAACAGTAAAAAAGCCATGAGGAGGCTCCGAAGCCCTATCCTCAGCCCGAGGAACCATCCATTCCACATAATCGGGAAATAAATAATTTTGAGCCAGACTAAGAATTTCTGGGCCCTTAAGGACCGACGAGAAGCTAAAAGCTCTATCCTTCGACTTTAATGGCGGTGGAAAAACTACCCTATGCTTAACCGGACAAGGAGATTTCACGGAATATATATCTACTTCCGCTTCCCCACCCCGATTGGAAGTCGCCGGCGGCGAATCGGAAAAACCCATGGACCTATCTTCACTAGCGCTAGGAGACGAATTAGCAGACATAGTCGGATTACTTACTTGTAGATATTGATTGCAGTGGCCAACTGAAGGAATGTCCGGTTGAAACTGTGCGAAATCGAACGGAAAAACGACGGTAGTGCGCGACAAGCGGCGGCAAGGTTTTCTCACTCTCAATTTCCCGAAATTAGGGTAAAGTGAGGGAGGGTGGCGTACAGTGGAAGTTTTATTCAAAAAACTTCCGCCCTTTTCAACTCCCACTACCGCAACACGACACGTGTCCCACTCACTTGGGACTCCAACTGTCGTTCCATTCTCGCTTTCCCCTTCTTACCCATCTCGTCCTAACGAGGTGGTACACGCTCGATGTCGTCGAATTTATTTTTTATGGGGCAACATACTTTTCTTCGACCCCGTCCTAACGAGGCGGTACGAACTCGACTTCGTCGAATTTATTTTTCGTCGGGGCGAGAAGTTTTTAACCGACCTCGTCTTAATGAGGCGGTACGAACTTTAGACTACTCCCACCTCAACTATTTCCCCTATGTCACACCCTCGCTTCTACATCTTTTTGGGGGGGGATGTGATAGGATATGGCCTAACTACTAGGCCCAAGCATCAGGCCCAATATAATTGGGCCCCGACAGTTAAGCTTGGCCTACGCAGTTCGGCCCAACTCGAAATAAGAGACTTCTACACTCCTACATCGATTACAACTCAAGCTCTAAGAGAGATCTAGAAGCTCGGTGTTTATCCATAAAGGAGGAGATCAAGCCAAAGAGTCCAAGTCCAAATAGGAGAAGACTTTGTATTATAGTCAAACTCCATGTAATTACCTATAAATAGAGGCTTAGAATAGATTGAGGGGGAGAACAATCTTTGTAAAGCTACACGCATACTAGTAATAATAGCCATACTCTCTTTTGCTCCGTGGACGTACATCTATTCCGATAGATCGAACCACGTAAATCTCATTGTGTCCTTCTATTTTCTGCTCTGTTAATTCTTTGTTTTCGTGCACAAATCATCCTTAAAAAATAAGTTTCATCAATATACATATATGGCAGCTATTTTCTTTGACCAAATGTGAAGAGATAAGTTGAAAGAGTGATGGTGTACGCAGTATTCAATATTATTTGTATATTTAATTTAACAAGAGCCATAGCAACCACGTGACTGTTTAGGAGTACTTACCAAGAAAAGAAGAAAATACCAACTGAGTCATTTTAGGAATTTGAACCCCAAATCAATTTTCCTCTTTACCAACTGAGTCAACTCTTGAACCCCAACTCACGATCCACTCTCCTCTTCTTTCCCTCTTCACAAAAGTTCGGGTTTTGTATACTGGAAAGGTTGGCTATATTTAAAAGAAAAAGTGTGTATACTTCATCCGTCCACCAAGAATGGGAGAATTGAATCAACGGGAATTGGCGGCATTAGCGTATTTGGGATTAATGGTGTAGAAAGTCTGGAGAAAAGTGAGGGCCAAAATGAAGGCGGCAGCGAAGAGAGCTACGGCGGTGAGAGGAGAGCGGAAGTAAGCGTTGATGAGCTCTGCCAACCACGTCTTTCCCTTGTTGTTACAGTGCTCGTCCATCCTCATCCTGACGTCGTAAAGATCGGCTTGGTCGGACATCCCATAGGTGTCGATGTCTTGGAACAGTCTAACCACATCGTCGTTGTTGGCGAGCACGCTGTACAGTATGCCCTTCTCCCTCAGCAGCTTCACGTCCTCCCCCTGTGGAGCATCGTCTTCATGAAGTTCACGTAGCGTGTGACGCCCAAGTCCATGTCTCCATCGGATGACATCTCGTACGCCACGAAATTCGAGAGGTAGGCCCTACTGTAGTGGTTGACAAAGAACAGGGGGAGGTATAGCCGGCCATGGGTGGAGAAGGAGAAGAAGGTGATGTCCTTCAAGGAGTGAGAACTGGGTCCGAAATGGACGCCCTTCGCCTTTAGATCTGTCGCCGACCGGTGCGGGCTGTCATGCAATCGCCAGTTACTTTCCGGTGGCTCACGACTGGTACGATCAGCACTTTTTTAAAAAAAATCCGGTATATGCGGTCAGCAATTGAACCTTGATCATCATCTTCATCTTGATCTGTGTTAGCTAGGCGGAGGAGCATGCGGTGCGAAGCTTCAAGAAGGTGGAGAGGCTCCTCTCCTTGTCCGTTGCTCCACGGGAGCGGCGTCGCCATATTGCCGTCACAATGAATCATACTCAAGAACATGTGTAAGTGAAATTTGAGGTCGCCGTCGTCGTCGAAAGCGAAGGGGGTCAACAAGCTGACGAGCCATAGCGGGATCTGATTCTCCAACATGAAGAGATCACGTTTCACGAACGCAACCCCAGAAACTCCAAGGCGTTCATACATTAAGGACATATGCTTAGAATCGAGCTTTATGCAGCACAGCACGAAGCAGGTGCCGCGGAGCATCATCGTCGCCAACTCCTCATCGTCGTACTCGTCTGCTCCGCCGTAGAACTGTCTGATCTCCGCCAGACGGTCTGTGACCAAGCCGAGTGGGAGACCTCTGTCGCGATCGCTGCAAACCATATTGAGCAGCTCCTCCTTGAGTTGCTCCGCCAGCTGATACTCCGGCAGCCGGCCGTGGTGGTAGGGTCCCAAGGGGACTGCCGCTGGCTCGTAAATGCGCTTCTGCTTCTCGTTTCCTCACAGCGGCGCCGGCACTCTCTGCAGCACGCTCCGCCGCGGAGGAGGAGGACCTTTCTTGATTTCTTCATCGTCAATGGTAACTGCTACTTCTTCCTTACTGCTGTTTCCCATATTTAATTTCAACACCAATACAAAGCTAAGCACAAATATATATACACACATATTTATATATGTATAGTTGACTTGAATAAAAAAATGTCAAAATACATGTTTAGGTCCCGTACTATTATTTTTTATTTCATCGTATCCCTGTACAATTTTTTTGTTTTAATAGATCCTTGTACTTTCATTTTTTAATTTTATTCTATCCTTTTTAAAACTGTCCCGAAAGAACCGTTCAGTTTTTCGTTAGTTCATTTCCACATCATCATTTATTAAAAAATGTTTTTTCCACATCATATCCACATTTGATACAATTAAGATCCTCTACACTCATTTTGGTGTTCCAATTGTATACCAAATTTTAATTTTTAATAGTGTTATATATTTTTATTCAATAATTTTAATTTATAATGATTTAGTTTAATTTTATAATTATTTTCTAGGGTTCACCCATCCAAATTAGGATTTATAATTATTTTTTAGCATTTAATTTCAATTTTATTAGCTAAAATAAGGTTGATAAATCCAAAATTAGGGTATATTATTTTTAAAATTATGTTTTTTAGTTATAAATATTTATTTTGATTTATTATAATATAATAATTTTTATTTTTATAAAATATATTATAATAAATTTTAATATTTGGTACACAATTGGTACATTAAATGGGACTAGAGGATACTACTCCCATTTGATATAAACGCAATGCAGATTTGCAATGCCAGGCTACGGCAAGGCTTTCAGAAATTTAAAAAAAATAAATTCTGCAACTCCAGAAAATTCAAAGGTCATAGAAGATCTTTAGAAGCCTGAAGGGATATACGTATAAAGCTAGAAGGGCTGTCAAGATTCAATTCTTTTTGATTTTTCTGAATATGGAGATTGCTAAAAGAGATTGGTTGATGATTAGTGAAGGTAGGTGTTGTCTTTTTCTGATGACTCTTGACAAGTGGATAGCTGATACAGTTATGGAGCTTGATCGGAAATGTGATAATCCAATTCATTTCTGCCAACGAGACTGCACTCTAAGTGTTCGATGAAATGCAGAGTAGGATCTAACGTAGTGCTCCCTCCGTCTCAGGATTTCTGAGTCTTTTCGTTTCGGCATGCATTTTCCATGTTTCTCGATGAAGGATTTTAGAATGAATTTTTGAGGTATTCTTTTTTTTACTGGATAGTATGACACTCGTACCATCCCGTAAAAAAGAGAATACTTCAAAAATTTATTTTAAAACTCTTCATCGAGAAGCATGGAAAATACATGCCGAAACGAAAAGACTCAGAAATCCTGAGACGGAGGTAGTAATATTTTGGGAAGAAAATCGTTGGGGAATTTGATCTGAGGTTTTGTTAGATATTCTAATTAGAAACCTGCCATATAAATGTTATACAAAAGACCTCTAACCCTAATCTCTGTAACAAAAAGAATTGTTCTTCTTTCAATTCTATGCCGACAAAGATAAATCAAGCGTTTTGCACGTAGAGCATAAGGAAACAAAAAAAGAATCGACAGGCGAACCTCAATCGAATCAACTATAATTCAAGATACTTGCAGGTATACTTACTATACTTCGTTTACTAATGGTTGTGTGTTTCTTCTTCACAGTCCCCCTTGAGCAACTGAGAAGCGAGTGTCGTGAGTTTTGTAGTTTGTTTTTCTTTTTTTTCTATTTTAAAGTGGGATATGATGTGGAAAAACCTTTTTTAAATAAATGATGATGTGGAATGAACTAACGGAAAACTTAACGGTTCTTTCGGAACCGTTAAATAAGATGTGTTTGTCTTGAAAAAAGAAAAAGTTGACTTGAATGATTTTTTTTTTCTTCTCGGTAACTATTCCAAAACAATCAAGCGGTTGTTATTATTGGAAGAATATTTAAAGACCAGCTATGGTCTTCGGAGGTTACTATTGGAAGAATATTTAAAGACCAGCTATGGTCTTTGTTAAATAACAAATACGAAGTACTAAATACTGTGTACACCAAGGAACTCTTGAACTAGGTTAAAATATAGACACGAGAGCAAAAGAGCAGAAAACCATTTTCTCTCTCAAAGTGATGCGCCGTACTTCAGCCCAATCCTAAGATTTCATGTGTTGAAATCATCGTAGGAATATCATCCCGAAACACATAGTAATATTATTTGAGTGCCCACTCACTCCGTTCGAAGGAAGGATCGCCTCGGAAGGCACAAGACGAGGAGATTCAAGAACGAGAAATTATGTCTAGTCCTGTTCTTGCTCTGCTCCATGAAAAATTAACTGGGGGAATAATCTTGTAATCAATACTCATACTAGCAATAAAGATCTATACTCTTGCTCCGTGGACGTAGATCTATTCTAATAGATTGAACCACGTAATTCCTTGTGTTCCTTTTACTTTCGTGCTCGATTTATTCCTTATTGAAGTTCATTAATTACCTACGAAAATAAGATCGATCACTGGCGCCGGTGTTTCAATTCATTCATTTCTTAACATTTGGTCAATGAAAATAGCTACCGTATTATTTTTATTTTCTTAAATATAGCTGTCCAAGTAATTAAACTATGAAAGAACGAATTTCTTTTGCAGAAGAATGTAAAATAATCACTTATCTTAATGAAAGATGAATAATAAGCACAAAGTTAAAAATATATAATTCTAACCACTTTCGACCTGCTTAGACAAAATTTTCATTAGTGAGCCCATCCATGCCCTACACAGTTAGGTTCGATCGAGCTCGAGAGACTAGTTCTAGCCTGAACCTAAATTTTATCGTAATATCCATTTTCCGACACATTGAAAGAATTTAAATATGTATATCAAGAAGGGAAAGAATAATATTTTACTCTCTTTCTTGGTCCGAATGGGTTCCTCTGTACCAACTATGGTATTCCAATTGTGTATTTCATTAATTTTTTATTAGTTTTATTTTTTATAAAAATAAAAATTGCTATATTATACTAATAAATATTTATAACTAAAAATAAAAATTTTAAGAGTTAATATACCTTAATTTTGGACTTATCAATCTTATTTTAGTAATAAAATTAAAATAAAATGTAAAAAATAATTATAAACTTTAATTAATCGAGTGAACACTAAAAAATAATTACTCCAAAATGATTAAATAAAAAAAATATAAAACTTATAAAAATTAAAATTTGGTATATGATTGAATCACCGACCAAAATGGATAGTAAGTTATCCCAAGTGTTCTTGGTGGTGTTATAATAATAATAAGATGAGTTGTCCAATGTTAAAGAATAAATTGTAACAACTAATGATGTAATGATGGAGTAGCCAGTCTAGAATATATATTACTCTAGTTAGTCTTCTAATACCCTTTCTAATAAAACAACCACATGATTGTTTTGGATGAATGCACAGGTTTCAATTATTTTATTCAATGCCCTTCTGTACAACGAAACCATAACCCAATCAATAAAAAGTAGAAGAAAAGAAAGTTAAATCCTAGTGTGGTTACAATATAACGGTGCAATATGCGATGTTAAAATGTTAGGCTATAAAGTATCTCAATCCGTTATGAAGCCCGTACCTATCTATAGGCGCAAGAGGCTTGTGCTTTGGCCCCAAAATTTTGAGGACCTGTTTTTTTTTTTTCTATATAATAATATTAATTTATAATTTTTTTATTTTTATTTCAATATTTATTATATGTTCTAATCATTTTCCCTTAAAGTAAGAAGCTTTTCTACTAAAATTTTATTAAAATTTCTTTAATTATTTTGTATAATATTTTTTCGCCTATTAGGGCCTCTTCTTTTTACTTTCGCCTGGGGACCAGCCTCATGGTTATCTCATGATCCAATCTACACAATATATGTTTTGAAAGCATGGCAGAGGTATCAATTTATGATGTGGAGAATTTTAATAGTCCAGAAACTTGGGATTGGGCTTCAAAAATTAGTTATGGTTTGATGATTTGGGCCAGGTTTACCTTTGTCCAAGAATTTGCATTCTTTTAGGTTTGTTTTGATCTCGATCGACCACATATAATTTCATGTTTCATTTTCACGACGCATGATTAATTAATGACAAAAACTTGTGTCAGCCGGAGGCACCATGCGGCCGGGCCTAAAGTGTCAATTTTTATACAGAAAAGTGTCAATCTATATGAATAAAAGTGACAATCTTTAACATAATTATTTTACGAATAAAATGACAATTTTTAAAAGTGTCAATCTTTATACAGAAAAGTATCAATCTATATGAATAAAAGTGCCATTGTTTTAGCCCGGCCGCACGGTGCCTTCGGCTGACCCAAATGTGTCTCTTAATTAATTCATTTTTCTTATAAAGTATAGAACTGCATGCATGCAATATAAGCAAAGTAGGCATTTAATAAGATCGACAAAACTTTTAATTAAAACTAAGCATAGTACAAATTACCTTGCTTCTCCTTTCCATTTCGGTAATTAAAGATCCAAAAACCAACTATATATATAATTAACCATTATTAGCAACTAATTCATTATTTCAACACCCAAATTAAATACCGTCGCTGTCGCAGAAATGGAGAACCGCCGCACCGATGAAGAAGCCGGAGTTTCAACTTCCGACGACGACGGCTGCGGCCGCTGCCGGAGTGGATGAAAGTCCTACACGGAGTGCCGCCGCGACTGGGGGAGATCGAAGAAGCACGTGTACGAACCCGCCGTCGTCTCCCTGGGCCCACTCCATCACGGCCGGCCCCACCTACACGAGCTCGAAGAATTCAAGGAGAAGCTCGTGGCCGTCATGCTTAAGGAAGAAGACCGGCGCCTCCTCCTCCACAGCAAAATTCTCGAGATGATAGATGACGTCAGGCACTTCTAAGGCGGACTGCCGAGAAGAGCACGGCGACGAGGCGCTGGCTTCGATGATGCTACGCGACGGCTGCCTCCTCCTCTACTGCATCGAGCTCAGCTCGGCGGCGGAGAAAGAAGCGGATACGACGGAGGTGGTGGAGAAATCCATGCTTCTGCTTCGATACTTGGGCTGGTTCCAAGCGAATTTGATGACGTGCGATTGTCTGAAGCTAGAGAACCAAATCCCCTGGTGGGTGCTCACGTCACTTGTCGGCGACGGCCGGAGAGAATTGATCCGGCGGTTCCTGAGTTTCCAGACTTGCGGCAACTACTCACAGCTGAAGCACCTCCTCAGGGAGGAAGAGGACGAAGATGCTCAGCCCATGCACCTTCTAGAAGCTCTTCGTAACACCATCGTCTTCGATCAGGACGGCGACCCATGGATCCGGATACGGAGACAATCAATAGTATTCTCGACGAGGCCGAGAGTACTATTGATCGTCATTTACCCCGCCATGTCCAACCTTATGCCGCTGGACATGGCGGGGAGGCGGAAGAGTGTCATACTCCACTTGGGGAAGCGGCCGTTCCGTACGGCCACCGAGATGAGAGCGAAGGGCGTCTACCTGAGGGCGAGCTCCACCTTCCTCCTCGACATCAACATCAGCTTCACCTCGTACTACCTTTTCGCCGTGCTCCGCCTCCCTAAAATGGCGGTCCCGAAGGAAACAGAGGTGGTCTTCTCGAACATGGTGGCGCTGGAGATGTGCCCGGGGACGCGGTGCTTCGACGCGATCGTATATATTTTCATTCACCATCAACCTCAGAACTTCATGATTATCTAGGCTGATAGTTCCAAAAGAGAAAGAATATGGTACCTATATATTTTCTTTCGATTCAAATAATCTTGTTGCATTTCTGGTGATCCATCTTATTGCACAGACGGGATGATCACCAATACCACTTTGTTATGAACATTTCCATAGTCAACAACAGAAAATCTGGATCGAAAACACATGACGATCATCCGTCTATATAATCCGGAAATGCAATAGAGGATCTGAAAACCATATATATTTGATTCAACTATTCTCGTAGATTTCTCTAAAAAAAAATAGTCATAAAGCTATTCAACACGGTAATGCTATTCTTGTAGATCTATAGTTTATTATGACAGCTTTTTTTAAAGAAGAAAAAGTGTATGCATTACAGGTATGAACAAACGTTAAAAAAAAAATAAAAAAAAAAATAAAATTGAAACAACCATGGTGCAAAAGTAGTAGTATTCAACATTTGTATCCTTAATTATCACATGCCCTTCTCTCTAATTAAATAGTCTTCTAATACTAACAAGCACACAATTGTTTATCTGGACGCACGAATATATTATATTGCGCACATGTTTCACTTTGCTTAATGCCCTTGCTCCATATTCGCCATTTCTATCTTTGTAGAAGCTTCGTAAACCTAGGTACAAGACACATGCAGAGTATAGCTTCATGGAGTTGTCGTCGGATTTAATCCGCAGACTCCCAGTTTTTTTTTTTTTTTTTACCTGTTTCCGAAGGCAAACTAATTTATACTCCCTCCATTTCATGGAATATGACCCCTTTGCTTTTGGCAATTGCTGACACGTTTTTCCACGCTTCTTGATAGTTGTAGTATCCCGTAAAAGAAAGAAATCTTCAAAAATCTATTTTAAAACTCATTATTAAGAAGCGTGGAAAAACGTGCCAGCAATTGCCAAAAGCAAATGGGTCATATTCCATGAAATGGAGGGAGTATAATTTATTGTTTTTATTTTGCCGACGGAAATTTTATGTTAAATTCCGTAGTTAAAAGCTAATTTTTAATTAATTACATACTCCCTTTGTAATATTTGACTAGTTTTATTTTATTGTTTGGGACACACTTGGGTCAGCCAGAGGCACCGTGCGGACGGCTAAAACACTAGTCGTGTAGATTAACACTTTTCTGTATAAAGACTGACACTTTTAAAAATTGGCATTTTATTCGTAAAATAATTATGTTAAAGATTGACACTTTTATTCGTATAGATTAACACTTTTATGTATAAAGATTGATACTTTGACCCGGCCACACACTATGGTCGATCTCACCCAAGTTTTTGTCTTATTATTTTATACTATTCATATATTCAACAAACGAGACAAGTCAAAAATAACGGAGGAAGTAGATATCAAGTAAGAATAAGGCCACAAAGAATTGCATGAATTCCCAAGTTATTCAACAATTTTTTTAGTTCAATATGCATGACAGTTGTATAAAGTAAAAGCTGAGCTATTTAATTATTTGTTTTGAACAAATTGTACAAGAGAAATAAAGTACCTTATTCTTTGAATGTCAATTCTTCGCCACATTGAACTTTCAACGGCACATAATTTACTATTACTAATATATACTCCCTCAATTCGTTAAGTGACTCATTTCTTTTTTGCCTTTTTTGGCACGTTTTTTCACACTTCTCAATGATGAGTTTTAAAATGAATATTTGAAAAAAATTTCTTTTACGGAATACTACGACTGAGGAAGTACTGACCACCGCATGCATGATTATTTCATTTTCATTATTACTTAATTAATGCTCTTAAGCCGTATTCGCCATTTCTGTCATTGTATATAGAAGACTTCACCAAACCCTAAGTCCAAATTATTTAAAGCCGCAACTAAAAAAAAAACCCAAATCCATAGCTTCGCCATTTCTGTCGTTGTATATATAGTACTCCGTACTAGAAGATTTCACAAACCCAAGCACAAACTAATCCTACAAAATTGAAAACGAATTAAAGACATAAAATCCTACAAAATCTTAACCGTCTAATAACAAAGATCAAGGACTCCTATTGGTTTCTAGATTTCACACTACAATTAGTTTTCATATGATATACTCCGTATTTCCTATATATATATATATATATATATATATATATATATATATATATTCTCTTCTTTGAGGAATGCTCCAATGCCCACGGTGGACATACTTAATGTGCCCACCGGTGACGTAACAATACGATAAATAAGGAAATTATTTTAAATATATACCATAATAACTAAACCCTACCAAAAGAAACTCAACCCTAAATTAATGGAAAAAATTAATGACGTGGCTAAGCGGTGAGCACATTAAACATACCCGCGGTGGGTAGAGGAGCGTTTATATCTCTTCTTTTTCATAACAATTATACTCATCATTCTAGTGGCATTCACCTTTTTCTCCTTTCTATTTTTTTTTGTTTTTCCTTTTATATTTTTTAATTTTTTCGATCCCTTTTCATTTCTATTTTTTTTTCTTCTAATTATTCTTTTTTACTTATATTTTTCTTTTTCATTTCTCGTTTCTTACTCTTTTTGTGTTTTCTCTAATTTCTTTGTTCTCTTTTATATTTTTTTAATTCTGATCAATTTATGCTCATCAATTTAATTTAATTATTTATTTACTAAAAAATGTAAAAAATACATAAATAATGGTAGGGTCAAGCTTTAAGGGTCCAACCATCGTGGAAATTTTTAAATTTGGGGCCTATCCTACGTGGAGGTCTCAAGAGTTCCATTTTGGAACCTTCCATTGTGAAAGCCCTAAGACAGCTTTTACAAGTCATAAATAATTTGAAACAACCATGCATGGTTCAACTGTTGTTATATTTTAATAAGACAGCTTTTTGAAGAAAAATGTTAAAGAAATAAATTGCACTAACAAGCATGGCGCATAGTATTCAACATTTGTATCCTACGTACAACAGACCCTTCTATTTGGAGATTCTTCCAACACTAACAACCACACTAATTAATGCCCTTATTCCATATTCGCTATTTATATATATTAGAAGACTTCACAAACCCAATTCCAAATTATTTAAATCACCCCCCCCCCCCCCCCCAAAAAAAAAAAACCCCTAAAACCATAGCTTCGCCAACGACGACAAGGTGCGGTGAGACTGTTCCAGAACATCGATACGATCAGATTTTCCGGCCAATCGATGTACTATGATGACGTGAAGACCAGGATCGAGGAGCACCGTGATGACAAGACCAAGACCAGGTTGGCCAAGCTCATCAACTCAATTACTCTCTGCATTTCAATCCTTTTGTTTTAGCTTATTATATAGATTGTTTTGTTTAGTTATTCATTAGTAAATTAAATTACAGATAATGAACGCAATGCATATATCTGTTCAGAATGAATATATATGCTAATCGGGAGATGTTTAACCATTCATTAGTTCCAAGTTCATGCATACAGCATACTACTAACAGAACAAATGGGGATCGAAAACACTTGTGTCTCAAATGAGATTTTTTCTAATTTTTATGTATTTTTCTTCAATTTTAATATATCATGATTCCCTTTAATTTTACAATTTTTGTTTATATAATTGTTTCTTTATAAATTAATTTCAGTTTTATTAGTCAAAATAAAGTTGATAGTAAAATTTCAAATTTTCAGTTATAACTACATGTTAATTACTCCATATAATTTTGTATATTAAAAAATTATTTTAATATGGAAACGGTTGTACTGAATCAATCCGAAATGTAAAAGATTTTTTTGGATTTCAAAAGAGTCCATAAGTGTTCAATTCAAATTTTAGAAAGTCTTTAAAAATCTGTTGGTATTCAATTATGACTTTTAAATATCTATCTAAATCTTGTGATATTGAAAGTCTGTAGTATTCTCTATTATAATATGGGTTTTGCAAGATTCTTAGTCCTTAATATAAATACAAAATCTCTACACAAATCTCACTTCTACGCAATAGATTTTTGAAGTTTGCCTCTCTCCAACCCAAAACCAAACGTGACTACAACCTATCTCTCCCGCCACCGATTTGCCGCTGCCGCCATCTCCTTAATCTTTAACAACAAAGCATTCACAGTATGATTTTTTTTTCGGCAGTCTTACAAAAGATATTTGAATATCGTCTCTCTTATCATGCTTGATTGTGCTTTCTTTTCCTGCATTCACGGTAGAGATTTTTGTTTCTGCAGTCTTACAAAAAATATTTGAAGATCGTCTCTCTTATCATGCTTGATTGTGGTTTCTTTTTCCTGGCCTAAATGTGTTTGTATTCTTCCGAAACCCTTTAAACATTGCTAGGATTTTCACGGGATTCTCTTTTCTAGGATTTTCAGCGACTTTATTCTCCTGCTTTCATTTCTCAAGAGCTAGATTTTAAGTATTTTTTATGTTTTATTGAGATTGGTTTGTGTCTATAAAAAACACACCAAAAAAGTTATTCTTCTCATATTAATCACGTGCTATATGGAAATCAATACTAGCTAGAAAACATTTTCATAATCCCAAGGTTTTGGTGATAATTGCTGTTTCAAACTATACAATCACCCAAAGATAGGAGTTGCTTGTTAAATTATCACGAAAACTGCAGAAAATTTTGGAAGAGTTACCTAACCCATATATATTGGAAGAGTTACCTAATTTTGAGTTTGTGGATTGTTAATTCATAGTACTTGTTAACTGTCAATAGACTTATAAAGTCTATGAAAATAGAGATAAATCAATCTAATAGAATCTGTTAAATTATACATAGAATTAAAACAATCCATTAAATTAACATAATCCCTAGATTATAAAAAGTCTATCAAAATGTTTTAAATTTCACATTGAATACACCCCCTTGAAACTGACTCGTTCTCTTTGTTTCATGAAGTAAAGCCGTTGACTCGTTTGGTTGACTACGTAAACCCCTAGTCGGAGATGTGAACTTATCCGGGCCAATGCAAGTTAGGTCTCTAGTTGTTGGACTGAACAGATTGTTTTGTCTCCTAATTATGTCAATCAATTACAAGTTACTAATTAGGGGTGATTTTAAACATAGTCCCCTTTCTCTTACTATAGTCCCCGATTTTAAATAAAAATAATATTAAATGCACTACATTAATCTTATAGCCCCCAACTTAAATTCTAATTTGAAATTTATTGCTATTACTCCATACCATAGCCTCCTTTCGGTATTGGGGCTGTACGCCTGTACATTTTACTGTCTTCTTCGTCCTCATAAAATAAGAATTCGATTTCTGAAGAAATTTACTTAACAGTTAGAGAAATTAATTAGCAAAAGGAAATCACGTATTCATAGGTATAATATATTAAGAAGTATGAGATAAATTCATGACAAAACACACAAATATATCATTGCTTGATCTCGACACGAAAATCAAGTTCTAGAATGTCAATAGCATTTCTCTAAAGACAAAGACTTAGATGAGGTCGGCCACATAATGTGGTCAGACTTTGAAAGCTAATAAATTACTTGGCTCAATCCATTACTTGTATTATTTTTAGTTATAGGCCTGTTAGATTGTGGGCTTTGCGGTTGGGCCGCACCGTGCCACTGGCCGCACATGAGTGTGCCTCTTCTTTAAAAGCATAAACTATTAGTTTTATTTTATTTTTGTAGATGAAAATCTCATCAATTTCACTCCTTACACAGCGGCGTGCTCGTTGTTATATTTTTCGTAGTAGAGATTTATTTTATCAATTTTTGTTAAAATTTAATAATTATAAACCTATCTTATAAACTTCTAAGATTGACGAGATTCTGCAACCATAAAACAAAGCTTTGCTTCTACAAATTGCTGATGAACACAAGTCATCGTTTTGTCCTAGGTAGTTTCATCAAATCTTTCATTAGACCGCTGCCATATTTCCATATACACCTCTCAATTCATATGCCTCCGTTCGATCTTGTTAATGTTTAAAGCTTGAATTACAAATTTGAGTTTTAGGGTTTAGTCTGCTTCTAAATTCGGTTCAGACATGTTCATTTATAAAAGTTAGGGGCTGTGAGAGTATTATAATACAAATTGTTATTATTTTTATTATTATTTTAAATAGGAGTCTATAGTGAGAAAAAAAAATGGCTATATTTAAAATCACCCACTAATTAAATGGATTTTGCCCACTACTTTAAACCATCGATATCCGAGGCGACAACGACCCAAGATTCAACTATGGTCTTTATTTTAAGAAAAAGTTTTTTAAAAAAAAGAAGTAAATTAAAACAATCATGGAGTATAACAATAGGGGGCTATTATATATTCAGCATTTAGGTATTAGTGTGTTACCTTTATAAGCCAAAGTAGCATTGATACGAAGTCTAGGATGAAAATGTAAGTGATTTTCAGGGTGGGCCCCTAGTGTTGCCCACGTACAGTTGATAGGAGATGGTTCATGTGTATAAATCATATACTACTTATATCTTACATATTCATGAAAAATACAAAAGAATCTTTCGAATCTAGTAAGCTTTTGAAAGCATGGCATGCACCTCCGATGATAGCTGCAGCAGCAGTAACACCGTAGTAGCGGTTTCCGGGCGGCGGCGCGTGCTGCACAGAGTGCCGCCGCAGTTGCGGAAGAACAAGACGCACATCTACGACCCGGTGGCGGTCCCCCTCGGCCCCTACCACCACGGCCGGCTGCCGGAGTTCCATGCAGCGGAGCAGCTCAAGCAGGAGCTACAAGATCTGTTTTGCGGCGGCGACGGCGACAAAGCCAGATTCCTGCTCGGGGAAATCTCGGAGCGGGTGGAGGAGATCAGACATTTCTACGGCGGAGCAGCCGGGTACGACGACGAGGAGCTGGCCGAGATGATGCTTCGCGACGGCTGCTTTGTCGTATGCTGCCTGACGAACCGAGCTAGGTACGTCGGAGTTTTCTCCCAGCACCTGGGGATGTACGGAGCTCTGTTCATGTACAGAGACATCTTCGCGCTGGAGAACCAGATCCCTCTGTGGCTCTTCAACTTGTTAATGTCCTCAACCTACGAAGACGGCCGCCAGTTACAGCTGCGCCCGTACTTGAGTGCATTCGTCTACGAGAACACGACGACGATGACGGAGCTCCCGTGGGGAAGAAACGGAGAAGACGAGCCTCTCTACCTTCTGGAAGCTCTGCACAGGGCTATCCTCCATCCTCTCAACAGCAACAACAACAACAACAACGACGAAAGAATGATGGGAATCAGCAAAGTGCTGTTCAGAAACAGCCCCTTCCGTTCCTCGACGGATCTGAGGGCAAAGGGCGTCCGCTTCAAGCCGAGCTCGCGCTGCGTGAAGGACGTGGCCTTCTTCTCCTTCTCCACCCACGGAAGGCTCCACCTCCCCGTCTTCCGCGCCTCCCAAAACAGCATGGCGTTCCTCTCCAACCTCGTCGCGTTCGAGATGTCGTCGGAAGTGACGACGGAGATGGGGGTGGTGCGGTACGTGAACTTCATGAAGGCGCTGCTGGCCGGGGCGGAGGACGTACGGGTTCTCCGGGAGGAGGGGGTGCTGTACAGCGTGCTGGCGAACGACGAGGAGGTAGTCCGGCTGTTCCGGGACATCGACACGCTCGGTTACTCCAACCACAGGCACTTCGATTAGGTGAGGATAATGATCGAGGAGCACTGTAATGACAAGGCCAAGACGTGGATATCGGAGCTCCGTAGCACTCACTTTCGTTCTCCCTGGACGCTCATTGCTCTCTTGGCTGCTGTCTTTATTCTGTGCAACACTTTTATCCAGACTTACTTCGCCATCTATCCCAGAAAAACTTAGGTTAATTAATATTCCAAGGGCTTTAATTATTCGAGTGTTTTTCCTTTGATTTTTCTTTGCTGTTTTTAGGGCTTTTTTTTTTTTTTTTTTTTTTTTTGGAGATGGTGATCGATGACTGTAAGTGTAATGGTGCAAGGATGGAAGCCAGAAAATTAAATATGTCGTATGCTTGTGAATAATTACTAGTAAAACTATCATGTTAATTAATCCCTTCTAATTTCTAATTTCTTCTGAATTAGAATTACAATTAGAATTACGGATCGACTTGTAAAATTTGGAACAAATGGACCTTTTGGAGGTATTTTAAAATTTTATTAGTACAAAAATAATGCTTGTAAATATCGAATTCGTTCACTGTAATTGTGCATGGTGATGTTCGTTCGAAACCAGGTGACTTCTATTGTTAAGAAAATAAGAAATAACTTGAAACTGAATAGATCTTACAATTGGATAAAATTGTGTCTGTGTGGTGATTGTAAACGATGACCTACTGGCTTCACTACAACAAATTGTGAGAAATTAAAGCTCCCATCAGACATGATTTTTGAAGAGTTGTGAGACTTGTAAATATCACTAAATAATTTTATAGCCCATTTGAATGAGTAGATATTATGCCGTATATATGTTAACAAAATAAACGCATGTTACAAAATTTAGTGACATTTGACGTTTGTAATTAATTCACATACTTACACTTTTATATGTAACAAAAGTATATATAAATACATGTATAGATGTATCAAAATCTTATTGCACTAAGCATTTAGCAAAGTTTGTGCATCTCTCTGATATCACTAAAATTATCGCACTATTGGACAATTTTGTTGTAGTGTGTGAAACTTCTATGAGTTCTTGAGAAGAAGAAAAAAAAAAAAAAAAAAAAAAAAAAAGAAGGGAGAGAGAGAGAGATAGGGCTATACGGAGTAACACTTATGGGCAGCAACAAAAAAAGATAAGACAGTTATTTTTTTTAGGAAAAAGATTACTATTATTATTATTATTATTTTATTTTTTTTATTTTTTATTTTTTCCAGAGAGAGACCGCTGTTATTAAAATTGTAAAATTGGGGAAGGCTATTACACATTTACACAGATGGCTTGGCGACAGCAGCACAAGTCTGACCTTCTCTCTAGACTATATATACATTCATTTAGATATTATATGGGCAGCTTAACTTGCATTCTCTTTTGCACTTGGGATCCTATATCCAAACTTTGGTGTCCCAAACTTATCTCAAATTGTAATTTTTATTAATTTTATGCATTTTTTAATATATTTATTTTATAACGATTTAGTTTAATTTTATAATTATTTTCAAAGGTTCACCCTTCCAATTATGGTTTATAATTATTTTTAGCATTTAATTTTACTTTTATTAGTTTAATTTTTACTTATAAATGTCTATTATGATTTACTATATTATAGTATTTTATATTTTTATAAAAAAATATAAAACTAATAGAAATTAAATTTTGGGACGCCGAATTTTTTATCCATAATTTCTGTCAATTTTTTTTATCCATTCCCTACATTTGTATATTTACGCTTGCGATTTGGATCTTTTATTCCTAATGGTGTGACATCTTTTATTACGACAAAAAAAGCCTATTACTACTCCCCTATTGAGGCGTAAATAATTAAATGTCATAACTAGGGCTGTCAATTCGTGCGTGTCGTGTCGTTATCACGTCGACACGATAACGACACGACACGATAAACACAAACACGAACACGATCTGTTAAGGATATGCTCGACACGAACACGAACACGACACACTTTAGTCAAACACGAACACGATATTGACACGATTTAATTCGTGTCGACACGAACATGCTATTGATACGATAACAATAAAAAAAAACTTAATTGTTCATAAATAACAACAAATATGTAAAATAAGTCTTCACATAGCAAAAATCAGTTTCAAGTCATAAATTAATTTTCAACAATCCAACAAAATATTTAAATTTGAACTTCTAGCTTCGATTTCGAGTTCCCAACTTTCAAGCTTTCCCAGTTTCCTCAATCTGTGCAAAACGAAACCTATAAGTTGACAAAGGAAAAATAATTATTTTACTAGTTTAGCTATTGATTATAACAATTAAAAAATCATAATTCTAATAAAGACATAACCTACCTTTCATGTTTTCAAGTATGAGCAAGAGTAGAGGCTGTAGAAGATTCACATTGATTTTCATCATTCATATTTAAGAAGTCTTCGGCAAGCTCCTCAGTTTGTAATTCGCTTTTAAACACTTTAACGAAAAAATAGAAAATTAATAAGTGAAAGAATATAACAACAAATAACAAAGTTAACCTTAATTACTAATGAAAAAGTTAATACCTTTTTTCCCGAACAACCAATCTCTAGTGCAAATAATTCCTTCCACCGTACTTGGTTTGAGTGCAGTACGGAATTGGTCGAGGACTCTTCCACCAACACTAAAAATTGATTCGGAAGCTACAGTAGTTATGGGAATGCTCAAGATATCACGAGCCATGCAAGCAACTATGGGGTATTTAAACTGCATTCCTTTCCAATAACTAAGAATGTCAAGATTGGATTTGATATCCATCCTTGATTCTTCCAAGTACAATTCCAATTGTGATTTTTGTGCTTGAGTCATCCCAAATTCATCAGCCAAAGCACTAAACTCCTGCAACAAAGGAATAAAAAAAATGAGTAAATAATAAGCAATAAAATAAAAATAAAGCTAGCAAGAATACCATATAATTTAGAAACTTACCTCCAAGACTGCCATGGATGCTTCATTTGTAAAATTGCAACTTGGATCTACTAAAGTTGAACTCTCACTTTTACTAGAAACAGTGCATGTATTTGAATACTCTCCGAATAGAGCAAACAACTTCTCTTTGACTCGCAAAAATTGTTCAGATTCAGGTCCATAGAGCTTCTTATAAGAAAAATCCACAAACTGAAGCTTATACCGCGGATCAAGGACTGCAGCTATAGTCAAGATCAAGCTGAATTCGGACCAATATTTTTCAAATTTTGGTAGCATCTTACTGGCCATTTTCCTGATATACTCATCCGCACTATTCATGCTTTGTCTCAATGAAGTATAACACATGACAACAGGACCAAAGTACAGATTTGCTGTTGGATATTTGCTCCCAGAAAACAGATTTGACACATCATAGAATAAACTTAAAAATCCACGGATTTTTTCAATTTTCTCCCATTCAGCTGAAGAGGGACAATGCTTGTAGTTTGTATCACTTAGCTAAAAATTCATGAAAGCCCTCCTATAATACAAAGCACTATCAAGCATTAAAAAAGTAGAATTCCACCTAGTAGGCACATCTTGCCTCAATCCCCTCTTACTAGATAGACCTAACTTGCTGACACAGTCTAAGAATTTTTGCCTCCTCATTTGTGAACCTCGCACAAATTTAATACTCTCATGAACCTTGACAACAGAACTTTCAATATCATTCAAACCATCTTGAACCACCAAATTCACTATATGTGCACAACAACGGATATGAAAGAACACACCATCACACACAAGTGCATTATTTAAGTTCAACTGCGTAATCAACAAATCAACTGACAAATCATTTGTAGTTGCATTGTCCAAAGTCAAAGAAAATATTTTCTTTTCAATCCCCCATTCACAAAGCATGGAAAATATCTTATTCGACAACGCTACACCAGTATGTGGAGATGGCATCAAAGAGAAATTCAGCACTCTCTTTTGTAAGACCCATTCTTCATCAATAAAATAACATGTTAGAGAGATATATCCATCAGTAGTAATAGAACTCCAACAATCTGAGGTTAAACTAAGTCTACCAGGAGTTCTATCCAACACAGATTTAATCTGTTTCTTCTATCTTTCATACATTTTTAACACATCATCTTAATATCCCACTTGAGGTATTCAAAAACAACCCTAATACCTTCATACTCAACAAACCGAAAAGGCAGATCATGCATAATAACAGCTCGACACAACAAATCTCGAAAATGTTCAGGATCAAACTTAGATTTACCACCAAGAGACACCAATTCACCAATATCATGTGAGCTCTTTCTAGGACAACCATCCAAATGACGTTTCAAATTTCCAGTTCCAGATCCCCTATTAACTCTAGGATATTCATGCCCACAGTAGTTGCATCTAGCATACGAAAAGCCAGACCCTAGATCCTTGTTGTAATAGTGACTCCAAACATCTGACCTGAGTTTTCTTTTATCGCATCTTGTTGACGTAATCTTTGATGTAGCTTCTTTCGCCAAATCAGCTTCATCATGGACTTGGTCAGACGACATCTCCTTGTTATTGTCTCCTTTGATGCTTTCATTTCATCACAAAAGATCATACGATTATTACATCATTGTGGAAAAACAAATTCTGTAAATTGAGAAAAAATAATTAAAAATAGATAGAGATACAGGACCAAAAATCTCAAACCTTAAAACCTTGCTAATAGCGGAGGTACAATCCTCTAACAAGGATCGCCCACCAAAGTCGAAGACCGCAGCCACAAAATTCGAAATGAGAGGACAAAGGAGACCAGAAGAGAGAATAAAGAATTAGGCGGCAGTGTAGTGGGTGGTAACTGGTAACCCTAATTACTAATTGGAATATGTGAATAAAATAATATATTAATAAATAAATAAAAAATAATATATTTATATTAACGTGTTACACGAACACGACACGTACACGACACGAACACGACATGAAAATTGCATGTCACTATCGTGTCGACACGATAACGACACAAACATGATAAGCCTTAACACAAACACATTAATATCGTACGTGTTCGTGTCGTGTTATCGTATCGTGTCGAAAATTGCCAGCCCTAGTCAATGGACATTTCGTACTCATTCTTCATGAGTTCTCCGAACCTGTCACATAAAAACTTTGACCTAGATCCAAAGATAATGTCATCAACATAAATTTGTACAAGAAGAATATCATCCTTGTACTTGAAAGTAAATAAAGTTCTGTCGACCGATCCCCTTTTAAAATTGGAATGCAGTAGGAATGTAGACAAGGTTTCAAACTATATACTACTTTGTGCAGTTTGTAAACTTTCTCTGGACCTGCTTCCTCGAAACCTGGAGGCTGTTCAACGTAAACTTCTTCTCCAAGAATTCCATTGAGGAAGGCACTCTTCACGTCCATTTGGTAGACTTTGAACCTCTGATGAGCCGCATATGCTAGAAACAGCCTAATTGCTTCTAGTCTTGCCACTGGTGCGTAGGTCTCATCATAGTCTATCCCTTCTTGTTGACAATAGCCTTTGGCAACTAATCTTGCCTTGTTTCTAATTACTTCAGCATTTTCATCTTTCTTATTCCTAAACACCCATTTTACATCAATTACTCCTTGATGTGTAGGACGATCAACTAGTGACCATACTTCGTTTCTTTTAAACTCGTTGAGTTCCTCTTGCATGGTTGTGACCCAGTCATGATCGGCAAGAGCTTCTTCAACAGTTTTGGGTTCAGAGTAGGAGAGATAGTAGCTTAGTAGACAACTTTCACCTATCTGTCTTCTTGTCTTCATACCCGCCTTTGGGTTCCCAACAATGAGATCTTCAGTATGAGCATCGACCCATCTCCTTCGACGATAGATTTCTTCTTCTGTGAGAATTGGTTCAGGGTCTGTTATGGGATCTTCAAACTTAGGTAGTGGTTGAGCAGTGAATGGGTCAAGCTGTTCAAATTGTTCAGCAAGCTGATCCACTGATAGTTCTGTATTGACTGCAGGTTCCTTTGAAGTTTCTGGATCAGTTGAAGAGGAGCTGGTTGGAAGAGCTTCGGTTCCCCCTTGCTAAATGGGTGGATTTTGTGAATTAGAGTCTTGTACAGGCTGACTTTCTTCTTCCAAGTCGGTTGGACTCCATATTAGTATTTCATCTCGAAACTGCGTGTTGGAGCCTGCTTGTTCTTAATTTGCGCCTGTACTTTCTTCAGGTTGAGTCTCCCTGTACTCACAGATAGATTCATCAAAAACAACATGTGGTGTTACTTCCACAATCTGAGTCTTCTTGTTAAAAACTCTGAAAGCTTTGCTGATCTCTGAATATCCTACAAATATTCATGGATCTGCTTTGCTATCAAATGTTTTTAACTGTGATTTCCCATTATTATGAATGTAACACGCGCAACCAAAAGATTTAAGATATTTCAATCGAGGTTTCTTATCTTTCCACAGCTCGTATGGAGTTTTTCCATGTCGTTGATGAATGATTGATCTGTTCTGAGTGTCGCAAGCTGTGTTGATTGCTTCTGCCCAGAACTTCTTGGGAAGATTGGTTTCATTCAACATTGTGCGAGCTGCTTCCTTTAGCGACCTGTTGCGTCGTTCAACAACACCATTCTGTTGAGGTGTGCGAGCTGCTGAAGTTTGATATGTGATTTCATTTCTAGTACAGTAGGACTCAATCATATGATTAAGAAATTTTGTTCCTCGATCGGATCTAATTGAGATCACACTTTTGTTTTTCATGTTTGACAGTTTGATGAGCAGCGCAGATAGCTCCACTAGTGTCTCCTTCTTTTTATGTAAGAAAATAACCTAAGTATATCGTGAGTAATCATCAACAACAACAAGAGTATACTTTTTACCGTTAATGCTTCTAGGAGTTACTGGACCAAATAAATCCAGGTGGAGTAATTCCAAGATTCTACTTGTGTTGTGAGCTGCAATGCTTGGGAATGACGATTTGGTCTGCTTTCCAGCTTGACAGGCTTTTCAAACATGATCTTTGTAGTAGACTTGATCTGGAAGGTCATCTGTGAGCTTCTTGCGAGCAAGCTTGTTGATGGTTTTGAAGTTTAAGTGACACAGTCTCTTATGCCATAGCCAGCTAACTTCAGGTGCAGATTTGGTGACTAGACAGGTTTCTTTCTCATCTGACCATTGTACTATGTACAAGTTATCTTGCAAAATACCGGTAAGAAGAATTTCTTCTCCTTCCTTGTTCTTTATGGCACATTTGTTAGCAGAAAATTCTACTCTTTTTCCAGTAGAGCAGAACTGGCTTACAGAAAAGAGATTATGATTTAAACCTTCAACATATGTGACATTAGATATTGTTGTTTTACCAACAACTAAATTACCATAACCTCTTGTTTTACCTTTAAAGTCTCCTCCAAAAGCAACTAGAGGTCCATCACATTCAGTGAAGTTTGTAAGCAAGCTTTTGTCGCAGGTCATATGCTTTGTGCATCCACTGTCAATGATCCAAATCGCGCCGCGAGCTGCTCGCTTTCTTCTTTGAGCTTTCCCATCCTGCAATTAGACAGATTTAGCAACCCACATGAATTTGGGTGCTTTGTTAGCAGGTTGGGTTTTAGCAGCTTGGTTTGCAAGCTTCTTCTTTTGAGAACTCCTTCTGTTGACTCGTGGCTTGGTCCGTTGCTTATTTGAGTAGAAGGTTTCATTAGAGTATGCAGTTTGCAGTTTGTAAAGAGCAGGTTGATAATGATCATTTCGATAGCACTGCTCCATATATCCACATCTGCAGCGATCATTTCCAAATCCACTTCCATGTGGAAATTGATAGTGCCTACTTGACAGCTCAGGATATTGATACCAATGATGGTCGTACCAATAACCTTCATTGTCAAGTGTTTGTTGATTTGACCACTGCTCATAGTAGTCTTTTCGTTGTGGTCGAGCAATTCTGGGTTGAGAGACTGCTTTTCCTTTGCTAGCAGTTTGCACTTTTCTTGGAGCAGGTTGGCTTCCCTTTTGATAAGCAGGTTGACCATACAGTTTCCTAGGAAGCTCAACCTTTTTTTGTTCAACTGACGGCCTTAGCTGCTGCTTCTTGATAGCAGGCTTTCCATGCTCTTTCACCAAGATTGCTTGAGGTTGTCGAGCTGGATTCTTCAGTTTGAGCTACTTGTCTGGTAGAGTGTGATGAGCTTTGCTTTCAACCAATCCTTTTTCTTTCACGAACAGGACCTTCTCCTTTTCTTTGGTTTCGCAGGTTTCACCATGGAATCCAATGCCAAACTTTATCTGAGCAGGTCTCTGGGCAGCTTGCAAGGCATCAAGCTTTTCACCATTTTTGTTCATTTTCATCAAGACTTGTTGAAGCTTGAGCTCTTTCTGCAACAACTTCTCATGCTCATTTTCGAGATCTAACAGTTTGTCGTTCAAGCTGCTGATCTCACTGTCCTTTTCAGTGAGCATTTCTTTAAGGTTTTCTTCTCTTAAAGCTGATTGACCTAATTGGATTTTTAGGGTTTCTATCTCCCTTTTTCTTGCTTCATCATGGACAGTGAGGTCTTCATTCATAGCAGCTTTGAGTTTCATGTTTTTATCCTCCAGCTTGGATCCTTCTATGACTACTTGTTTAAACATTTATGAGAGCTTCTTGTAGTCATCAAGCTGTTGTTGAAACTCTTCATATGTTGGCATTTCGGGTAGTTCGAACCCTGCATGTTCGGAGTTAGTTGAATATGAAAATGAGGTTTCAGTATCAACCTTGTATTGAACAAGATCGAGATCTTTTCCCATGTAACATTCCTCATATTCAAATTCCTCATTAGCTAAGTGACATTCCTCCTCATCCAGTTCATCATCATCATCTTCGCCGGAGGAGGTTGAGTCTGATAATGTGGCAATTGCTTTGGCCTCTACCTCAGCTGCGATCATGGCATTACGCTGCTCCTTAAGCTTTTGATCTCTTTTTGCGCGGAGCTCTTCGCGTTCAGCCTTTGATAGGTCTGGGCAGTCTGACTTGTAGTGACCTGGTCTGCCACATTCAAAACAACCACCCTCGGGAGTGTTAGAAGAATTGAATTTAGAGGGTTTTGTTTTACCTTCACCTTTCTTGTCGGAAGAAGAGGTGATTTGATTTCTCTTGAAATCATTGTGATATTTGCGGAATTTGTTGAAGCGTTTTTCAAGCTTTTCATTTCTCCTAGCCATGAGTGCATAGTCTTTCAACAATTTCTCCATTTTGGAGCATAAATCCTTTGGGATTGCTCTTTCTTCTGTAATTGATGCAGCATCTTTTTCTTTCTTTTCGGGCTCGGTCTTCTTGCTTGAAGACGCTTGTCCTGACCCGTGAAGTCTGATCATTTCAAACTCATTCTCGATGAGTAGATCAAACAGTTGCTCGGTTGATAGGTTGCTGATGTCCGACCTGCCGCGGTGCATGGCACTGTACACATGCCAGCTTGCTGGGAGAGATTGGATTACTTTGAGGTTGAGTTCGCGCTGTGTATATTTGTCTTTCTTGAGAGCTGCGATCTCCAAAGTGATCATTGTGAATCTGTTCTTGAGCTGATCAATGATCTCCATTGGCTGCATTTTGAATTCTTCAAATTTACTGCATGCCACTGACAGCTTGTTCTCCAGCATTTCTGTTGAACCAAGGCTTATGGCTTTTAAGGTGTCCCACATCTCCTTTGCAGTTCCAAGATTTCTTATCTTGGCTAGGTGGACTCCCTTAACTGTGCTAGAGATCAACCCTTTTGCGAAGCTGTCAAGTCCAGCTTCCTTTCTTTCTTCGTTTGTGTATTTTCTGGGATCTTTAATCTTTGGCACATATGTTGCTTCGGAAACTTTTTCTCCAGAAACATCGATATCGTAAGGCTCGTAGATTGGCGTTGGGCCATTCTCGATGACATCCCACATCAGCACATGGTGAGCTTGGAGGCACATCTTTATTCGAAAGCTCCAGTCTTCATATCCCTGCACAGAGAAATCTTCGCAGATGTGGAGAAGTGAAGCTTCCATAATGACAGTTTATGTATGTGTGCACAAACACAAGTCTAGAGATCTAGTTCAATTTGACACTAAAGCACAAAAAGCTTCTAGTATGCAGAAACAGTGGTCAAAAGAACCACCGCTCTGATACCACTTGTAGGTCCCGATAAGTATTTATTGGTGTATGGAGGGGGGGGGGAATACACCAATTAGCCAATAGTTTTGACTTTACAAAACAGTTTGATCTCACTGAGTCGTCACTACAGTGTATCAGAGCAGTTTAGTTTTTCCAGCTCAGACAGTAAACTGCTGAGCTTGCAAAACTAACCTGCGTGCGGAAGTTTGGTGGAAAGGTTGGCTAACAGTTTTCAAAATAGTTTTCAAAGGAAACTTTAGTTCAGACAAGTGTTCATGCAAACTGTGTAAGTGGCTAACAGTTTTCAAAGACAGTGCTCATGCAAGACAGGTTACGATAGTGCAGGTTGTGAGCATGCAAACTGTGTAAATAAAGATGTAAAGATAAATAATAACAGAGAGAGACACGAGGAGTTTTTATCGTGGTTCGGAGTAAACAGCTCCTACGTCCACGCCAAATTCCGTCGAATCTGTAATCCCTTAACTTGAGATTTTTCGCTCCTTTTAACACTGGTGGAGGTCCAGTCCAAATTCAAGTCTTTCTCTTAGACTGAATCTAGCACGATTCTTGAGTCGTGTCTCTTCTTACTTACAAACTTTTCATGCAAACTTACTAACACTAAATGGCGTGCTACTATCCAAACTAGAAAGCTGTGAATAGCTATCGTCGTAAGGAATACAACTCAATCAACTACACTAGTTTTTCAACTTTGATGGTAGTGAGAGTGTGTGTGATGTGTTCTAGTAAGACAGTTTCCAGATAGATCAGAAATCTACAATGATCAACACTTGGGAAAGCTCTAGTAATTTCGAGTGTTGATTGAATGAGTTTCAGCTTGAGATTTCTGCAGAGTTTTGGCTCGTATATTGAGTTTCCCGTTTCTTCTTTCTGGAATGAGTTGAGGTATTTATAGTGAAGCATTTGAAATAGAGCCATTGGAAGTGTGTCAGGATTTGCAGTACCGTTCTCTGACATAATTCTTGTCGTTGGGTGAGAACAGGTTCCTCAGCCACAGCTCAGGTTGGTCTTCACAGGTCGAGCTTCCTATACCTCGAACTGTCTTCAGTCTTCTGTAACCTTCGTGTGAAATCTTCGAGTATGGTAGGAGCAGGTTACATAGACAGATTATCTAATGGAACAGTATGACATGTTTGAGTAGATTAGGTACAAGGTTGCACTACCAACCTTGACCTTTACATAACAATCTGTCCGGGTTAAGCTTGACTGATCCAAACACGGAGACCAACCTGTTCCACTTAAAACCTATATCTAAGTGTGGTTTCTAATAGCATTATCAAAACTCAGTTTCAAAGGGTTCCCAACATGGTAGGTAAACGATGTTAATGGTGAAAGACATATTTTGCAGGCATGAAATGTTACTTGGCGAACAAGACAAATTTTGAAACTCATTAATGCGTTGCTATGATGCACGGATTCTTTTAAAAATATCATATTGCAGTATCGCACCCGCACCGGATACACGTGAGAGTGCGATTCTCGTGGGATACGCACCGGATACGCCACATGGCGAATCCTAAAAGTAAAAAATAAAAAATAAATAGGATATGCGTATCGGGTGCGTTTGCCTCACGAATCCTATGCGTTTGGGATTTATTTTTTAAATAATTTTATATTTTAGATTTTTTTATATATATTGTCAAAACATTTAAATTACTACAAAATCAATATAGTATTTTATTTATGTGTATTGATTGAAAATATTATTTTTAATTAACATTTATAACGTAATATTTAATTTATGAATTTTATTTTTAGAAAATCAGTCATATATTTAATAAAATATATAAATATATAGACGTATCCTTGACGAATCGTACCCTAAAATTTTTGAAAATCAGTATCCCCGTATCCGAATCGTATTGTCCCCGCACTCGCACCCCCGCACCTATACAACATAGATGCGTTGTATATGCTACAAAAACACCGGACCGATTTTATAATATAATTACAAATTTTCTGTGAATTGAAAATCAATTTATATGTGCATAATTAAATAATAATTGTTTTTTTTTTAAACAAAATTATAATTGGTTTGAAAACTCAAATAAGACATCTAATATTAACCTTTTAAATGTTAAATACTATTTTGGCATCATCTACAAAATATTTTCATCGCACTTTAGAATTATAGAGTGTCAATCCCGAGCATCGCTCGGGCAAAGATTCTAGATTAAATAATAAGAAAAATATATTTATTAAGTAATATGATAATCATATTAATTAAGGCAATTAAATTTAGTAAATCAATATGTTAATTAAATTGATGAGCATAAATTGATCGAAATAAAAAAAAGGGACAAAATGTAAATAGCCATTTAAGATAGTGAATGAAAAAAATTAGCCACTAACTTAAAAATATATAAAATATAGCCACTTTTACATGATAAGACAAAAATACCCTTAATGTTATCGATTGAGCATGACACACGGGATCAATCGAGCCCAACGCACTAAAGATTGATCGAGCCCTTGAGCCCAACACACTAAGGATCGATCGAGCCTTTGACCCCAACACACTAAGGCTCGATCGATCCCGACACATGGGATCGATCGAGCCCATTCGACCCGAACACCACTAAGGCTCGATCAATCCCATTTCAGGTTCAATCGCGCCCAAGACTTTTTTCCTTCTTACAAGTATTAAGTATTAAGGGTAAAAATGTCAATGTTACTACTTTTTACATCTTTATAAGTTGGTAATTATTTTTTTGTTTTTTTTAAGTTAAGTGGCTATTTTTATCATTACCAAAAAAATAAATTTAAAAAAAAGACATAAATAATGATAGGGGCAACCATTGTGAATTTTTAATTTGGGGCCCTATATATCCTACGTGGAGGTCTTAATCGTCATTTTGGACCCTTGCATTGTGAATGCCCTAAAACAGCTTTTTCAAAGGAAAAAGAGAGTATGAAATCTTTTTTCTTTGGTCAAAAATAATTTGAAACAACCATGCATGGTTCAACTGTTGTTATATTTTAATGCGAAAGCTTTTTGAAGAAAAATGTTAAAGAAATAAATTGAAACAACCACGGTGCAATGTATTCAACATTTGTATCCAGTATCCTTACCACAGACCCTTCTCTTTGAATATAAATGCCCTTATTTCAAATTCCCCATTTATGCCAAATTCAAATTATTTAAAGCAACCCAAAAAAAGAAAACCCTAAAACCGTAGATTCGCCAACGACCACGAGATGCAGTGAGACTTCTCCAGAACATCGATACCCTCGGATTCTCAGACCAATATCGATGTACGACGACATGAAAGCAGGGATCGAGGAGCACCGTAATGACAAGACCCAAGACCAGGTTGGCCGAGCTCATCAACTCTTACTCCTTGCATTTTAATCCTTTTATTTAATTATTCATTAGTAAATTAAATTACAGACAATGAACGCAGTGCATATACGCTAATTGGGAGATGTCTAACCTAAGAAGCATGGGGACGGGAACGAAATACGAATACTAATACGATACGATACGAAAATACACTAATTTCTCAAATATCTAGATATGAATACATCAAAAATACGTTTATATTTATTAATAATAATTATATAGTAGTATATATTATCAATAATAATATTATGGAAATAAAAAAAAGACATAGATATCATTATTATTATCAAAATAGCTCATAAGCAATAGCCCAATAATCAGTAATCCATATCTTTGATACACACTCTCTCTCTCACTCTGAACTATATCCCTCCTAGGGAACGCGACGGCAGTATGTTTAGGTTTGAAGAGATTGGGTTTTTTGTTTCAGGTAGGGTTTGGGATGAAGAGATTGGGTATTTTAATGGTGAATACATATTCAATCTTTAGCTGAAATGTATTTAATACGTATTTTTCCCAAAAAAATAAATTAAAAAAAAAACCCTAAAAAATACGTTTTAAATACATATTTTGAGTGTATTTTTTCGTATTTGTATTTTGAGCGTATTAATACGGGTACGCCTGCCTCCTAGACGCCCCGTGCTTCATAGTCTAACCATTCGTTACCGTCATACTATTAACAGATGAGATCTTAATGTACCAATTGTGTCTCAAATGAGATTTTATTTTTTTATTTTATTTTATAATTTTTATGTATTTTTCTTCAATTTTAATATATCATGATTTCGGTCAATTTTACAACTTTTCTACTATAGTTCACTAGTCTAATTAGAGATTATAATTAATTTTTCTATAAATTAATTTCAATTTTATTAGTCAAAATAAAGCTAATAGATTTAAAATTAGGCTGTAAAAAGGTTAATTACTCCATAAATTTTGTATATTATGATAAAATATTTTTTAATATGGAGACGGCCGGTATTGAAATTGGGGCATATGACCTAATCCAGATCTAAAAGAACCCTTAGTACAGGGCTAGGGGGCTCAAGAAGTTCTTCAGACAAGGGGCCCAAAAATAACGGGGTCCAAAATCGATTCGGATCATCTAATACAATTTCGTATTGTATTTCCTATTGCAACAACAGATAATCGTCATGTCATAAATATTTTCTAATTAAACAAGCAATAATTAAAGGTTTTCATAAACAAAAATTGTTTATTTTAAAAATATTCATGACATGTGGTGACTATCCATCGTTGCAATAAGAGATGCAATACGAAATTATAATAGATGATTCAAATCACCTAAAATCATACATTAAAATCTTGTAAATTTTTTTATAATGTTACGAATACGCGTGTCTGCACAAATACAATAATTGTAAATTAGAATTATATAACAACTCCTCTTTATTTTATTTTTCTCACCTCTTTATCCTTTGATAATTTGTTTCTCTCTTCTTTTTTATTATTTTTAAGTGATACATTAAAAAAAATAAAGACCCTATTTTTATAATAAGCACATGACATAACCTCAATATTTATTGAGACGGGCCTGCCTTGGTATTGATTAAATACTGAAACTAACTCGTTCTATCTATTTCATAAAGTAAAGTTGTTGACTCATTTGGCTGACTATGTAAACCCCTAGTCGGAGTCGGAGATTGGAACTTATCCAGCACAGATTGTTTCGTCTCCTAATTATGTCAATCAATTACAAGTTACAAGTTACTAATTACCTGGATTTTGTCCTCTATATGTGCCCTAGTTACTTTAAACCATCGATATCCAACAACGACCCAAGTTATTCAACTATGGTCTTTATTTTTTAAGAAAAAGTATGGCATCTAAAAAAAGTACAATTGAAATTAGCAATCATGGTGTATAACAATAGCCCCACTCTAAGAGAAAACTATACACACTCATGTTTTTATTTTACTTAAAGGGATCAAAGGTATTACCTTTATACAATCTTGATTTGCTGAGCTCGTTAGGTGAGTGTGTATATAGTGATTGACATTATAAGCACCAATAATTATTTTTGATTAATAAGTATTTGATTAAACTTAATTAGGATTTATGATAGATATATTTATTTATTTATTTTAAATGAAGTTTAGTTATCACCAATTAAGATTTAATTAATAATCCTTAATTGGGGTTTAGTATTTTCATCTAGCTAGGGTTTAGCGGTTTATTATTTTTCAACTAGGGTCTAATAAATTCCAATGGAATTTAGAGAGTAACAAAAGGTAAAATAAAATATTAATTTATGCTAATTGCCAGGCAATGGATGAGAGAGAGAGAGAGAGAGAGAGAGCGAGAGTGAAAAGGGGAAGAAAAACATATCATTACTTTTATTAGCCAAATTTCTTTGCTTTCCATACGAAATCTAGGACGAAAATGTTTGTGAATTTCACGGTGGGCCCTTGCACATTGGGTTCATATCAACCGCTAAATACATTATTGGGACATACTTGGGTCAGCCGGAAGCACCGTGCGGCCGGGCTAAAACAATGACACTTTTATTTATAAATTGATACTTTTCTATATAAAGATTGACACTTTTAAAAATTATCATTTTATTCGTAAAATAATTATGTTAAAGATTGACACTTTTATTCATATAGATTGACACTTTTCTGTATAAAGATTGACACTTTGGGCCCGGCCGCACGGTGCCTCCGGCTGACACAAATTTTTGTCTACATTACTCCCTCCGTCCCCCTTCAATTGTCCAGTTTGACTTATTGACTTTTTGGCACGTATTTCCACCGAGCCGGGAAACGAGTTATAAAATATAATTTTGAAGTATTGTTTCTTCAAAATTATATTTTATAACTCGTTTCCCGGCTCGGTGGAAATGCGTGTCAAAAAGTCAATAAGTCAAACTGGACAATTGAAGGGGGACGGAGGGAGTATTAGTGTTGTCCACAGTTGATAGAGATGGTTCATGTATATAAATCATATATATATATATATATATATATATACAGTGGCGAAACCACGTTATGTAGTGGTGGGTCAAATGCTTCACCTCAAATTTTTTTTATTAATACTAATTATGTAGTATAATTTTATAGAAAGTATGTATAAATTTTAAAAATTACACATTGTTTGCCCCACCTTACCCTCGAGCAGGGCCTGGCTTCGCCCATGTATGTATATATATATTCTACATTCTCTCATATGAAAAACAAAATATTAATCTTTCGAATCTAGTAAGCTTTTGAAAGCATGGCACGCACCTCCGATGATAGCGGCAGCAGCAGTAACACGGTAGTAGAAGATTCCGGGCGGCGGCACGTGCTGCACAGAGTGCCGCCGCCGCTACGGAAGAACAAGGCGCACATCTACGACCCGGTGGCGGTTCCCCTCGGCCCCTACCACCACAGCCGGCTGCCGGAGTTCCATGTAGCGGAGCAGCTCAAGCACGAGCTACAAGATCTGTTTTGCGGCGGCGACGGCGACAAAGCCAGATTCCTGCTCGGGGAAATCTCTGAGAGGGTGGAGGAGATCAGACATTTCTATGGCGGAGCAGCCGGGTACGACGACGAGGAGCTGGCCGAGATGATGCTTCGCGACGCCTGCTTCGTCGTATGCTGCCTGACGAACCGAGCTAGGTACGTCGGAGTTTTCTCCCGGCGGCTGGGGATGTACGGAGCTCTGTTCACGTACAGAGACATCTTTGCGCTGGAGAACCAGATCCCTCTCTGGCTCTTCAACTTGTTAATGTCCTCAACCTATGAAGGCGCGGCGCAGCTTGCCGTACATGAGTGCATTCGTCTATGAGGACACGACCACGATGACGGAGCTCCCATGGGAAGAAGGTGGAGAGGACGAGCCTCTCCACCTTCTCGAAGCCCTACACAGGACCATCCTCCGCCCCCTCAGTAACAGCAACAGCAACAACAACAACAACGATGAAAGAGCGATGGGAATCAGCAGCTTGCAGTTCAAAAATACCCCCTTCCGTTCTGCGACTGATCTGAGGGCGAAGGGCGTCCGCTTCAAGCCGAGCTCGCGCTGCCTGAAGGACGTGGCCTTCTTCTCCTTCACCACCCACGGGCGGCTCCAACTCCCCATCTTCCGCGCCTCACACATTAGCAAGGCCTTCATCTCGAACTTCGTCGCGTTCGAGATGTTGTCAGACGTGACGACGGAGATGGGCGTGGTGCGGTACGTGAACCTAATGAAGGCGCTGCTGGCTCAGGCGGAGGACGTACGTGTCCTCCGGGTGGAGGGGGTGCTGTACAGCATGCTGGCGAACGACGAGGAGGTGGTCCGGCTGTTCCGGGACATCGACAAGCTCGGGTACTCCAACCACGGGCTCTTTGATGAGGTGAGGAATAGGATCGAGGAGCACTGTAACCACAGGACCAAGACGTGGATGGCGGAGTTTCGTAGCACTTACTTTCGTTCTCCGTGGACGCTCACCGCTCTCTTGGCTGTTATCTTTATTCTGTGCCTTACTTTTATCCAGACTTACTACACCATCTATCCCAGAAAAAGTTAGTTTAGTTCTAGGGATAAAATGCATGCAAAATAGTTATTTAAGACAACTATAAAATTTTAGTCACCAACTTAAAATAATATGCAAAAGACCAACTTAAAAATATATAAATTTTAGTCACTATCTACTTTATGAGACAACTACGCTATGTAAAATTACCTTGAGGCTTGATCGAGCTCGATTTTTTTTTTCCTTTTCTTTTTTCTTTTTTAAAAGAGGATCAATAATAGTTTTCCATTTTCCCCTTATGGTGATTCGAACTCCCGACCTCTTGGTTGGAAGGGAAACGTCTTACCAACTGAGTTGTGCTTCGTTATCACTCGATCGAGCTCGATTGCCTCTATACCTTTTCGAAGCTCTGCACGGGGCTATCCTCCACCCCGCTAGCAACAACAAATACTACGTCGAAAGAGCGACGGGAATCGGCAGCTTGTAGTTCAAAAACAACCTTTCTGTTCAGTGATAGATCCAAGGGCGAAGGGCATCTGCTTCAGGCCGAGGTCGCGCTCCGGCATCAACACCTATTTTCAGACTCCGTGCACAGAACTACTTCACCATCAATCCTAGGGCTTGATTATTCGAGTTTTATTCCATTGATTTTTCTTTGCTGTTTTTAGGGTTTTTTCCTTCTTTAGATGGTGATGACTGTAATGGTGGATGGAAGCCAGATAATATGTGGTATCATATCTTGTCTCCATTTTGATGTCATCATCGTGTTTTAATTTTCAATTTCTATTTAATTTTATGTATTTTTCTTTAATAAATTTAAATTATAATAATTCAGTTTAGTTTTATAATTACTTTAGAGTTCACTTATCCAATTAGAGTTTATAATTATACTTTTATAAATTTGACTTTAGAGAGAGTGACCAAAGTAACCATTTTAATAAGTAAAATGATTAAAATAGCCATTGATAAATAAAAGGTATAATAATAGCCATATTTTGCATTTAGTACCAGATTTGCCCTTATATTAGTGTATTCAATAATTAATAAAAGATAATGTGAACGGATTAATTTGATTTCTACATACTATTAGTTTTAATTATATTATTATTTATAAAGTTAAAAAATATTATACTATAATTTTGATTTTTTTTTATATTATATAACTAACAAAAGTTCAATTAAATACTAAAAATAATTATAAAAACCCTAACTAATTGGATAAGTGAACCCTAAAAAATAATTATTAAATAAATTAAATTATTATAAATTAAAATTATTGACATATATTTATAAATATATTTCCAATTTCTGATTTGAATTCTAATTATATATTAATTCTAATTAGTTAATAGAATATAAGGACAATTTTGGTACTTAATGCAAAAAAAGGCTATTATTATATCTTTTATTTATCAATGGCTATTTTAATCATTTTACTTATTAAAATGGCTATTTTGGGGATTAACACTTTATAAAATACATAAAAATTGAAAATCAATTTGATTGTTTTTTTACAAAATATTGAAAAATAACAACGGTTCATCAAATCATAGTAACAAAGATTCATTAATCCAATTAAGATATATGATTATTTTTTAGCATATTTTCTTCATTTTTAAGTAATAAATTTAAAATTAATAATAATAAATAAATAATAACTTCTAATTAAATTGATGAACTCTAATCAATTAGCGTAAAAATAAATCGAATCATAATATCGAGAATTAAAAAAAAAAAAAAAAAAAAAAAACCATAGATTCGATTTTGGTAAATACAGTAGTTAATACATAATACTGAGGATAGAGGATGTCAAGTGCATAGTATGGAGGATAATGAATCCCATCGATCCCCAACAAACACCCACAATAAAGTTAATCAACTATAAAAGTGCATCTAATCACTTAATTAAAAGAAAGTAATACGCATGACACAGCTGTTTACAGAAAAAGTATGGCGGATATTTTCTTTAAACAAAAGAAAGAAATAAACTGAAACAACCATGGTTCTCTTTTGAATAATATTCTTCAAACAACCGCATTATTTGTGACGAATATATATATTATGTATACTGCACGCGTACTATGTTTAATTTTCCTAGCTTATGGGTTGGTGAGTTAAGGATTCTTACGGAGTTAAAACTCGTAATTAACTCTCCGGTTTTGCATATTGGACGCCACCGACGGCGGCGGCGGCAACAGCAGCAATAACATACAAGTAGCAGTTCCTGTGCTGCATGGCGAACCAGAGTAAATATATCGGAGTAGTTTCTCACCGCCTGAGAATGTCCGGAGCCTTGTTCATGTATAGTGAAATCTTCAGGCTGGAGAATCAGATCCCGCTATGGCTCATCAACTTGCTGACGTCCTCCACGGCGGACGACGGCAACCAGTTGGAGCTCCGTCAGTACTTGAGTGTGTTTGTTTACGGAAACACAACACGACAAGCATGACGGAG
Source organism: Mentha longifolia (assembly GCA_001642375.2). Taxonomy (NCBI): domain Eukaryota; kingdom Viridiplantae; phylum Streptophyta; class Magnoliopsida; order Lamiales; family Lamiaceae; genus Mentha; species Mentha longifolia. Next base: position 24,804,719 of record CM038117.1, on the reverse strand, counting down.
CTCCCCTGGGGAGGAGAAGGTGGAGAGGACGAGCCTCTCGATCTTCTCGAAGCTCTGCACAAAACAATCCTCCACCTCAACAACCAACAATAACAACAACATTAACAACAGCGACAAAAGAGCGACGGAAGCCATAAACCGTCAGTTCATCAACAGCCCGTTCCGCTCAGCGACGGATCTGAAGGCAAAAGGCGTGAAATTCAAGCCGAGATGGCCTTCTTCTCCAACCTCGTCGTCACGTTCGAGATGTCCTCAGACGCGACTAGAGAGATGGGCGTGGTGCGGTACGTGAACTTCATGAAGGCCCTGCTGGCGGGGGCGGAGGACGTACTCCGGGAGGACGGGGTGCTGTACAGCGTGCTGGCGAGCGACGAGGAGGTGGTCCGGCTGTTTCCGGGACATCACACGCTCGGGCACTCCAACCACGGGCTCTTTGACGAGGTGAGGAATAGGATCGAGGAGCATTGTAACCACAAGGCCAAGACGTGGATGGCGGAGTTTCGTAGCACTTACTTTCGTTCTCCGTGGACGCTCATCGCTCTCTTGGCTGCTATCTTTATTCTGTGCCTCACTTTCATCCAGGCTTACTTACTACGCCATCATCAACCCTAGGAATAACTCGATTTTTGCATTGAGCTTGAAAGATGATTAGATAGTTTTCAACTACATAGAGGCGTGGAGGAGGACACGTCTTTTTTTTTTTTTTTTTACCATTTGTCATGGAATTTGAGTAGTCCAGAAACTTGGGATTGGGCTATAAAGGATAATTAAGGTTTCCATCTAATGGCTTCACGTGGGGACATTTTGATTTGGGCTTACCTTGTCCAAAACAAGAATGATATTTACGGTCCAGTGGCAGTCCCCATGCGACCCTAGGAGTCTGGGGGGTCTTAGCTGGTTGCTTTCTCCACCTACGGCCAGCTCCACCTCCCAAAACACCGAAAACTTCATCGTTCGAGATGTCGTCGGACTTGTTACCCTACGTGGAAAAAAAATAATTAAACATCACTTAAAAATTGTTCCACATATCATTAATTTGCGAACACAATAAGTTTAAATGTGCTTAGAATTTGTATTTTGAGAATATATGGAGTATATATTTACACTAAAACGCTTTTCCTACCCATCGTAGGTATAATGTGGTATATATTTTTAATAGGGTTTATTCTTTTTTTGTAAGGTTTAAGGTATATATTTAAAATACAAGTATTTCATTAACAAAAGAATGGCCGGATTGATTTTAAACAAGAAAGTATACTCACAGTAAGTAGGGGAATATTCCTATATATCCTCACTCACATTTGGCCACGTTTATAGTGTTAATATTTCAAAATGTAGTGGGGTCGCATAGAATGGTACTACTATAACTATCTTATATATCGTTCTGATGGTCTCAATTTTGATGTTGCATTTTTTATTGCACTATCAGATGATTGCCATGTGTTTAAAATACTTCTAAAATCAGCAATAACTAGAATTCCATAAACAAAATACTAATTTCGAAAGTTTTTTAAACATAAGGCGATCATTTATGTATAATAGATGTAACGTCAAAATGCAATAGAAATCCGAATTCCCCGCGATGATACCACAAGAACTATTAAATAGTTCCAACTGCCACAAATTTTCAAGCGATTCTCAGAGCAACTTTTCAATAAATTGAAATCTTTAAAGCAAAAGCTGGTGCTACTTACCATGAATTCAAATGTTCGCACCATGAAATTAATAATTGACCAAAGTACTAGGTGGAGAGAAACCATTGTACGTTATTCAAAGGTGGAAAAAAAGTTACAGTAGATATTTTTCTTTGAACTAGCATGTGAAACGTGCGTTGCACGTTGAATCTATCGATTTTAGAAGTATATAATCTTACAAAGAAAAAATTAAAAAAAAAAAAATTTGGCTAGCTCAAGTAGAAGCCTTGAAATTATAACTTATTTATTTCCATATATTGTATGAGCTTCAAGCAGCCTTTGTTTTTCTAATTTCGAAAATTGCCGCTGTGCACAATTCAAAATTTGATAAGGTAGCTTAACAGTCAAAATGAGTACACAATTCAAAATTAATACAAGCAAATATCAAATGTAGCTTAATACCCTATGAAACAAAAAAAAAAGAAAAAAAGAAAAAAAAAGAAGCAAATCCTCATACATCTTAATGAATAAATTCCTCCTAACCAAAAATTTCATGTTGGTTCCCCGCATGCATTATCTGAACATCATTAATCAGCTTACCACATGGCTCTCACTAAAAGAAATAAATGAGTATTTCTTATGAAATATAGTGCATCATAGTATAGTATGCAAGAATACATGTATTTCTTATCTGAAATATAGTACATATATGTATATGAAATCTATGTGTTACACTAATGAACAAAAATCTCAAAGCAGCATCTGAATGTCAAATCTAATCGAACTGAATGGTCCAATTCAGTTTTGACCATGAAAAGTCATAATTATATATATGGATGATAGTGCTTCATCATCTTCCGTAAGATGCTTGGAGTCACTTCTTTCATATATTCCATCCTATGTATCATTTCTAACTTCATCGATCATCCATACCTAGAGAAACCGGTTTAATTGCTCCATTGGCTGATATGATTTGCAATACCGATCACAAATTTTGCAAAGACATGCGTGATGGCAATATTTGACTTTTGGTGTAGCATATTTTGCAGTTCTTTTCCTTCATTTTTTGCCAAATCTTCCCATAGACATATTGGTCTGTAAAAAGAAAAATAAAAAATTTAATACATACATACATATATATATCTATAATATGAAATTAAATTAAAATATAATATAAAATTAAATCATTTAAGAGCATAAAATAAGTAACTTATTTTTTGTTTCTGATAGTAATGTTTCTCACAGTCTAAGATTTTCCTTCAGTTTTCCCATTAACGACTTTGGTGCCTTCAATTCATACCACAACTCCCGTAATATCTGTGCAAGGTCATATTCATTAAATATAATCATATATAACATATAATATATGTTTAAAATCCATGCGTATGTGAATCTAGGGGTGAGTATTTGGGTTTCGGATCGGGTGTTTTTAGTAAAAATTGAAAAATAAAAAAAATCGGATTTTGAAAAATACACCCGAACCCGAACCGAATTGAAAAAAACTCAAACCTGGAAACCCGAAATTAATTTCAGTTTTTACCCGAAATCCGAATTATTTTAAAAATATAGAAAGTATATATTTTGCTTTATTCACTTCTAAATTTAATCAAAGCTAATTTCCATCCAAACTCAATACTAATAATATTTTACTACAATAAAATCGTAATAGCAAAATTATCCATAATCCATTACAATGCCTATTATCCATAATCCATTGATAAATATTACAACCTGAGAAGAGAAGAATGAAAACCTAGTTATTTTATTAGTTTTATAAATTTTATATAAATATATAATATATTAATAATAATTCTAATAAATATAAATTTGGGTTTCGGATTTTCAGGTTTAAAAAAAATATCCAAACTCGAAACCCGAATAGCACAACCGAATAAACCTAAATTTGTGAAAAAACCCGAATAACCCGAACTGAATTTTTATTTCGGTTCGGTTTTCAGGTTTCGGCTAAGAGTGCTCTCCCCTATGTGAATCTTGAAGGTTGATGAATAACATTGGAAATAATTTTTTTCACAACATAAAATTTGTATTGCACGTTCCAAACTCTGCTTTTCCCGCTATTGGTTTCATCGTTTAAGAGCATAATAATATAAGTGGCTTACTTTTTGTTCCTGATAGTAATGTTTCTCATAAGTTTTTCCACTAACGACTTTGGTGCCTTCAACTTGTTCCATAGCTCCCGTAATATCTATGCAAGGTCATATTCATTAAATATAATCATATACAACATATAACATATGTTTAAAAATCCATGCGTGTGTAAATCTTGAAGGTTGATGGATAACATGTGAAATTATACTTTACGTGTTTTGGGTTATGTGAAAATAGTACGATCTCAATATGAAGAACGACAGAGCATAGAATGATGTATATTAACTAAACTTTAGGTTAACGAAAAATCCATGAAATTATGCAAATTTTACATGTTCATCTATTTTGAATAACACCAAGAAAGAAAGAGAAAAGTCTGATTAAAAGCACACGTCTCATAAACTCAATTAGACAGATAGCAAGAATATGAATAGATGGAACTCACCATAAATCTATAGTACAATTTGATAGATTATTCAAGTGAATTTAAATGAATCGAACCCCCTCTTGCGCCTCAATCTCTATGAATTTCTGATCCACAGCTCGGAACTTTAATCTTTTTCATCTCCAATTGAGAATATGAGAAAGATACAAAAAGCGTCTCCCCAAACTGTACTATTATATTAAAAGAATAAGACTTTAAAATGTATGAAATCATCTATTTAAAAGATAAACTATAGAACACTAAAAAATATATGGGAATAATAAAATAAATATTAATTATTATTTGGAATTTAAAGCATCAATAAAGATGATGATAAGGCACGATCCTTTTTAATTTTTTCATCCGTAAAACTACCAAACTTTAGGTCAACTAAAAAAAATATTAACTAAACTAATAACATATATTAAATTACATTATTACCCTTAATTTAAAATATATTATAAGGATATAATAGGCGATGTACATTTTGTAAAACAAGACTCTTTTATATATTGGTATAGATACAACATATGGCCCACCACTTTAATTTAAATTCAACTCATTTATTCCATACTTCACCCCTTTTAAACTCATTATAAAAAATACGTATTAAATATCATGCCACAAAAAATGTGCATGATTTTGGTGGATGATGATGTAAGTGCAACAACTCATATAAAATATAGTGTAAAAATTATATATCCGAGGTTTAATTTGACATAATATATAGCATCCAAATCTTTTTTCATTATATAATTTTATATGTTGTCATTTTGTTGACAATTAAGCATACCCAACAAACTATTAAAAAAAATCAATATTTATTCTTAAAAATTATTAAATTTAAAATAAGTAACATATTATATGCATGTAATATAGTGGTATTTTTCATCTATTTAAGGGCGACAGACTTGGATTGACTCAACATCCCCTTATGCCAAGAAAATTATAAATAACATAAACGTTTAAAATTTATACTCAATATATCTATATTTTAATAATAAAGCATATAAGTTATAAGCCTTGAGTCTTTCTATGATATATGTTCATCACATATAAAAATAATCTTATAACGGTTTTTAAAAAAACGAACATATAAATCACTTTGATTCTTTAAAAAAATCAAAATAATTAGAAGATCAACAATAAATTGAAAAAGATAAAGCTCAAGCCCAAAACTTTCCATATCAATATTAAGTTTTATATATGAATCTAATCTAATGAAAATGTTAGTTTATGAACAATGTTATTCAACAAAAGCTAATAGAGTTGGCACATATCAACAAGCATATTAACATGTACATTCAAATACACCGATATATTCATGTATATATATATATATATATATATATATATATATCAATTTATTTTATGTCATTAGTATTGCAAGAAGTTACACAATTCATCCACAAAAAAATGTTGTACCTTTTTTTTCGGCTTGTCCTAAAAAATTATTGCAATTCCCTTTTGGGCATATACCTCACCCACTACTATATTAGTTTTAAACCTTGTTCAATCCATTTATTTACATAAAAACGACACATGACCCACAAACTTTACCTACTACTCTTAATTTTGAATCCGTTATATCCAATTATTTATAAATAAATAAAAAAGCACACATGTATGTCCTTTTCTGAATTCAAACAACACTTTACTAAATAGTTCTTAAAATCTGTGTCGAAGTTATATATATGTCACAATTTTTATGGGCAGAGGGATTATATCATTATTATGCAAGATATATTAGATATTGGATAGTAGAGAAAAAGAGAGTAGTTGCTTATATTAAGTTCACCTATGAATCTAATCTTATGAAAATGTTAGTTCATGAACAATGACATTCAACAAAAGTTGGTACAATTTGTAAGTGCATCTTAAAATATTTTTGCACAAACTAATCATTGTTTTTGGAGAATTATTTTTTCTTTTGCTTGATCATTTTTTAGTTTAATTAGTTAATATTTCAAGTCGCTGCACAACTTTAAATTTAGATTTATACACAAAGTAACATATGTAGTTGTTCTTTCTTGAATTTTTTTTTTATTAATATACTCATGGAGAGCACATAGATTTCTTCATAGAAGATCAATGTTATCATTACTATTAATTCCAATTTGAAAAAGTGAAGTTCTAATTCTAAGTCAAAATATAGTCCATGTGGCATACAGTGTGTGATCTAATAATTTTAATTGTGAAATTTAAAGACATTATTTTAACATAAAATAAGTTTGTTGTCAGTTTTAGACATGCATATATTTTATTTTTTTTCTATGTTTATTAAATTGAAAAATATTCGCAGGAGTTGAAATATTATATATCAGTATTAGATAACAATAAGAAAATTTATTTATAATGAATTTTCAATATTTTTTATTGATGTACTCATGAATACTAAATTTTACAATATTAAAAAAAAAAAAAGGTTTCACATATTAATTTTGTTCTTATAAAATGTCATGCTTTTATTATGTATTATAACTAAAGTGTCCGAAAAAGGCAAAAATGAATTGTATACTTCTAAGAAGCAAATACTGTCATATGATTATGAAGAATAGCATACAATTACATTGTGTCATGATACATATAGTAGCACATGCAATCTAAAATAATATGGCATATACTAAATAGTCAATTTTATTTTGAATCATAAACATTAGTTTAAGTAGTCTATATTATTTAAATAGATCTAACAAATTAAGTAGCTTAAGGATATAAAAAAGCTATAAAAAAAAAAACATATATTTTATATAAGTATAAATTTTACTATATCTAATTTGATACAATTAAAGCTACAAGACGAATCACCTTCACATTTACCAACATACAAATATATAATTGAGGTTGTGATGTTGAAAAAAAGGAAGAAAAAATATATCGTCACTATTATGGTGTCTAATAATAAAATATTAGATTGATGCATAGATTCCTAATATTATATATTATGTGCATGCTTCAATAGTTCTAGATAGATTCAATAGTTCAATGCACATATTATATAATATTTCAATAAAATCAATGTTAATCTATCCATACCATAATTATATTGTATATATCGTGTAACTTCAATGCATATATACAGTATATGATATTTCTAATAAAATCAATGCAAATCTATCTATGTATACCATAAATAAGTATAATATAATATTATTACAATAATATCCTTAAATTAGATTAATAGTAAGAACATAATAGGTGATGTACATTTTGTAAAACAATGCTCTTTTATATATTATAGTATAGATAAGCCTTGACAACCTGGATAGTGTGACACAGCCACGTGTTGTAGTCCTTGAAAAAAAATCAAGCGAGAGAAGCATTCAATTTAATTTTCTTCATAAATGCCCAGCTACCTAAAACAAGTACCATATATAACTCGAGAAACTACCTCCATATAGAACATTAAACAACAAAATCAGAGAAGATAATGATGGATTAAGAACTAACACGCGATTAGCAAGAAATATTTTTTAAAGAAAAAGATAATATGCAGATAGATCGGGAAAAAATTAAGATACAACCAAAAAAATCATTTCCACCGGGGTGAATCAGAAGAAATTAACGAATTTAACTAATCATATAAAATAAATTACCGATAACACTAATGAGCACATGATAGTTCGAAATTTTAAATAGTCCAGAAAATTGGGATAACGAAAATATTTCTTCAAGAGTTGAAATCTATTTTTGTTTTTCTAACATTTCATATTTTCTCATCACTACAATAAAAATGTCTAGTAGTGACACAATTTTAGTGACACAATTTTAGTGACACTAGTGACATCTTGAGAGGTGTCACAAAATTTGCTACAACTTTAGTGTAGCAAAATTTAGTTACACACACATGCATCTATAATATTTTGTGAGAGTTAGGATTTTTTTAATATTTAAAATGTAAAAATAATGTGTTATTGTCTACGTAGCACTCCGGTTGCCACGTAAGATTGAGTTCATCGGAAAATTAACCTAAATATTGTGGATGAAACAAAATAAAAATTTAATGATAATTATGAAACAAATTAAAGTTTAGTGATAATTTTGCAACACTTAACATACTTCAGTGATATTTCATAAATTTACCCCCGTTCTTTCTTAAAGAAAATTGCTAGAAAAAAGAAAGAGAATCGCTAACTCACCACCCATTATCCATCGATATTTTTTGGATAGTGAATTTGCAATCTAAATTTGTTGGGCAATTTTATGAAACTGTTGTTATAGCTTGAAGCACGCAAAAATACATAAAATATCCACATGCACACGCTTAATTAAATTTATACTTCTTTTTGATATTATAGAAGTATAAATTTAATCCTTGGAGACACAAGATTTTTTTTGGGGTTTTGCTCAATTGCAACTCTTTTTTTTTTTATAAATATTTTTTAATTATCACTAAATATATCATAGTTAGTTTGATATTTTTAGCATTTTATCGATGGATTTTTAGGCCAATGAATAGAGTTCTGATAGAAATAATCATCAATCTGGTATTATTAGGTAGCTAAATATGTCATATTTATTAAATACTATAAATATTACTATTATTTAGCACGTCCAATAACATATAACATAATAACAACATATATATACAATTTATGACGTCATAAACAAACTCTTTCAATATGTCATGCATGCTTACGTAAATTTTGGAAATATTATTCACATGTTGTGTTTACTCCATCTGTTTGTTTTTAAGTGTTTTAGTTATTATTTTTGTTGGTTATTTTTAAATGTCCCATTTCAGAATTTGATGACATAATAGCTATATTTTTCTAATTTTATCCCTATAATTAATGTTATATATAAGGTGGTGTGCTGAAAAAGAGAATAATAAATAAAGTTAAAATGCAAATTTACACATTTTCTTGTTATTTGCAATTTGTTGACCGAAACACTAAAAAAAATAGAGGGACTATCTATAAATACCATAAGAGACGACTCACGAAAATACAATAAAATACGAACGTAGTATTTGTCTCCATACTCCATGGTCCATAGACTCCATACCAACAAAATCTGCTATAAAACCTGCTGTTCTTCATAATCAAAAGCTAGTAAACTCTACTCGTATACATAAATATGAGAGAATTCTCAACAAAAGATATTGACGGCTACGTCGCCATTGATGTACAACCTGTACTGCAGAGAGTACCAGCGCAGGTGCGAGAAGGCAAGCGCCAAATTTACGATCCTGTCCTCGTCTCCCTCGGCCCCTACCACCACGGCGATTCCCGCTTCCAGGAGGTGGAGGACCTCAAAGAAGACATCGTCGCCGAACTCTTCTCACACGGCGGCGATCAGAAGCTTCTAGAAGAGATCCGAGCTCAGTCACGCGACATCAGAACCTTCTACGGCGGAATACCAGAGGATTCCGTCGACGACGAAGCCTTAGCTCGAATGATGCTCCGCGACGCCTCCTTCCTCGTCTACTGCCTGAGGAAGATGGCCGACCACGGCGGCGACTGCACCGTCCTCCGCCGCCTCGGGATGTCGAGGCTCGCCTTCGTGCTCCGCGATTTCTTCATGCTGGAGAATCAGCTGCCGTTCTCCGTTCTGAAGAAGGTGGTGGCGTCGACGCCCGGCGACGAATTCGAATCGATCGACGCGTTTTTCCACGAGAAAATCATCTCGATTATCAATTGCTGCGATCCGAATTTCGGCGGCAGAGATCTGTATGGGAAAATCCCCAAATTTGAAAAGGCAGAGCATCTCCTTGACGCGTGCCGTACAACTCTAGTGCCAACCAACGAAGAGGCGGTGGAGAATCCGTCGAAACCGGCGAGTCCGGCGGCGAAAAGCCAATCCGGGTCGGTGACGGATCTGAAAGAAAAGGGGATCCATTTCTGGCCGACTAGATCCATCTTCTACTGCCTGAGAGCGGCGAATCGGCCGGCGAAAAGCCAATTCCGGTCGGTGACGGATCTGAAAGCGAAGGGGATCCATTTCCGGCCGACGAAATCCAACTCCTACTGCTTGAGAGACGTCGAATTCAAATCCCACTCCTTCTACGGGAAGCTCCGCCTCCCAATCGTGCTGCTCGACAACAAAACGAGCGTCGTCTTCTCCAACATAATCGCCATGGAAATGGCTCCGGGAAGCTCCACCGACTTCGCGGTGACGTCGTACGTGAAGTTCATGAAGTCGCTGATAATGAAGGGGGAAGATGTGAAGGAGCTGAGGGAGAAGGGGATTCTGGTGAGCTGCTTGGCTAACGACGAGGAGGTGGTGAAGATGTTTCAGGATCTGAACACGGAGGGATCGTGCCGGAAAGATATTTTTCGATCGATTAGAGAGAGAATCAACGAGCACTGCAGAAGCAAGACGAAGACGTTCAAGGCGGAGCTTCTTCATACCTACTTCCGGAGCCCATGGACGACCATAGCTCTGCTCGCTGCCATCTTGATTTTGTGCGTTAATTGTCTCAATTTTCTCCTTAATTATTACAAATTCAGTCGCTCACGACTCAACAGAGGATGATGAAGAAGATTGTGTCTGGAGATTATCGTGTGTGACTGTGTGTGTATAAGTGTTTGTTATGTATGCATTATTATGCAGTGTATAGTAAGAGATTGAGCAGTGGGATTTGCAATTTGTGTAGAATTATAGGATCTTTTTACATACAATAAAAGCTATGTAGCCACACTATGGCTGACCATAATGGGATTATTTTTGTAATTTTACTTTTACATAAGTAATAGAATATTATAAATATTTAATGGGTTAGGCTCAAGATTCATGGATATCTTTTTTATTCATATTTGAGGTATAAAATAATAAAAAGGTTCATGAATCTTGAGCCGGAGTTAGTTTTCATAAACCAAAATATTGATTATGGAAATATTATTAACTCATATGGCGATCATCGGTCGATGCAACAGAAGATGCAAAGATACAACACTTAAATATTGCATTTTTTTTACGAATTTGATAAGGGGACTTGACTCTTAATTTCTTTCAATCTTTTTTTTTTTTAATAATTTAAGGCTATGGAATTATTATATGTGTGCTAATGAACAAAAATATTTTTTTTATCAAGCATTTAACTTAATTATGCGATTGTCTGGCCATAATCTGGTTTAATTAAAAAACCAGTTAAATCAATATTGGTTTACTTAAAAAACCTGTTTATTACTAACTTAAATTACCATTTTGTCCTTGTTATATTTTGACTCCAAATTTAGTGGATTTGCCACCTATGTATTTTCTCTTCATTAATTTCATGTTAATAAATAATAAAATATTTATTTCTATTCAATCTATCATTGATGAAGCCTTTTTCTCTTTGAAACAAAAAAAAATCATCTCAAGCTTAATGAACAGTCGAAACAAGTTCAGAGCTTATCTCTCACAAAATACTTCTTCTTCTCCACTTGACTCTCACAATTTGTGTGGCAACGTTTGCCCCCTCAATTCTCGTCGAACCACCGGCACATCAAAGAACTATCCTTCTCTTGTGGGAATTTCAGCAAACTGTTTATGAGCATATGCTTTACTTCTATTATCTTACTTCCTTATCTATTTTTTAGTTTTTGTTCCACATCTACACTGTATGAGAGTTTTTCTTTGATTTTATAGTCTTTTCCTTCTTGTAAGCTCAGAACTTGAGCCTGCCATCCCGTAAAGATTGCTTCCCTTCCTTCTTTGGTATGTTTGCAACCAGTCCCAGTTCTGACATTTTGATGGCCCTAGACGAAAAAATAAATAAAGGCCCCTCAAATTATTAAAATTTAAATTTTAAAATAAGAATTTTTTAAACATATTCAAATCGATTCCAAAATATAGAAAAACATATGTAGTAGCTTGAAATAATTTTGAAACAACATACGTATGTAAAGGAGAAAAACCCATTATGTTCCCACGGGAAATACATTAAATTTTTGTGTAAAAGGTAGCAATCCATCATTTTCATTTCATTAAATAGAAAGAGAAAGAAAGAAAAAAAAAACAGTATTAATACTACGTCATTGTCTAACGTTTGATTTTTTTTTTTTCTTTCTGAAATGATAAATAAAAAGAATAATAAATTACCCAAAGATACGTCTTTCCCCATGAAGGGATTCCAGTGGCTCCTTCGTGATCAAGGATCCATTTCCTGGCCCTGGCCATGGCGCCGTTGTTGTCATCGGGTCCGTGCCCGAGTAACCGTACGTAGCGCCACGCAGCTAAGCGCTGATCCAATCATTGTACTGTGGCCTTCTATGTGAAAATAAAATCCCCAGCCCCCGTCCTCATTCTACATAAAAGGTACAACACCGTTATGCGTCGTCTTTCCTTTTTTTTATTTTTTATTAATAATTTAATTTAATTTGAAATTATCAGGTTTTGATAAAATTACCTGGTGGTTGAGGATGTAGCGGGCAAGCTCCCTTATGTGCTCCTTTGTAAGCACCGTATTGTCGTGTTGAGAGTTCCACTTATGTATAGAGCAATTAGCTATCACGCAAAACGTGCCAACGTTTAGTTTACACTATTCTAAGGGGGATTTAAATGATACAAAAATAAAATGTGAATATTTATATACTGATAAGTTATTTATTTAGCATTTTGTGCTGCAGCAGTAACAGATCTAAACACAAGTAGTCAAACAAAAGGTGTAAAAGTATAAAAATGCGCCTTCTTCAAACAATCCCCATACTCCTCCACCATTCCACTCGCAATAATCGCTTTAGTTGCAAGAGCGCAGTCCCAGTTCTGGCCTTCCGAAACTCTGCATCTTCATACCATCCTCAGCCAGCCACAAGTAATCAGCCACAATTAAGAGTCAAGTTCCCTTATCAAATTCGTAAAAAAAAATGCAACATTTAAATATCGCATCTTTGCATTTTATGTTGCATCGACCGATGATCATCTTATGTGTTAAGAATATTTTCACAATCAACATTTCGGATTATGAAAATTAATAATTGTTGTTGATTATTAATTATTGCTGATTATGGAAATATTCTTAACATGAAACGATGATATGTTGATGCAATAAAAAAATACAATACCAAAATGTAATAGAAGATCACCGAATCTTGAAATTTGGAGAATTTTAAGGATTCGGATCCTCTATTACATCTTTAGATAATTGTCACGTGTTCACAATATAGTTCCTAAACCAACAATAATTAAAAAAATTCATAATAAAAAATGAGTAATTTTGAAAATATGAATACTTGACAATCATTTAATGGTGCAATAAAGAATGTCACTTTATAAGGCAAGACAATAGAGGATCTAGATCCGAATTTTAATAGTCCAGAAACTTGGGATTGGGCTTGAAAAATTAGTTATGGTTTCAATCTAAGGACTTCACGTGGGGACATGCGTGTTGATGATTTGGGCTAGGTTTTACGTACATTTATCCAAGAATTTCTTTTCTCGACCACATATAATTTCACGTTTCTTTTCATGACCAGATCAGAAGCATGATTAATTAATGTATTTTTCTTATTAAAAGTATAGAACTGCATGCATGCAATAGAAGCAAAGTAGACATTTAATTACAACAAGCAAAGTACAAATACCTTGCTTCTCCTTTCCATTTCGGTAATTAAAGATCCAAAAACCAACTATATATATAATTAACCATTATTAGCAACTAATTCATTATTTCAACACCCAAATTAAATACCGTCGCAGTCGCCGAAATGGAGAACCGCACCGATGTAGAAGCCGGAGTTTCAACTTCCCATGACGACGGCGGCGGCAGCAGCAGCGGCTCGCCGCTGCCGGAGTGGATGAAAGTCCTACACAGAGTGCCGCCGCGACTGCGGGAGAAGAAGAAACACTTGTACGAACCCGCCGTCGTCTCCCTGGGCCCACTCCATCACGGCCGGCCCCACCTACAGGAACTCGAAGAATTCAAGGAGAAGCTCTTGACAGTCATGCTTAAGGAAGAAGACCGGCGCCTCCTCCTCCACAGCAAAATCCTCAAGAGGATAGATGACGTCAAGCATTTCTACGGTGGACTGTAGAGGGGAGAGCACGGCGACGAGGCGCTGGCTTCGATGATGCTTCGCGACGGCTGCCTCCTCCTATACTGCATCGAGCTCAGCGCGGCGGCGGAGAAAGAAGCAGATAAGGCGGAGGCGGTGGAGAAATCCATGCTTCTACTTCGATACTTGGGCTGGTTCCAAGCGAATTTGATGACGTGGGATTGTCTGAAGCTGAAGAACCAGATCCCTTGGTGGGTGCTGACGTCACTAGTCGGCGACGGCCGGAGAGAATTGATCCGACGGTTCTTGAGTTACCAGACTTGCGGCAACTACTCACAACTGAAGTACCTCCTCTGGGAGGAAGAGGACGACGACGGTGCTCAACCTGTGCACCTTCTAGAAGCTCTTCGTCGTCACATCATCCTCGTCTTCAATCCGGACGCTGGATACGGAACGATCAATAGTACTCTTGACGAGGCCGAGAGTATCATTGATCGTCATTTACCCCGCGCCATATCCAACGTCTACTGCAGCTGGACATGGCGGGGGAGGCGGAAGAGCTCGCGGCCGCTTGCCATACTCTACTCACTCGGGGAAGGGGAAGCGGCCGTTCCGCACGGCCACCGAGCTGAGAGCGAAGGGCGTCTACTTTAGGCCGAGCTCGGGCTTCCTCCTCGACATCGACTTCACCTCGTACTACTTCTTCGCCGTGCTCTGACTCCCCATAATGGCGGTCCCCAAGGAAACGGAGATAGTCTTATCGAACATGGTGGCGCTGGAGGTGGGCCCCGGGACGGGATCGTGACGGCGTACCTGACGCTGATGAAGTCGATGATCGAGAGGGCGGAGGACGTGAAGGAGCTGCTGGAGAAGGGGATAGTGGTGAGCTTCGTGGAGGACAACGAGGAGATTGCGAGGATGTTGAAGGAGATGGATTCTGGTGGGGATGAGATCAAGATGAGAATCAACCATCACTGCAACAGCAAAGCCAGGACGTGGATCGCCGACCTCGTTAATACTTATTTCCGGAGCCCGTGGACGGCGATGCGATGGCTCTCGCCGCCGCCGCCCTCCTCCTCTGCCTGGCGTTTATGCAGACCTATTTCACCATCAGCACCAACGTCAAGGGAACCTTCGGCTGCTTGGATTCCATCAACTGACGAGAGAAAATCAAATGTGTAAGCGTTCGGAGCGGTGATGTTCGAAGTTCTTTCTGGGAGACCTGCGGTGGATGTAAGGCTGGACGAGAAGCAACATAGCCTGGCCGATTTCAGCAGCTTGTTTGCAAGTTTTTGTAGGGATCGGAGGGAGAAGCATACACATTCAGCCATCGGAACGGCCTACCATGGCTGATGTAGTGATGGGACTCGAATTAGCATTGGCGTTGCTGGAGGCCACGAGCTCAGTTAAAGAGGAGGAAGACATAGATGCGGTGGTTGTCGAAGACTATACCAGCTCTACTAGCACTAGAGATAATTCAAAGTGAAGGCTGAATTTGGAAAATATGAAAGTTGAAGAAAACTGTCTGCATTGATCCTCAAGAATCATGGGATGATCAGTAGTTGCAACTTGCAAAGTAACAAATGTGTATCTGAGTGTAGATTTATCTATTCGATCGTTATGTAACAGTCTTGAAGGTGTGCGCACATTTATGCACATGAGCACATAATTAATTACAGTTTTAATTTCACCCTTAAAAACTAAAACACCCGTAAAATCGTGCAATCCTATCGTATTTCATAACCTAGTTATGTTGCGTGCGTTTTGTCAGTAAAACCGATGGAGAGCAAGACTGTTGGAGGGAGACGATAGGGCGGCGACAACGACAAGAAATGGCGGCGATGGCAGTTGGTGTTTAGAGATTTTCACGGCGTTGTCGAAGGTGGTTGCAAGCACGAGAGAGAAAGAGAGAGATGAGGAATGGAGAGGTGGTGAGGCAGCGCCGAAAGGCGAGATGCAGTGGCGGCAGCGCAGAGAGGTGAGGAGAGAATGAGTAAAGAGACAGAGGGCGGTGAAGGGAGAGCGAGAAACCGAGACAGGAATGGGACAGGCCTACTTAGAGGCACGACTGTATAGATATTAGATAGGATAGGATTTAGGTTTTTATTTTTTTATTTTATTAGTTTAATTTTATTAAAGGTATAAATGTCATTTTTGCTTTATGAAAAAGGCTATTTTTGAGTATTCTCACTTAAAACATTGAGTACATGTACTTCCTCCGTTCACCATCTTAAGACCCAAAATTTCCGGCATAGGTTTTAATGCAATATGGTAATATATTAATAAATTAATGTGTTAAAGTGTTAAAATAGGATAATTGTGGGTCCTTTTAAAATTTTTGTGAGTGTTAAAATATTAAAGTATTAAAGTGTAAAGTGATAAAGTTGTGGAGCTATTACTAAAAAAGAAAAATGTCTATAAATGATGGACGTCCGGATATAGTATTAATATCTAAAAATTATGGATGAATAGAGTATATTTATAGCATGTTAGGTCCACTTGTCATTATACAAACTCGCCTTTATCCCGCTAGAGTAGCGCCTCTTTTTAATTTGGAATCCATTATGAGTTATTGTAACAAAATACCCCTTATACTTAATAAAATCAAAATTTGCACACCACTTATGAAAACACAACTTTTGCCCATGAACTAGCAGAGATCACGTGCGTTGTACGTTTTTTTTAAATATATTAAATAGAGTAAAAATAATATGGGCATAAAGTTTAATGTATTTTGATGATATATTGATAAATTAAAGTGTTAAAGTGGAATAATTGTGGGTCCATATGATATTTTTAATTGTATTAAAGTGTTAAAAATAAATTGACAAAGTAATAAAGTGTTAAAGTGATAGGCCCCAAAATGGAAAGGGTCAACAGATCGTGGACGTCCCAATATTTTATTTCTCCTCTGCAACGGTGGTGGTGTCGATGGTGGAGGCGGCGGCGGTCGATTTTTTGCCAATTTGGGCAACTGGAATTTCTAGGGTTCCCGACGCCGCCTCTTCTTGGGCCGGCGATTCCAGCTTCCTCCACCTTCCAGTGACTTCCCTAGGCTCTACTGGTGCCTCCCGCTTGTACCAGTGCTGGGGAGTCTCCAACACTGGTAAGATTTTGGCTCTAAAACTGATGATTATCTGTGCGAATTTGTAAGAATTTGGCAAAATCTCTTATGTTATCATTTGTAAGAATTTATCAAATTCTTACTATCTCTGAAACATTCGGTAATACATTATTTGTTTCTTACCCTTCTCTAGATATTTTGGTAAAAAATTGGTAAAAAAATTACAATTCTTATCTCATATTTGGTAGTTTTATGCAAATTTGTAATAAACTGATGATTATCTTTGCGAGTTTGTAAGAATTTGACAAATTCTTATGATCGACTTGGTAAGAATATGTATAATTCCTACCTTATCTAAAGCATTTGGTAAAAAATTGTAAGTTTCATACCATTATGATAGCATTTTGTTTGCCTTTTGGTAATTTTTTTCCATTTTGTGGTTGCTATTGTTTTCTTTCTTCTCGTAGGTCCATGGGGAACTTCTAAAAGCTGCCATGGTGATGGAGGGTTGAAAAATGGTGATGTATGCTGCCATGGCGAGAAACTTTTTTTTCTATATTGATTTTTGTTGATAGGATTCCAACTACTGTAGATGAAGGTAATTTGAAATGTTATTTTAAGAAATTATGCAATTCTTACATAAATTAAAAAATTATAAGATTTTCTGCTTATTGTTACTTACTAGAACAAACTATACTGTCAAATTTCCTACCAAATAGAAAATAAAAAATTATTCAAATGCTTATATAATTGAAGAGAAAGTAATAATATGCCAAATAATTACCAAATTTACGATCACACAAACAAATTAATAAAAATATAGTAAAAAAATGGCAAGAAATAAGAATTTGTACCAAATAATAGGTAAGAAATTAAAATTTCTTATAAAGTTACGGTCACGTATATAATTTCTTACTAAGTGCATTTGTCAGAATTCTTACCAAGTGAATTGGTAGAAAATATCCCTTCAAAAAAAATTGGCAAAAAATAAAAAATTGTCAGATTCTTACTAAATGAGTTGGTGAAGATAAGAAATTGATGATTTCTTACCAAGTTATTTTGGTAGAACATAATCAAAAATAATTTGTAGCTCCTTACTGTAAAAAAAATAAAGATAAAAATAAATAAATAAATAAAATGAAAAGTAAGAGAGAACAAAAATTGAAAAAGAAACGAAAAAAAAAAAAGAAAAAAAAAATCAAAAAAGGGCCCCGTACACTACATATCAAAGATAAGGAAATTTGAAAAAAAAAAAACAAACAAAAAAGGAAAAGAAAAAAAATGAGCGTTACAAATTGAAAAGGAAAAGGAAAGAGAGGGAGCATGTGCGTATGAGAGAGGGGGAACAGAGAGAAATGTGTGTGTCAAAGGAGAGAGATGGAAAGGAAAGTAGGGTAATTTTGAAACACTTTTAAAAAAATGGGCAAAATTTGTGTATTCTTTTGTTTTGGATAAATATTAATTTTTTATTTTCTATATGGGCATAATAATTTTTGCCTCATCCATTATCATAGTCTCATTTTCTTAAATGAAAAGTTTATTCAGTGGATTGTCTACAACTAACATTGCATAGTCTGCATTTATTATGATACTGAAAAGTAGTAATATATTACTTCCTCTGTTTCAAGATTGTTGACACGTTTCTTTTCCTTTCTTTTTGGCACACATTTCCACGCTTTTCGATGATGAATTTTAAAATAATTTTTTGAAGTATTTTTTTATTTACGGGATACTACGACACACGCAGTATCTCGTAAAAGAAAAGATACTTCAAAAATTTATTTTAAAATCCATCATCGAGAAACGTGGAAATGTGTGCCAAAAAGAAAGAAAAAGAAACGTGTCAACAATCTTAAAACAGAGGAAGTATATAATATAAAAAGTAACAAAATACTCATATAAAAATAGATAAATTTTAGTCATATTTCTTCTGAAAGGAGATAGTCGTCCCGCGACAATTATACGGCTGGAGGTCCTGTAATGTACGTGTCTTCTGGTTTGGCTCAACACTCGCACACTACACGGCCACAGCCTCTCGAGTCGTGTGGTGCATTGACACGGTAGTGAGGCGCGCACGACATGCGAATGCACGACCATGACCGGCCCGAGTCGTGGTCATGCACTCGCATGGCAGGGGGACACAGTACCACGGCTCGACACTTGTGCTCGGGCCACAGCCGAGGGGCACGCACGGCGTGCGAGTGCACGACCACGACCGATTCCCTCTTTAAATTATTATTATTTGATCGTTTTTATTTTTTAATTTTAACAATTTTTATGTCAAATTAAAAGTCTCGTATCATTTTTTATTTAGTATCCATCATCAATATATTTGTATCGGTTTATGATGTTCTGCATTAAAAAAAATAAAAAATAAAAGTTAAAGTACTAATGAAAGTAAATTTCTTATTTCATGCCAACAGCTTTGGTACTATATTAATGTAAGACGGGGGAGTACAGTTATTCTTTATTGAAACGTGACGAGCACGGTGGCTTGAAGACGATCGAGCAATGCGTAGACGACTCCATTATTTCACATTAAACATTGGCCACCCGTTTGTAGTCCAAACATTTCCATCACTCCCAACAATTTAATGTGCTGATAATAACAACTCTTACGCGTACGCATATTTGGTTGTCTTAATTTTTGTTGGAGTGAGAAATCGTATTAGTAAATTAAGGGAATGGTTATTTTGAAGGATATCATGAGATATGATTATTCTAATTCATGTGTTTTGGTGGGATTGATATGACATGTTTAGTATTCTCTATGTTCCACTTCATTAGTCTCATAAATTAAATATATGTAAGGTATAAAATAATAAAATAAAACTAATGAAATTAGACAAAATTAGTAGTACTAAATTAAAGGATGAAGTGCGGGTCAATACTAGAGGTCTTGAGATATACCCTATTTTTAATCATACAAAGTAAACATGAGATTATGCCGGATAAAATTAGTCAATGTGGTATAATCACCCAAAGTAAACGCCCTAAGGAAATTAAGGAAGCGTATAAAATGGGAAGTGTAAAAGTCATTTTTACATTTTTTTAATATTCGTTGAACCAAACTTAGCATGTGATTCTCGGTATCCATTTTCGTATTCTAATGATGTACCAAATCTTAACTACTACTAATTTTATACTCCATACGTCTCAGTTTAATTGTCTCGCTTTATTATTTTATATTTCACATATATTCAAAGTATGAGACAATTGAACTGAGATGGAGGGAGTATATTTTTCTTCAATAATTATAATTTATAATTATTTAGTTTAATTTATAATTATTTTTTAGGATTCACCTATCCAATTGGAATTTATAATTATTTTTTAACATTTAAATTCACTTTTAGTTAGTTATAATAAAGTTGATAAATTCAAAACTAGATAATATAATTATTAAAATTTCCAAATTTTATTTATAAATATTTATTACTCCTTCCGTCAATAATATGTTTTCGGTTTTTTTTTAGGGTACGGAGTTTAATGTAGTGCGATGTATGTTAATAAGTTACAGTATTTTAATTGTATTTTTTATTGTATTAAAGTGTTTTAACTTTGGGCTCGATCAGAAATTTACGATCGAGAAGAATTCATTCAAATGCTTCCATCATATTGACTTGTTTCCCTCCAAAGACTTCCAATTTCTCCAAGTCTCCTCACGTCATTTTCTGCATACAAAGATAGATGCCCGCTCGCCGCCGATGACAAAACACAAGAAATCTTTCCGACTAAATTAAGATGCAGTCTTACGCCCTCCACTTATTCCTTCTCATCCATATCTTCCCAAGCATCCCAATCACCATTGCCACGTCCGCTTACACACCTACCGACTTCATACTCCTCAACTGCGGCGACTCCAAAACCTCCGACGACACCAGCGGCCGCAGCTGGGACGGCGACGAGCGTTCAAGATATGCGCCACCAAACGCCGACGTAGTATCTTCAGCTTCCACGGCTTCGTTCATGGACCCTTCTGTTTTCGAAGTCCCGTACAGAACCGCTCGAGTTTTCCATTCTCCTTCCACGTACACTTTCCCCGTCCTCGCCGGCACCAAATTCCTCGGCCTTTACTTCTACCCGGATACCTACTCCGGCTTCACCACTTCTCAGTCTTTCTTCTCCCTCACTGCCAATGCCTTCACTTTGCTAAGCAACTTCAGTGCCTTTCTTCACTCCGAGGATTCCGGGAAACGTTCTTTCATGAAAGAATTTGTAATAAATGTAGAAGGGAATCGTAGCAGCCTCGATTTAACCTTCTTCCCCAATCCAGAGTCTTTTGCTTTCGTCAACGGGATTGAAATCGTTTCGATGCCGGATGACCTCTACTACCAAGGGAAGTACATCAAAGTCGATGGGACTGAGTTGGGTCATCTCGAGAACACCACTGCCTTGGAAAATCTCTACAGGCTGAACGTCGGCGGCGGCGGCGTCGAAATCCGAGACGATGGCGGCGGAATGTTCCGCGCCTGGTCTCCAGATGATTACTACATATACTTCGGAGATTATGGTTGGACGGCTCATCATGAGAACGTTCGGATAAAGTACACCGCCGATACTCCTCCGTACAGTGCCCCGGCAATCGTATACACCTCCGGCAGAGTGATGGGTTATTACAGCAGAAGTTTGGAGTGGGGATTCCCTGTTGATTCTGGGTTTTACTATCTCCTTCGTCTCCATTTTTGCGAATTTAGGCTGGAGGTGACCAAGCGGAACCAGAGGGCTTTCACAATTAAAATCAATAACCAAACGGCGGAACAGGAATTCGGCGTCATCCACGAAGCCGGCGGACCTGATATTCCCGTCTTCAAAGACTATATAGCATGGGTTCCTCACGGCGGCGGTCGTGGAAAGCAGGACCTGCGCCTCTCTCTGTTTCCGAGCGCTGAGGCGGATCCACTATATTTGAGTGCTTTGTTAAATGGATTAGAAATGTTCAGACTCAGTGATTCGAACCGGAGTCTTGCAGCAGTCAACCCTGAGCTCGTTGCGGAATCCACAACGGCGACGGCGCAGCCATGGAAGAAGAAGAAGAAGAAGAAGATGAGAAGTCGAGGTTATTCTCGAACTTATGCGGCTACAGGCAGTGTCATCAGCGTACTCGCCGTGGCAGCAATGAGCTTCTTGATTTTCCGGCGGTACTGGAGGAGAGCGAAGAAGTCAGTCACTACCACCAAATCATGGCTGCTTCCTTCTTCTACAAACTCCCTACCTTCCGATCTATGCAGATCTTTTTCGCTCGACGAGATCAAGAAGGCGACTCGAAATTTCGATGGTGATTTAGTCGTGGGAAGGGGCGGATTCGGAAACGTGTACAAAGGGTTCATAAGCAGCGACGGCGAAACCACCACCACTACCGTCGCCGTTAAAAGGCTGAACCCTCTGTCCAAGCAAGGGCTTCGAGAGTTCTTGACTGAAATTGAGATGCTCTCGAAGCTCAGGCACCATAACTTAGTGTCCCTCATCGGCTACTGCAACGAGTTTGGGGAGATGATACTCGTCTACGACTACATGGCCAACGGCACTCTCCGCGACCATCTCTGCAACTCAGAGAAACCGCCATTAATATGGAAGCAGCGCCTCCAGATTTGCTTGGGCGCCGCGAAAGGACTGCACCACCTCCACACCAGCGCCGAGCGCGTTGTCATCCACCGCGACGTCAAGACCACGAACATACTACTGGACGAGAAATGGGTGGCCAAGATGTCCGACTTCGGCCTATCCAAGGTGGGCCCCGCGGGAGGGGCCGCCGACGCACACGTCAGCACCGCCGTGAAAGGCAGTTTCGGTTACGTTGACCCGGAGTACTACAGGCGGAGGCAGTTGACTGAGAAGTCTGACGTGTACTCTTTCGGGGTGGTGATGTTGGAAGTGCTGTGTGGGAGGGGGGCAGTGGATCCGAGCCTGCCATACGAGCAAGCCGACTTGGCTGCGTGGGCCCGGTTTTGCTATGAGGAAGGGACCCTAGAGAAGATTGTTGATTCTAATCTCGACGGCCAGATTTCGCCGGAATGCTTCGATGGATTTGCCGAGACAGCCGCTGCTTGCGTCAGTGAGAAAGGTATCGAACGGCCAGCCATGAGCGACGTCGTTTGGAGTTTAGAGTTTGCATTGCAACTGCAAGAAATGTGGGTGGAAATTAAGTTATGGTATCCTCTATCCTCAAAATGGTGTCCAATGATGTCTCATAATTCAATTTCTACTAATTTTATATTATTTTTTATAATAATAAAAAATATTATAATATAGTAAATCATAATAGACAATTATAATAAAATAAATTTGAACTTTTTTGAAATTATATACTTTAATTTTGAATTTTTCAACTCTAAAATACTACTCCCTCTAGCTCAAGATTCGTGACACTTTTCTTTTCGTTCTTTTTGGCACACATTTCTAGGTTGAAAGGACTTGATATATTATCTAGGTTGATAGTTGCAAAAGATAGTATTCAACTATTCGTTGCGGTTTCATATGAGAGCTTTTTCTAAGGGGGAAAAAACATGACACCTATTTTCTTTCAATTCAGATCAGTTTGATGTAAGACTGAAATGCAATAGAAAATTTAGATTGGAAACTACCATAGTATGATTCAATTAACACGGAGGACTTGAACTTGGGATTTTCGGTTGCAGACATTAACATCTACCGCTATGCCAACACAATTGTAGATCTTGTAGTTTATTGAGAACTTTTTTAAATTAAAGGAGAAAAGGTGTATGCATGACAGCTACGAATAAGCGTTAAAGAAATAAATTGAAACAACCATGAAGCAAAAGTATTTTCTTTGAATAGTCTTCCAATACTAACAAGCATAGCATTGTTTATCTGGACGCACGAATATATTATTGCCGTCATGTGTTAAATGTTAATGATCAATTTATCACAATTAGTACGGAGTATATTATTTTCTATTGTAAAATAGCCCATTTCCGTAAAAGAAATATAAAATCTAGCCACTTTTAAAAAAAGATAAAAAGTAGCCACCGATACAAAAATTCTCCCAAATCGAGTTTTATTAAATTTAAAAAATTATAATATATCATTGATAAACATAAAAAAAAAAAGATTTAATAACACCATTAAAGATGAAACCTTAATATTTCTAACCTACCCCACTTATCACGTCACCATCTTTCTCTCCTATCCTTCCCGTCTCTTCTCTGCAAATCAATGCCAATCACGCCACCACCCCCATTCTTCTCATCATCTATTATTCTCTAGAAAACACAATTATTTGAAGATTACACGAACAATAAACTCATGTTATCAACTCACAATTCCATTGTTTGCTAACAACCGCCGTTTGCAACCACCGTTGACAAAAAAATACAATTGCTTGGGGAAGAAAATACGAACCCGTTGAATTCATATAATCATGTGTGGTGCTCCGCCCGTATCTGCCGCCTCACATCCTTGAACCTTAATTACACGATGTAATCTATAGTTGATGAATACACGATATAATTTATTTTTCTTTTGAGAAAGTAGCTATTCTAAGCCATTTTCACTTGTACATTTTTAGTTATAACTCTACATTAGCGGAATTTTACTTATCGTCGCACCATAATAATTTGATTTTTCGGAGTATTCGATCCTTAATAAAATCTATTATTACTATTATAAAATAGTCAATTCTTACAATTTTTTACTTTGCCTAATATATTCCTATTTAAATTTATTTTAAGGGTAATAAAGTAATTCTGAATGTAATTTTATAATTGAATAATATTTATATAAACTTCTCTAACTTCAACTACAATTATACTTCTCTGCTCTTATTTATCTTCTCAATTTTCCAAGAACATTATTCATCTCCTCAAGAATCTATTATTTCCTACGTGCTATATCATAAAGCTCATAATAATAAATAATAAGTATGATATAAATAGTGAAATATAGCACTAATCTCTGCTAGTAATTAGAGCTGTCAAATAGGTCGGGTCGGGTCGGGCCAGCCCAAAAATGATCAGGCTCATAAAAGTCTAGCCCAACCTAACCCCATATGGGCCGTCGGGCCGTCAGGTCAAACCGGCCTATAACTCTTTTTATTTTACTTTTATTTTTAAAAAAGTATAAAATAAATTTTATAATTTATATTTTGTTACCGTGTTGATCAATTTAATTGTTAAGTAATTTTTAAAAGCAAGAGTAAAAAATATTATAGAATTATCATTTTATAAATTAAAATATGAAATAATTAACCTCAAAAATAAAATTAATTACCTAAAAGGCTAGATATCAAAATAATTTATAACTAAAACAATAATTTCATATATTTCATCAATTTTTAAATAATACATTATATCTATAATTATAAAAATAAATATATAAATATATCGGGTCAAATAAGCCCATGGGCTTTGGGCTTTTTTAGCCCATGGCCCAAGAAGCCCAGCGGCCCACTAGGCTAGGCTATTTAGGCCTGGGAAATTTTGGGCCTCTATTACTAGAACCCAGCCCTACCTAAATCTCGGGTAGGTCGGGTCGGCCTATCAGGCCGGGCCACTTTTGACAGCTCTACTAGTAATATTAAAAAAATATATCTTTATCAATCCATAGGTATTAAGTGAGAATAGGCCGCAAAGAATTCTTTGAACAAAGTTAATTCAACATTTTTTGTAGTTCAATATGAATGATAGTTGCTTTGAACAAATTGTACAAGAGAAATAACTTGAAACAACCACGGTATGCAAAATATTTTTCTTAAAGAAAATTGGTGATTGCGTGGTAGCCATTTTCTTTGAACAAACGTGAAAGTAAAAAAATTGAAACAACCATGCATGGTATGTACACAATATTCAACATTTGTACCCTTAACAAAGACCTAATTACTCTTTGAATATTAATTCTTCCAATTAATATATACCTTAACAAAGACCTGATAATAATTCTTCCAATAAACAAAGACCTAATTCAACCATGGAGTACTAATAACCACCGCATGCATGATTATTTTATTATTGCTTAATTAATGCACTTCATTGAGCCGTATAATCCAAAGTCCAAATTATTTAAAGCAACCAAAAAAAAAAAAAAAACCTAAGAACCAAAGCTTCGCCATTTCTGTCAGTGTATATATAGCAGAAGATTTCACAATCCCAAGTAAACAAAAAAAAAAAAAAAACATGATGGAAAACAGCAATAGCGGTGACCAAGAAGTAACAGTTTCCATTAGCGATGAAGAAAACGAGAAAAGCAGACCCAGACCCACCAATTCCGAGGGGCGGCGGGACGTGCTGCAAAGAGTGGCGCCGCAGCTGCGAGCGAAAAAGGATGACAACATTTACGTCCCGGTGCCGGTGGTGGTGCCCCTGGGCCATTACCACCATATACAATTTATGACGTCATAAACAAACACTTTCAATATGCACTACAAGAAAACTGGCCTTTTGCGACATACAAATGTGTCGCGAAAGGCCCTTTTTAATGTCGCAAATGATTATTTGCGACATTTTCTGCGTCATATTAAATTATGTCGCGAAAGGGGTATGTAGCAAAATTACGACATTTTATATCCGTTTGTGTCGCAATATAAATGACACTTTATACAACACTAAACTAATGTCATATAAACTTTGCGACACATTATGCGTCATTATATTTATGTGATGCATGTTAATTTGTGACACATTACGTGACATTAGTTGATATGACGCGTCCTAATTTGCGTCATTTTTTGCATCATAATTTAATACCGCAAAAATATATTTTTGCGACATACTTCAATGTCGGTTATAATTGTGACGTAAAAAGATTGTGTAGCAATTATACGACACTCTTTTTTTATTATTGACGCAATATATTCAACACTCTTGCAAATAAATTGTTGTAATTATGAGACACAAAACAAAGTGACGCATTACTGTCGCAAAATAGTGACACAATAATTTTATGACGCATGTTTGACGCAAATATATGACACTAAGAGCATAAGCGTCATAAAATTATGACACTGTCGCATGCACATATGTCGCAAAAGACCAGTTTTCTTGTAGTGATGTCATGCATGCATACGTAATTAAATTTATTTTATGTTACCCACACTTATATTATTTGATTAATTGTGGACCCTATTTATTCAATTATTATTGCCAGTACGTCCTGCTTTATTATAGTCTGGTCAGAGTCGTCCTCTCTTTTTCATCATGATATATCCAACTTTTTATAGTACGATTTTTGTACATCCACTGTTTTCCTATCCTAGTTTACAAAAGATTTTTATTGAACATAAAACTCGTAACATGTACCGTGTATATAACTATATACTAATAAATCAAATAAAAATAAAGCCAGATATTATTACCCCTCCGTCTCAACGAGATGTATAATACCCCATTTTTAAAAATATACCTCGTATACAAAAAATAGAAACAATTATAACCACAAAGAGCCCACATATATGTTGCGCATCTTCTTCCCCTTTTCAGTTTTCAACTTTATGATTTTGTTTTTTTCCCTCTTTTTCTTGAAAGTTCCCATCTCACTTTATTTACTTGAAAACGACGGCAGCAGTCGATCAATAATGATTGTTTTGGAGTAGTTAATTACTACCTCCATCCCATTACATTAGTCCTCTTTGTTTTTTGATTGTTCGGCACGCTTTTCCACCGAAACCTAGTACGAGTTTTAAAATATAATTTTGACGTATTCATTTTTTCACGGGGTACTATGACACTCATAGTACCCCGTGAAAAAATGAATACGTCAAAATTATATTTTAAAACTCGTACTAGGTTTCGGTGGAAAAGCGTGCCGAACAATCAAAAAGCAAAGAAAACTAATGTAATAGGATGGAGGTAGTAATTACGAAGAAGAAAATAAATTTAAAATGTTTCAAGTCTACTTGTAGTTGTGAATGCATATATTAGCTTTGTATTGGTGTTGAAAGTAAACATGGGAGACAGCAGTAAGAAAGACGAAGTAGCAGTTGAAATCAAGAAAGTTCCTCCTCCGCGGCGGCGGGGCGTGCTTCAGAGAGTGCCGGCGCCGCTGCGAAACGAGAAGCAGAAGCACATTTATGAGCCAGTGGCGGTCCCCCTGGGGCCCTACCACCACGGCCGGCTGCCGGAGTATCACCTGGCGGAGCAACTCAATGAGGAGCTACTCGATTTGATTTGCGGCCATCGCGACAGAGGTGTGCCACTCGCCTTGGTCTCGGAGCGGGTGGCAGAGATCAGAGAGTTCTACGGCGGAGCAGACGGCTACGGCGACGATGAGCTGGCCGCGATGATGCTCCGCGACACCTGCTTAGTGCTGTGCTGCATCAAGATCGACGATTCTAAGTATGACGACGTAATTTGGGAACGGCTTGGATTTTCTGGGGTTGTATTCGTGTACCGCGATCTCTTCAAGATGGAGAATCAGATCCCTCTATGGCTCATCAACTTGATGATCCCCTTCGCTTACAACGACGACGATGTTGATGGCGAATTGCAGGTGTGCGAGTTCTTGAGATTTATTTATTACGATGAAGGCAATATGGCGCCGATGACGCAGCTCCCATGGAGAAACGGACAAGAAGATTATAAGCCTCTCCACCTTCTCGAAGTTTCGCACCGACTGCTCCGCCTAGCTAAGACAAATCAAAATCAAGATAATGCTAATCATACCAATCGTCGGCCACCGAAAAATAACTTGAAATTTTTTGAAAGCCCGCACCGCTCGGCGACGGATCTGAAGGCGAAGGGAGTCCATTTCCGGCCAAGCTCTCACTCCTTGAAGGACATCAGCTTCTTCTCCTTTTCCACCCACGGCCGCCTCCACCTCCCCTTGATCCCTGTCAACCACAAGACCAGGGTCTTCCTCTCGAATCTCGTGGCGTACGAGATGTCGGCGGATAGAAGCATAGACTTGGGCGTCACAGGCTACGTCAACTTCATGAAAACGCTGCTCCAGAGGGCGGAGGACGTGAAGCTGCTGAGGGAGAAGGGCGTGCTCTACAGCATGCTCGCCAACCACGACGAGGTGGTTAGCATATTCCAAGACACCGATACCTATGGGCTCTCCAACCAAATCGATCTTTACGATGTCAGGATGAGGATGGAGGAGCATTGTAATGACAGGGGAAAGACGTGGCTGGCGGAGCTCATCAACACTTACTTCCGCTCTCCTTTCACTGCCGTTGCTCTCTTCGCTGCGGCCTTCATTTTGGCCCTCGCTTTTCTTCAGACCTTCTACACCATCAATCCCAGATATGCTTATTCAAAAAATTGAGACCAATTTCTTCATAATTATGGTACTACTATATCACTATTTCTTAATTTTGTCTCTAATTTAATCCTTGTTAGGGTTTTATTGTTTGTTGTTGATTTTTAAGGTAATTTTTTCTTAATCTAATGTTAAGAAGTCACTTTCATTAAATTTTTTTTTAATTACTACCTCTATCCCGGCCCGTTTGAGACGTTACCTTTTATTATTTTATACCACACATATTTTAAAAAACTGTAACGTCTCGAATTGGATGAATGGAGTATTCACTGTTACATATACTTAACGTAGGATTGCCATTCAATTATTTAGTTACAAGAGTTCATGCATAGTACTCCCTCCGTCTCGCTATGTTTGACACTTTTCTTTTCGGTACGGGAATTAAGACAGAAGTGATTAGTATGTAAAGTGTAATGTGTGTAGGGATATGTTGTTGTTTATATATTTATACATATTTTAAAATAAGAGCATCATAGATGCATAAAAATATATTCATGTTTGATCTTAAATGAAAGATCATATTGAAATCTTTAATTTGGTATAAAAATTATAAAAATCTGAGAACAAACGATCAAGTTATGATAATTTAAAGTTTTAGAATTTAAATTATATTGAGATATGTGATGAAAAGTGAAAAGTGAGTGGATGGTGAGATTTAATTATAGAAAGTTAAGTGTAATAAGAGAGTGTTAATTATTTCCTAAAAATGAAATGTGTCAAATATAATGAGACGGCTAAAAAAAAAAAGGTATCAAAGATAGCGAGACATAAATAATACTATATAAAGCAAGGTCTGAACAATCCTTGATATATTGATATTTATGATACTTTTGTTAACACATTGTAGAGTCACATCAGTTGTGCACGTGTTAACAATATTCATCATGGTTAACAGAACATTCCTAGGGTGTGTTTGGTAAAGAAGATGAACCAAGATGAACCAAGATGAGAGAGCTCATCTTGGTTCATCTCACTGTTTGGTAACCAACTAAAATAAACTGGAGGGCCCGAGATGAATACAAGGCCCGTTGATATTTTACTGTTCCGCCTTGTTTAGTCATCTCACGTTTTTGGTCGGATGAGGTGAACTCATTAAAACAGTAACACAATATTTTCTCTCTCTTACCATTTTACCCTTATGTATTTATACGATTTCAAATAATAATAATAATAATAATAATAATAATAATAATAATAATAATAATAATAATATAATAAAATAATAATAATAATAATGTAATAAAATAATAATAATAATAAATAAATAAATAATAACAATAATAGTAATAATAATAATAATAATAAATCAATAATAATAATAATAATGTAATAAAATAATAATAATAATAATAGTAATAGTAATAGTAATAATTATAATAATAGTAATAATAATAAATAATAATAATAATGTAATAAAATAATAATATTAATGTAATAAAATAATCATAATAATAAATAAATAATATCAATAATAGTAGTAATAATAATAATAGTAATAATAATAAATATTAATAATTTAATAAAATAATAATAATAATAATAATAGTAATAGTAATAGTAACAATTATAATAATAGTAATAATAATAATAAATAATAATAATAATTTAATAATAATAATAGTAATAATTATAATAATAACAAGAATAATAATAATAATAAATATAATAATAATAATAATAAATAAGAACAATAATAGTAATAATTATAATAATATCAAGAATAATAAAAATAATAACTCAACAATATAATAATAATAATAATAATAATAATAATAATAAATATAATAATAATAATAATAATAAATAATAACAATAATAGTAATAATTATAATAATAACAAGAATAATAAAAATAATAACTCAACAATATAATAATAATAATAATAATAATAATAATAATAATAATAATAATACAGAGTAATAAATAATAAATAATAAAGGGTACTATTTAATCTCAACGATAAAAAGTGAAATCGGTAGGGGTATTTAATAAGGGTAAAATAGTCAATTTAAATTTTAATCTAGAGTTTTGCAATTTGTACCAAACACAATATGATATCATCCGGGTCTGAATTTTTTGCTACCAAATGGTGAGATGAATGATTCATCTTGACACTATTTATATGAGTCATCTTGAGATGAATCATCATTCTTCATCTTGAGATGATTACCAAACGCAGCCCTAATGTATAAAATAATAGGATTATTTAATTTGTTACGGTAACAATATTTTATTATTAAAGTAATACTATTGATGAACTCATCCCCAGGAGGCCAGTAAAGGCCCTAGCGTATATTCAACTATTCATGTAGTTTAAGATGACAACTACGTACATTTAAAAGAAGAAAAACCAGCTGCTTTGTACGAACAAATGTTAAAGTAAAAAAAATTGAAATGAACACAATATTCAACATTTGTATCCTCAACAAAGACCCTACTCTTTGGACATTGATTCTCCCACAATACTAACCACCACCTCCATGATTTTTTCGGACGAAATGATGCGCATTTTTTTTATTATTCCTTATTAATGCCCTTATGCCATATTCGCCATTTCTGTTGCCTGTCAAGAATTAATTAATTAATTAAGGACATGTTTAGTAACTAATAGAGCAAATAAATAGAGATTCACTTATTCTTAGTAAATATTATATTTGATTATATATTGATTTAGTCTTCCTTTTATTATGGGAAGTTGTTAGAGTATTGTAACCCTAGTAGCTTGTATATATACACACATCAAATCATAATGAAGAACACGGTTGATTTCTATTCCTTTCAAACCCTACTATGAACTATTCTCACTCTCACATGGTATCAGCCGCCTACACCTAAACCCAGCGTTGTACACCTCTTCTTCTTTCTTTTTTTTTTTCCTTATCACCGTCACAGTTGTTCCTCTCCTTTCTTTTATTTTTCCCGATCAGCCATGGCAGCAAACACAGCCCCTGATCCGATGCCTATCTCTGCTATGATCTCTCTCGTTCCGATCAAGCTCTCCACCTCCAACTATCTTCTTTGGTATAGCCAATTTCAGCCACTCCTCGATTGCTTTGAGTTACGCGGCCTCATCGATGGTTCAACCTCCAGGCCGCCGGAAACCATCACGACGGACGCCAGTGTCGTCTCTCCCAACCCTGATTTTTCCAAGTGGAAAATCAAAGATCAGAAACTCCTCGGTGTGATTTTTGCTACCTTATCTGAAGAGGCTATGGCTGAAGTCGTGGGATGCCACGACTCTTGTTCTGCGTGGACAGCTCTTGAAGCTGTGTTTGCTCACTCATCTGAGTCCCGGGCAAATCAGCTCCGTGCGGAGCTTCTTAGCCTTCGCCGTGATACTCTCTCGGTCTCGGATTACGGCCGTAAATTTAAAAGTTTGTGTGATCAACTCTCTTCTATTGGTCACTCCATCAAAGATACAGACAAATGCCATTGGTTCCTCCGTGGTCTGGGAGCTCAATATCTGGGCTTCAGTGATACTCATCTAGCGCTTTCACCGCTCTCCTCCTTTCGTGATCTCTTGCATCAAGCTGTTCAATACGAGCTCATGCTGAAAGCTGTCGAACCGTCCCAGCCGCC
The DNA here is from genome assembly GCA_001642375.2 of Mentha longifolia. Lineage (NCBI taxonomy): Eukaryota > Viridiplantae > Streptophyta > Magnoliopsida > Lamiales > Lamiaceae > Mentha > Mentha longifolia. The sequence goes on along the minus strand of CM038117.1, from coordinate 24,771,776 downwards.
GCCTCAAGTTGCGCTCTACTCCTCCAAATCTGATCAACACTCTGGGCGCCATGCTCAGCCACCTCGTCATTCCTCTCGATCTGAGAACAACCAAACTGGCTCTTATTCGGGAAGTTCTGGGGGTCGCACACCTCGTTGTCAAATCTGTAGAGGTGAGCACTACGCCGATATATGTCCTAAATATGATGGATCTTCTAACACTGCAGGTCGTCGTCCGCCCCGTTGTCAGATTTGTCGTGGTGATCACTATGCCAACAAATGCCCCAAGTATCTGCAAACTGAGTCTCAGCAGGCTTAACTTGCTCAAGCCTTTCACTCTTCTTGCAATGTCTCCAGTACTCCTGATTGGTATATGGATTCTGGCGCCTCTGCTCATATGACCTCTCAGCCTGCTACCTTGGATAATATCGCCCCTTACACTGGTAATGGTCATGTTATTGTTGGTAATGGTCACACTTTATCTATTTCTCATGTTGGCACTAGTAATTTATCTCCATCTATCCGTTTGCTGGATGTGTTAGTTGTTCCCCATATTACTAAAATTTTACTGTCCATCAGCAAGCTCACATCTGATTATCCCGTTGATGTGGTTTTCTCTGACAAGCTATTTACTATTCAGACTCGGGGAACAAAGGAAATAGTAGCAACCGGCAGGAGTGAAAATGGATTGTACGTGCTTAAAAAGGGGAGCTCGGCTTTGGTGGCTGCCCTGCGTTCTTCAGTTTTGAAAGCCAGTTACGACTTATGGCACTTGCGTTTGGGCCATGTTCCGTTTTCTATTATTTCATTGTTAAATAAATTAGGACATCTTTCGGTTACCTCTTTATTACCGAGTCCTCATCTTTGTTCCTCTTGCCAGCTGGCAAAGAGTAAACGATTATCTTTTCCTTTGAATGATAAACGTGCATCTGCTTTACTTGATTTGGTTCACTGTGATTTATGGGGTCCTGCTCTTATTACTACTGCTGATGGGTTTCGTTATTATGTGGCCTTTGTGGATGATTTTTCACGCTTTACTTGGATATTTCCGTTGAAGGCAAAATCTGATTTTTATGACACTTTTGTCCGTTTTCACACTTTTGTTTGCACACAATTCTCACGCAAACTTAAGGTTTTTCAGAGTGATGGAGGCACTGAATTCACCAACTTACGTCTTCGAAATTTTCTGAGTAATCATGAGATTTTTCACCGTATGTCTTGCCCTTATACACCACAACAGAACGGTCGTGCTGAGAGAAAACATCGTCACATCATTGAAGCTGGCCTCTCTATGATGTTTCATGCTCATACTCCTGTTTCTTTTTGGTTTCATGCTTTTTCCACCGCAGTTTATGTGATCAATCGTCTTCCTACCGCTATTTTGGATAACAAGTCTCCGTTTGAGTTGGTCTTTGGGCAATCTCCGAATTATGCTAATATCAAGACCTTTGGTTGTCGAGTTTTCCCTTATCTTCGTGATTACTCCTCTCATAAACTTGCTCCTCGCAGTCGTCCTTGCATCTTCTTGGGATATAGTAGCGCGCATAAGGGTTTTTGGTGTTACGATCCTACTTCCGCCAAGATCTTTCTCACTCGTCATGCCCAATTTGATGAGTCTCTATTTCCTTTCTCCGGCATCTCCGTTTCCTCCCAGCAGTCTCAAGTTGACATTTTAAGTTTTCTCGACTTGGAATTTCCATCTGATCCTGAGCCACCTTCGCCCTTGCCGCGGCTGCCCATAGATGAGGAAGAGCTCATCTCCCTGCCTGCTGCAGCACCACAAGCGGCTCCCGTCGAGCCCCCACCTCTCGACGCGTCTCCTCTCGACACACCTATCATCGAGAATACACCTCCGCCCATTAATCCGCCACTGCCTTCTCATCCGATGGTCACGCGAGCCAAGGTCGGAATTTTTAAGCCACGCTATCCGGCCGATCTCGCATCCACGGCTCTTTTATCTGCTCTCCATGCATCCTCTGAACCTAAGGGTTTCAAGTCTGCCGCCAAAAGTCCCGTTTGGTTATCAGCCATGCAAGAAGAAATCGATGCTCTCCGTTCTAATGAAACTTGGGATCTGGTGCCTTGTCCTCCTCATACCAATATTGTTGGTTCAAAATGGGTTTTTCGTACCAAGTTCCATTCAGACGGTTTTGTCGAACGACACAAAGCTCGTCTCGTTGCTCAAGGTTTCACTCAAGTTCCTGGTATGGACTTTCATCACACTTTTAGTCCCGTAGTCAAAGCCGCTACCGTCCGTGTCATCTTGGCTCTTGCCGTTCAGTTTTGTTGGCCTTTTTGCCAACTTGATGTTAAAAATGCCTTCTTAAATGGGGTTCTTCCCAAGCCTGTTTACATGTCTCAACCCCCTGGCTTCGTCGATCCTCGCTTTCCTCATCACGTTTGTCAATTGAAGAAAGCCTTATATGGTCTTCGTCAGGCTCCTTTGGCTTGGTTCCAACGATTCAGTACCTTCCTCTTCAGTCTTGGTTTCTGCAGTAGTCGCTCCGATTCTTCTCTTTTTTATCTACATAAAGGAAAGACATCAATATTTCTTCTCCTTTATGTTGATGATATTATCCTCACTGGAAGTGATTCTGCCTTCATTCGACAACTTATTGAGCGAATTCGACGTGAGTTTGCTATCAAAGATCTCGGTCCTCTCAACTATTTCCTTGGACTTGAAGTATCTTCTATGCGTGATGGATTATTTGTGGGCCAAACTAAATATGCTCTCGACATTCTTGATCGAGCACGGCTTGTGGATTCTAAGCCGATTGCTACCCCATTGGTCCCTGGTGAATCTCTTGTTAATCATGGTACTCCTTTTCAGGATCCTACTTTCTACCGATCATTGGTTGGAGCATTGCAATATCTAACTATTACTCGACCTGATCTGTCTTATGTTGTGAATCAAGTAAGCCAATTTCTTCACTCTCCGACTGTTGATCACTTCGCAGCTATTAAGAGAATTCTAAGATATGTCAAAGGCACCATTTCTTTTGGTCTCTCCTTCACTCGTCACCCCGAATTCGACGTTGTGGGCTACTCTGATGCGGATTGGGCGCGGTGCCTAGAGACCCATCGTTCTACCTATGGTTATTCTATTTTCTTGGGAAGTAATCTTGTTTCTTGGAGTGCAAAGAAGCAACTGACCGTTTCTCAATCTAGTACCGAATCCGAGTATCGTGCTATGGCGAACACAGCTTCCAAACTCGTCTGGCTAACGAATTTACTTCGTGAGCTACGTGTTCTGCCTTCTTCCCGTCCTTTACTGTTATGTGATAACAAGAGTGCCATTTTTCTCAGTCAGAATCCAGTTGCACATAAACGGGCAAAACACATCGACATAGATTACCATTTTGTTCGGGAATTGGTAACCTCTGGTCGTCTTCATACTAAATTCATCCCATCTTACTTGCAGATTGCTGACATCTTCACCAAGAGTCTTTCTCGACCGGTCTTTGAGTTTCTTCGATCCAAGCTTTGCGTTTGCTTTCATCCCACGCAACACTTAACGGGGGGTAATAGAGCAAATAAATAGAGATTCACTTATTCTTAGTAAATATTATATTTGATTATATATTGATTTAGTCTTCCTTTTATTATGGGAAGTTGTTAGAGCATTGTAACCCTAGTAGCTTGTATATATACACACAGCAAATCATAATGAAGAACACGGTTGATTTCTATTCCTTTCAAACCCTACTATGAACTATTCTCACTCTCACAGTAACAATGATAAGAAAATGCAAGATAAAATAAAATTATAAGAATATAGGCATACCAAAGGGATAGAAGAACCTAGATAACTTTATTTTTTTATTTTTATCTAATATTTTCTTGGCTACTAAACAGTCCCTAAAGAAAAAAAAGAAATTAAAAAAAACAGACTCAAAGTATATACTCCCTCCATCCCATCCAATTTGTCCTATTTCTTTATTTTAATCATCACATATATTTAAAAAAATATGGCGAATTGGATGGGATGGGGGAAGTATATAGCTTGATGTATGTCTCAAAAAACAGCAGTAGCAGTAAGAAATACTTCATCCGTCTACCATTTACTGACACTATTATTATATTGGGATGTCCATTTTGAGACATAGGCCCTACAATTATTCTAACACTTTTAATATTTTATCACTCTACTTTTTAACACTTTAATTAATTATATGTTTATCTCATTCCATAACAATATTATCATAATAATAAATCAAGCAAGAAGTTGTTACAGGACATACATAATGCGAGGATAAAGAACCCCGTCGATCTCCAAAAACACCCAATTAAGTTATTCAACTAATCATCTAATTTAATAAGCATGACAGCTATTTAAAGCAAAAGTATGGCAGCCATTTTCTTTAAACAAATGAAAGAAATAGACTGAAATAACCAGGCGTTGTTCTCTTTTGATTATTCTTCAAAGTTCTAACAACCGCGCGAATCATTGTTCGGGTTCGCCGCGACGAATATATATTGCATACGCGTAAGTCAAAAACTCGTAATTAATTAACTCTCCGGTTTGGAATGGCGGACTCCAACGACAGCAGCAGCAATAAAGAAGTAGCAGTTTCCATAAACGATGAAGAAATCAAGACGACAAGCATCACTCCCGGGCGGCGGAGCACGCTGCACCGGGTGCCGCCACAGCTGCGAGAGAACAAGAGGCACATCTACGACCCCGTGGCGGTCCCCCTCGGCCCCTACCACCACGGCCGGCTCCCGGAGTTCCACCTAGCGGAGCAGCTCAAGAACGAGCTACAGCACCTATTCTGCGGCGACAAAGCCGGCTTCCTACTCGGCAAGATCTCGGAGCGGGTGGAGGAGGTCAGACAGTTCTACGGCGGAGCAGCCGGGTACGACGACAAGGAGCTGGCGGAGATGATGCTTCGCGACGCATGCTTCGTCCTGTGCTGCATGGCGAACCGGAGTAAATACATCGGAGTAGTTTCTCACCACCTGAGAATGTCCGGTGCCTTATTCTTGTACGGCGACATCTTCATGCTGGAGAATCAGATCCCTCTCTGGCTCGTCAACTTGTTGACGTCCTCCACCGACGACGGCGGCGACCAGTTGGAGCTCCGTCAGTACTTGAGCACATTCGTCTACGGAAACACGACGAGCATGACGGAGCTCCCCTGGGGAGGAGAAGGTCTCGAAGCTCTGCACAAAACTATCCTCCACCTCAACAACAACAATAACAACAACATTAATAACAGCGACGAAAGAGCGATGGAAGCCATAAACCGTCAGTTCGTCAACAGCCCGTTCCGCTCCGCGACAGATTTGAAGGCGAAAGGCGTCCGCTTCAAGCCGAGTTCGCGCTGCGTGAAGGACGTGGCCTTCTTCTCCTTCTCCACTCACGGGCGGCTCCACCTCCCCGTCTTCCGCGCCTCCCACAACAGCAGGGCCTTCTTCTCCAACCTCGTCGCGTTCGAGCTCGGACGCAACGAAGGAGATGGGAGTGGTGCGGTACGTGAACTTCATGAAGGCGCTGCTGGCCCGGGCGGAGGACGTCCGGGTCCTCCGGGAGGAGGGGTGATACGACCGTGGTTGTGGAAGAGCAGCACACAGGAATTGCCAAGGATAGGCCACGACGTGAAACGAAGAAACCTGCTCGATACAATGCCTGAGAGATAGAAGTCTAGTAGAAGTCTATTTAATTTTACTTAATTAATTGTTATTTTATTTTTTTGTTTTGTTTTGTTAGATTAGGTTTTGGTCCTAGTTTGATTGGGCTAAGCCCGTAATTTCTTTTAGGATTGAGATTACTAATCCTTTTGTGATTAGGATTCGCGTCGGCTATTTATAGGCCAAACTTTGTTATTTTTTGGGTCGGGAATAAAAAAGATTACTTCTAAACCGTTAGGTTTCATCTCGCGTAGCGTGAGGTGTTGGAGCCTTCTTCGAGCTATATCGAAGAGTTCGATTCGTTCCTGTAGCAAGTTCGTATCATTGGTGCTTACATTGAGAGCCCAGACGGCTCGGAGTGGTGGCCGGGCAAAGAACTCGCCGTGACCAACGAGTACGTTTGGGGCTGACTCGGAGTGGTAACCCACGGAGTGGTGACCGGGCAAAGAATCCGCCGTGACCAATGAGAACTCGGAGTGGTGGCCCACAGAGTGGTGACCTGGCAAAGAACCAGCCGTGACCAACGTGGCCGTGACCAACGAGGACGTTGGCCCTCAAAGGAGGGTCGAATGTTACGGACTCAATATCCCATATCGGTTGTGAGAACAACTAGTGTGGAGTATATATATTAAATGGGCTCTCTCTCTTGATAGGCTAGTCTTTTGGGCTGAGTTCTCCTGTTTGGTGTGTATCATTGGTGCTTTCATTGAGACGCGTAGCGTGACACGATGGATTGGCAGACGCCGTTTCAGAAGCTCTCCGAGCAAGTTGATGCCTTTGTTGCCCTCAGTAATCAAGGCCAACAAAATCTCCGTCAAGATCTTAAATCTCAACAAGAAGCTTTTCAGCAACAGATGGCCGAATTCATTGCCATCGTCAAATCAAATCCTAGAAATGAAGAGAATCCACCACCACCGCCGCCGCCACCGCGTTCTTCGACTGTTCGGTTAGATGTTCCTCGGTTTGACGGGGATGACCCTTATTCTTGGGTTTTTCAGATTGAGGAGTATTTTTCCTTCCACAATACTCCAGAGGATCAACGCTTGAAGATTGTTGCTTTTCATCTTGATGGTCGTGCATCTTCTTGGTTTCAATGGTTGAAATCTCAAAAGCTGTTGTCCACTTGGCCAGATTTCTTACAACGTCTGTAGTTTCGTTTTGGTTCGTCGCGTTTTGAGGATCCTGAGGGTAGTCTTGCCAAACTCATGCAGCAGGGAACGGTCAATGATTATCAGTCCGAATTTGAATCCTTGATGGCACACGTTCAGAACATCTCTGAGCCTTTGCTTATCTCATTCTTTATATCTGGGTTAAAGTCTTCTATTCGGCGTGAACTACAGTTAAATCGTCCATCCAACTTGGAAGAGGCGTTTGCTCTTGCTCGTGTTTTTGAAAGCAAACACGCAGAGGTTCAGGCTGATGCACGTTCGTTGGCTCGTGGATTTAGCCGTGTGTCATCTTTTACTCCTCCTAGTGGTCTCAAACATTCGGCTAATGATAATCGTTTCCCAGTAGGCGGAAATTCTGCAATTAACCGGGATTTTAAATCACCAAACATATATGTTCAGCGCGATTCTACTACCATTCCTGTTCGGAATATGACATCTGCTGAGATGCGACAAAAATGTGAAAAGGGTCTTTGCTTTTGTTGTGATAAACGTTGGTCGCCCAACCACCACTGTAAAAACAAAGGTTCGGTGATGTTGCTTTTAGGAGATGACTCTGAGGCACCAGAAGAGGTTTTATCTGAGGGTGAGGTGGAGGCTAATGATTCTTCTGATGAAGTCATATTAGCAGATGTTTCGAGCTTAAACTCTCTTTCTAGTCGTGGTGCGCCTAGATCATTAAGATTATTGAGTAAGCAAGGGAAACACTCCTTTCAAATATTGATCAATAATAGCAGTACTCACAATTTTATTTCTCCTACTCTAGCTGAAAAATTGGGCCTTCTGGTTTCCCCAACTCCTAAATTTCGAGTGTATATTGGTAATGGAGATTCATTAGTTTGCCAGACTAAGTGTTCTGCTGTTCCTGTCGATCTGCAGGGCACTATATTTTCTCTTGATTTCTTTGTATTACCTATACAAGGTCCTGATATGGTTCTTGGAGTACAATGGTTGCAAGAATTAGGTTCTGTTACTCATGACTACAGCAATTCTCGCATGGAGTTTAAATGGAAAGGAAAGAAAGTGGTTTTGAAGGGTGATGCTTCTCTTGGGGATAAGGAAATTACTTTCTCTATGCTTGAACGTCTAATTCAATCTCAAGTGGTCGAGGATCTCTTCGAGGTGTATCTCCTATCTACACCAACCTCTGACGCAGATCAATTACTCCCAGCTTCCGTTACCAAAGTTCCAGAGTCTCTTCAAGCATTGTTGCAAGAATTTTCTACTGTTTTTGAAACTCCAACGGATCTACCACCTCGGCGATTATTTGAGCATCGTATTCACCTTATTCCTGGAAGTAAGCCGGTCAATGTCCGTCCCTATCGCTATCTTTATTTTCAGAAATCCGAGATCGAAAAATTAGTCAAGGAGATGCTTGATCAAGGCATCATTCGTCCAAGTCAAAGTCCATTTTCGTCACCAGTTTTGTTAGTCAAAAAGCGCGATGGATCCTTTCGCTTTTGTGTCGATTACAGAGCTCTAAATGCTGTTACTATTAAAGATCGTTTTTCCATACCCACAGTTGATGAATTGCTTGATGAGCTTGGGCACTCCGTACTATTCTCTAAGCTGGACTTGAGGGCAGGATATCATCAGATCCGTGTTCATGAAAAGGATGTGTTCAAAACAGCATTTCGAACACATGACGGACATTATGAGTTTCTTGTTATGCCTTTTGGTTTAACAAATGCCCCGTCTACCTTTCAAGCAACCATGAATTTTCTCTTAAAAGCTTATCTACGCCATTTTGTTGTGGTTTTCTTCGATGACATTCTCATATATAGTTCGAGTGAGGAAGCGCATCTAGAGCATGTCCGGTTGGTTCTCCAATGTTTGCAATCTAACAAATTCTTTGTTAAATTGTCAAAGTGCAGTTTTTTTGAACCCACAATAGAATATTTGGGACACATTGTTGGTGAATGAGGGGTACGTGCTGATCCTCGGAAAATCGAAGCTATGAAGGATTGGCCTAGACCTCATACGGTGAAGCAGCTTTGTGGTTTTCTGGGTCTTACGGGGTATTATCGAAAATTTGTTAAAGGCTATGCCACTATTTCAGCTCCCTTAACAGATTTGTTGCGCAAGGATAAATTTGAGTGGTGTGATAACGCGACTGCAGCCTTTGATGAGCTTAAGCAAGCTATGATGTCCACTCCTATTCTCCGGCTGCCTGATTTTGCTAAACCCTTTACCGTTGAAACTGATGCTTCTGATGTCGGCATAGGTGCAGTTTTGTTGCAGGATAATTTACCTCTTGCTTATCATAGTCGAAAACTGGGTCCCAAGTTACAAGGTGCCTCCACTTATATTAAAGAATTGCATGCCGTGGTGGAAGCCATACAAAAGTGGCGCCAATATCTGTTAGGTCGCCGTTTTTCAATCCGTACAGATCATAATAGTTTACGCAACATTCTTCAACAACGCATCCATACCCCTGACCAGCAAAAATATGTTCGGAAGTTATTAGGGTATGATTTCGTCATCGAGTATCAGCCAGGTAAGCATAATGTGGTTGCTGATGCTTTATCTCGTGAACCTGAGCTCATGGGTGCGCATTGTGGAGAGGCTTCTTATCTCCTTCTTATTTCAAGTCAGCCGGTTTCAGAATTTCTTGAGGAACTTCGCTCTGTTAATCAACATGATCCTGAACTTATTGCTTTGCACAATCGTTTTGCTACCAACGAGTTGCCGTCGGAATATCGTGTGGTTGATGGGCTGCTCGCATTCAATCATAAGTATGTCATTCCTTCCAAATCTCATTTGAAACATAAGTTACTCCAGGAGTTTCATAGTTCTTCTTTTGCTGGCCATGGTGGTGTCAAGAAGACTCTTGTGGGCCTTAGTGCTCTCTTTTATTTGCCTAAAATAAGATTTGATGTTGAGAAATTTGTTCGAGAATGTCCGGTTTGCCAACAAGTGAAAGTCTTAACAGCTGCACCGGCTGGATTACTTCAACCGCTCCCTGTTCCCGCACTAGTTTGGAATGAGGTGACTATGGATTTTATTACTCACTTGCCTACATCTCGTGGGTTTTCCGTGATTTTAGTGGTGGTCGATCGACTCACCAAAGCTGCTCATTTTGGACCGTTGGCGTCAGGTTTTACAGCAACAAAGGTCGCACGTTTATTTGTTGATATGGTTATCAAGTTGCATGGTTTTCCTTCAACCATTATTTCTGATCGCGATCCAATTTTTCTGAGTCAATTTTGGACCGACTTATTTAAGCTTAGTGGTACATCACTGAAGCATAGTTCGGCTTATCACCCTCAAACGGATGGACAGACTGAGGTGGTCAATCGAAGTCTCGAGCAATATCTTCGAGCGATGACGTCTGATTGTCCGGAGCGATGGTCAGAATTTTTAGGATGGGCCGAATTCAGCTACAACACTAGTTTCCACTCTAGTATCAATATGAGTCCGTTTCAGGCATTTTATGGTCGTCCTCCAAATATCATCCCTCGTTACATCCCTAGTTCTTCATCAAATGAGGCCCTTGATTCTCTGTTATGCGAGCGAGACCGCATGTTAGGATTTCTTAAGGCTACTTTAAAAATGGTGCAACATCGCATGGCTGGGAAAGCAAATCGCAAACGCCGGGAACTTGAGTTTCAGGTGGGTGATTTGGTATGGGTGAAGTTGCAACCTTATCGGCAGATGTCGGTGGTCCGTCGCAAGTCACAAAAGCTCGCTAAGCGTTATTTTGGTCCCTATCCAGTAGTGCAGCGAATTGGTGCAGTAGCTTATGAACTCAAATTGCCAAGTGGAAGTCGCGTGCATCCGGTGTTTCATGTTTCACAGTTGAAACCTTTTTTTGGAGAACCCACTGTTCCACTTTCTCCTTTTCCCTTAGATGGTTCAGATAGTATAGATCTAGTTCCTTTGGTAGTGTTGGCCACGCGTGATAAAGCTCGAAATGGTATTCCTTTTGTGGAGGTTTTGGTGCAGTGGCGTGATGATGCAGCTACATGGATATCTCTTGCTGATTTTCAACAACAATTTCCTAATTTCCACCTTGAGGACAAGGTGGCTTCCAAGGATGGGGGAGTTGATACGACCGTGGTTGTGGAAGAGCAGCACACAGGAATTGCCAAGGATAGGCCACGACGTGAAACGAAGAAACCTGCTCGATACAATGCCTGAGAGATAGAAGTCTAGTAGAAGTCTATTTAATTTTACTTAATTAATTGTTATTTTATTTTTTTGTTTTGTTTTGTTAGATTAGGTTTTGGTCCTAGTTTGATTGGGCTAAGCCCGTAATTTCTTTTAGGATTGAGATTACTAATCCTTTTGTGATTAGGATTCGCGTCGGCTATTTATAGGCCAAACTTTGTTATTTTTTGGGTCGGGAATAAAAAAGATTACTTCTAAACCGTTAGGTTTCATCTCGCGTAGCGTGAGGTGTTGGAGCCTTCTTCGAGCTATATCGAAGAGTTCGATTCGTCCCTGTAGCAGGTTCGTATCAAGGGGGTGCTCTACAGCGTGCTGGCTAGCGACGAGGAGGTGGTCCAGCTGTTCCGGGACATCGACACGCTCGGGTACTCCAACCACGGGCTCTTTGATGAGGTGAGGAAGAGGATCGAGGAGCACTGTAACCACAGGACCAAGACGTGGATGGCGGAGTTTCGTAGCACTTACTTTCGTTCTCCGTGGACGCTCATCGCTCTCTTGGCTGCTATCTTTATTCTGTGCCTTACTTTTATCCAGACTTATTACGCCATCAGTCCCAGGAAGGAATAATTAGATTTTCGCATTGGGCTTGAAAGATAATTAGATAATTTTCAACTATATAGAGGCTTGGGTGTGGTCACAACAAGCACATTAATTTTAAGTTCTTGGGAAATTTCAGATAGTCCATTGCAGAAATTTTAAATAGCGCTAGTCCAGAAACATGGGATAAAGAAAATGTTTTAGCTTTGTGGCGAATGAAGGATCGGAGTCTTTTCTCCTCGCATGCATGTATCCATTTGATTGCACTTGGGAATTGGGGTAGTGATGAGTTGTCTCTTCAAGTCAAGCCAAAGTTTGATCATACTACAGATGTCCCCTAAAAAAAAATTTAAAAAATAAAAATAAAGAAGAAGACAGCCTTTGAATTGGTAGCAAGTCGGTCCCTTAATACGATCCAAAACAAGACATACAATTTAGGATGGATAAAGCTCTTCAAGATGAAATATAAACAAATGGGGCCAGCCTCTTCGGCCTAAACCAGTTCACTTATAATTACTGTACAATATTGACAGCTATAGTTTAATCGATCACTTGTAATATTTCTATATAGTTTAATCACTTGGACAGCTATTTAAGAAAATAATAACAATATATATGGCGGCTATTTTCTTTGACCAAATTTTAAGAAATAAATTGAAACAGTGATGGTGTAGTATTCAATATTATTTGTATATTTAACGAAGACCAGCTAGTCTTTAATTAGGAGTAGTTGACAAATAGAAAATTAAAAAAGAATCTTTGAAGCAATGTTTTAAAAATCGAACCGGAGATCGAACCGGTATGATTTTAGGGTTATGGTTCAATTGGTCGAACCGGTCAAACCACGGTTTAACCGTTAAATTAATATATAAATAAATATATATATATATATATATATATTAATACATATATAAATAATTAAATATACAAATTTCATAGCTTGTACACTAAAATCGTAATAATAATAACAAGCACACATTGAAATTTATAACAAACACATATATATTTAAAAAAAGATAAATATATATCTAAAAAAAGATAAATGACAAATGAAGAGACATAAAAGATTTTTGTTTAGACATACTTTCAGAACTCTTAAAGTATTATTATTATTATTGTTATTAGCAGCTTTTACACAACAATGTTAAGTGGTGGGGATCCGAACCCTCACATTTTAATTTCTATAGAGTTCCTCATCTATGATGTTTCGAACCACAATCTCTTGGTTGAAGGAAAAATATCTTACCAATTGAGTTGCGCTTCGTTGTCTACCAAAACTATAAGATCTCACAAGAAAAATAACATTATTGCGTCCTCTCATTTTGGGCTCTACATTTTTGGATTTTAGTTAACTTGTTTTGGCCCATTTTGAGCATCTACAGCCCACAATCTATTATAGAGTACTCCGTAGTATTCCATTTTGGAATACGGAGTGCATTCCAACCATACTCTATTTTGCAATTAGAGTATTTTACTGCTCAATACTTTATACTTTATTTTTACTATTTGGACATCAAACTATAAAAATAATAATTTAACTTAATTTCATTAATATAATTTGATTTATAATATATTGTACTATATATTTTATTTATTATTAAATTTTGGAATTTTTATTTAATTTTACATATTTGATTTATATTAACAAAAAAATAACAATCTACAATATATTTAATTCATATTATTTAAGATGCAATTTTATTAATTACTGATTATTTGTGATACATTAATAGATGTTAATTATGTAAAATAAATGAAAAATTGCAAATAGAGTATGTATGTAGAGTACGTGCTAGGAATGAATTTCAAAAGTGAAGTATGCAATGTTGTATTTTGAAGTATAGCATATTGCAAAATAAAGTTTATGGTTGGAGATGGACTAAGTTTTTTGGTCCAACTGAAAATTATTTGACAAATTTAGCTACTTAAGCCAACATGAAATATATACTTTGGGTGTTACAAGCAAATTAAATATATATATACCGTGCTTAACATAGGAGCAAGGTACTAAATCTTTTGCATATGAATAGCTAGAGCTTTATATATATATACTTAATATATAATAGTCAGGGTAAAGCATGATCTATATCAATTTTTTTATTACAAAATATAGATATAGAAATCTGGTGCAGAAATGGGAATCGGCCTATTTAGGTGGGATTCAGATGACAGTCAACGTCCAGGTCAACTAAACTCTATATTATATTCAGCCTTTTAATTTCAGCTTTTTTCTTTGTTGCATACGATGATCAGTTGCTCTCTCTATCTATCTCAATTTATAAATTTAATTGAAGTTTAACTTCTAGCAAAAGAAAATGTATACAGATTTTTCTGGCTTTCAATCGATCGATGCATAGATTCAGGTTCATCAAAGTAAATAAAAGTATATGTAAATTTGTTTACATTAAATAATAATTGATTTTAAACATTGCATGGTATGCATATTTAGATAAGGGGCAGATATTCATTTATTTCCTAGCCTTTGCTCGTTTTTCACTAGAATATCCACACATTGAACAAGACACATTTGTAGTAAAAATTTAGTATCGCTTTTCTTATATAATTGTTACCCTTATAATAATTTATATATAGTTTCATATCGAAGATAGATACGGAGTATTTATGGCTTTCACAATAAATTGACCAAATACACATTATTCAATATTTGTATATTTAACGAAGAACATATCTAACTAGTTTTAAAAACTTAATTATTAAGAAGAAGATAAAAATTGTTTCAATTCTACTTCTTCTTGTTGAAACATGGCAGACAGCAGCAGTGGCGAGGCCACCTTGAAGCAAAGGTGGGCTCAAGCCCACCCCATTAAAAAAAAAAAAAAAAAATAGTTCTTATAATTTCGACTATTTTCGGAGATTATTGGTCGAGCCCATGCCAATTTCCGAGAAGAGAAGAGTTGCCGCCGTCTAATCTTGGCCACCAGCCCACCCCATCAAATATTCCTGGCCTCGCCCCTGGACAGCAGTAAGAAAGACGAAGTAGCAGTTGAAATCAAGGAAGGTCCTCCTCCTCGGCGGAGCGTGCTGCAGAGAGTGCCGGCGCTGCTGCGAGGAAACGAGAAGCAGAAGCACATTTATGACCCGGTGGCGGTCCCCCTGGCCCCTACCACCACGGCCAGCTGCCGGAGTATCAGCTGGCGGAGCAACTCAAGGAGGAGCTACTCGATATGGTTTGCGGCGATCGCGACAGAGGTCTCCCACTCGGCTTGGTCACGGAGCGGCTGGCGGAGATCAGAGAGTTCTACAGCGGAGCAGAAGGGCACGGCGACGAGGAGCTGGCCGCGATGATGCTCCGCGACACCTGCTTTGTGTTGTGCTGCATCAAGCGCGATGTTACGCACGTAAACGTAATTTTTGAACGCATTGGAGTTTCTGGGGTTATATTCATAGTTCAAGCTGATATGTTGATGCTCGAGAATCAGATCCCGCTATGGCTCATCAACTTGTTGATCCCCTTAGCTTTCGACGACGATGGCGAACTGCAGTTGCGCGAGTTCTTGAGTTTTATGTATTATCAAGGCAACAAGAAGGTGACGATGGCGCAGTTCCCATGGGGAAACGGACAAGGAGAGGAGCCTCTCCACCTTCTCGAAGCTTCGCACCGCCTCCACAACGCCAACACAGATCAAGCTCAAGATCATGGAGAAGATGGTCAAGGTTCAAGTTCTAATCAAACAAATCGTAAGCCACCGGAGAATAAATGGCAATTGTTTGACTGCCCGTTCCGTTCGGCGACGGATCTGAAGGCGAAGGGCGTCCATTTCTGGCCCAGCTCTCAATCCTTGACCGACATCGAATTCTTCTCCTTCTCCACCCACGCCCGCCTCCACCTCCCCATGTTCATCGTCAACCACTACAGCAGGGTCTTCCTCTCGAATCTCGTGGTGTACGAGATGTCCTCGGATGGAAGCGTGGAAATGGCCATCACACGCTACGTGAACTTCATGAAGACGCTGCTCCGAAGGGCGGAGGACGTGAAGCTACTGAGGGAGAAGGGCGTACTTTACAGCGAGCTCGCCGGCGACGACGAGGTGGTTAGGCTGTTCCAAGACATCGACACCTATGGGGTCTCCAACCAACGCGGTCTTTACGACCTCAGGATGAGGATGGAGGAGCACTGTAACGACAGGGGAAAGACTTGGCTGGCGGAGCTCATCAACACTTACTTCCGCTCTCCTCTTACCGCCATAGCTCTCTTCGCTGCGGCCTTCATTTTGGCCCTCACTTTTCTCCAGACCTTCTACACCATCAATCCCAAATACGCTAATGTTGCCCCTTAATTACATTCTATTCATATATTACCTTTGTCCTCCATTTACTGACCATGTTGACTCTTTAAATGATTTGGGAGCTTCGTGATGATGAATTTAAAATTGAATTTTTTGATATTAGTTTTTTTTGTCCTCCATTTACTGACCATGTAGACTCTTTAAATGATTTTGGAGCTTCGTGGTGATAAATTTGAAATTGAATTTTTTGAGATTAGTTTTTTTTACACAATACTACAACACTCGTAATACCTTGTAAAAAAAAACTAAACTCCAAAAATTCAATTTTAAATCCATCATCACAAAATTTCAAAATTATCTAAAAAGTCAAGAGGGTCAGTAAATGGAGGACGGAGGGAGTATATATATATATATATATATATATATATAAATGCTCCCCTACCCACAGTGGGCACACTTAATGTGTCCACCGGTGATGCGACAGTGCCACGTCTGTAATTTTTCCTTTTAGGGGTTTAATTTTTTATGTTAGTATTTAGTTTTTTTATAGTATGGTTTAATTATTTTTTGTAGGGATTTTATTAACTTCCTTATATATTCCAATATCACGTCATCCGTGGGCACATTAAGCATGCCCACAATGGGCATTGGAGCATTACTCTATATATATATCCCTTTGGCCGCTCGGGTTGTTGAATTAATTCCATCTTTTATGTTCTTTGGTGTTAAAAGGACACCGACTACATTTTTTTAATTTATAATGTATGCTGAATCTTTTGATTTTTTTTTAGTTATAGAATTATTTCATTAGTGAATTTAAATCACACTGTGTAATGCTTAGGGCAACCAGGACAAGCATGCAAATGGAACGATCGAGGAGAAGAGCGGGTTCATCACATAGTAGATGTAGTCATGTAGGTGTAAGATAGAATTTTCCCGCAAATGCTGGGACCGAATTTGAAATTTCATTCAATTAAATTCCTGAATTGGGAGACTAAAAAAGTAGTATAAAAATACGCATTAATTGCACAACAAATAGTGAGCATATAAAAATACGTGCCACAAAGAGCACATCGAACTCTCTGTGGACGAAGGGAGTGTACCAATCAAGGGATGTCTTAACCATCTATCCATTCATTCCAAGTTCATAATACTAGCAACAGAGTAAATGGCCAGTCAATGAATTATATGCTATGATCAAGTACTAATAAATCAATAACGATATAACAAAACATGCTACTCCTTTTTCCATTTGAGAAAAGGAAAAACGGCAAGCTATGTTTTTTTCTACTGAAAGAGTTGGCTAGATGTTCTGCTGCGACCCCGATAGTCATTTTTCCAGTATAACTATCTCTCTCGACATTACAACACCAGTATTCGTCACTTAGTATCAAACTGCATCTGATAAACAGAGAAAGGGGATCTTCATCTATTGTCTAATTCCAACGGTTAAGCTTAAGATAGGCAAAATCAAATCCAAATGCCCAATTACCTTCTAGACCCGCTGCTTCAAAATCTTAGCCTCAAGCAGGTAATTCAAGCTTTGCATTATTCTTCCAGCTGAGAATGGAATCAGAGAATAAATCACTAGCAATCAAATCTAAACTTTGAACTTGTGGTGGCAGATTCAAGGTAGCTTACCTTTGGAAGTAATAATAAAAGAAATCAGCATATAGTAAGGTCTGGACAAGCCCTGACACCCAAGCTGCAAGCCAAGAATAAGAGCATCAATTTAGTAATTTTAATTTTGAAATCAGTGCTTCCTCTTTACAGAATATGAACAGTTCAACTAAATTTGCTAGCTTCAGAAGAGACATTACCCACATCTGATATAGATTATAAACCAAAACACGCACACACACACACACAAAGGGAGGGAGGGGAGGAGAGAGAGAGGGGCTATACATATCCAGTGGACAAAGTGTGGCTGAGTGAAGTAACGATAAATCCAGTTCAAAATGTAGAATGCTCTGTAAGCACTGCAAGAGGAAACCAAGACACGGAGAAGGTAATATAAGATCTATTACCGACAGCCGACAGCCGACAGCTACTAACAAAATAACTTCAGCAGTCATTATGAATGAAATAGAAAAATCCAGCATGCAGAGAATGTTGGTCCATTGGACCATAAACAATAATTATAATAACAGAAATTGTTAAACGACATAGATTAGCGCTAAATCCTGAGATCTTCTAATCTCCTAACCTTCTAATTACTGATGGCAGATATGAGATATCTTTAGAAAAACCTTAAGCCATCTACATGCTTCTGATTCAGGGTTCACAGCAGTCTTTGTTGCTCTCCACCACATCATATTTTTCAATTACTTAGCTACAAGAACATGATCACATAAGAAGCAATAATTTATCATCACAAAGTAGCATCGTTTTGCTTACAATAGCTAGAGTGGTTTACCCATAAACAAATTAAGTCCGTGTACTAAAACCTTGTTAGTTTAGATTAAAAGAAACAAACAGGAGGTTTCAACTGGTAACTCAGTAAATCATGTCTCGTCTAGTAGTGGTAAGCAAAAGAATATGATGAAATACGAGTACTTTGACATACATAAGTTATCAAAGATATTTTTACTGTGGAAATGGATGAAACCTGATAAGTGAACACCATCCCTCAATCCCGTCAATAAAATTCATGAAAGAGACAGAATTAGGAACCTGAGCTTTTACCAATATTTCTAGTTATCAAGATTTAAAAACATAAAAACAGAAAAGAAAAGAAAAGAAAAAAAAAAAAACGGAATCAGGATCCTGAGCTTTTACCAATATTTCAATGAGAAGTGAGGTCGGGGATCAGTTTCTGTTATATATCAATGACGTTTATAGCAATAAAGTTGTTACATGGACTGTTCAAAAGAGTTGCTTTTGAAAAATTGTTGCACAAGGGCAGTTCAAAGCTGCTCTTGTTCTGTTATTATTAAGACTTGACACTTGTTATAAATAGCCCAAAGAATTAAGAAGTTCCGCTTCCTAAATGGAAATTCAATGATTCTTCTTTTATCCTAATCCTACTACTATAGTACTATGGGGAAATTTGATACTGAAAACTAGAGACTACTACAACAGCAAAAACCTGGCACAAGATACAATGCAAACACCGTCTTTCAATCCTTATGCATCAATTGAATACAAGAAGATAATATTTCCAATTCAAGCAAGTGGAAACATCACTTACCCTAGAAGAAAAACATATTGCCCAGTCAAGTTGTCGATATTTCTTGTTCTCTGCAACAAGACAAGCTGAGGAAGGATAGCAACAGCTTCCAGATACAAGGAGAAAGCCCACATAACCTAGTCAATCACATAGGGCATAGATATTAGGCAGACAAAGACATTGAAGCATATAGCAGTTCTCTCATGAAATTACAGTACCTCTCTGAAGGTAAACTTCTCATTTATGATCAGGGCTAATAACACACATGGTACAATGAGGAAATAGTGGCGAAAAGTATCCTGGTCTTTGTCGTATGATCTGCGCACGATCTTGTGCCGCCTCATATACCAGACAATTGAGAAAGAGCTCACCAAAATATTATTTTCATCAGTGTATTATAGAAGGAGACATAGCGTGTAAATAAATCCAAGTAGCGAGTTGCAAAAACAATAGCATAGAGCTCCTGAGTCTTCAGAGAAACGCCTGCATTGACACATACAGTCAACATCTTACAAAATGACTAAGAAGAAATTAGCAGCGTGTGCTTCGCATTGTGCATATTAGGTGCTTATATGCTATCATGCTGAAAAAA
This sequence comes from Mentha longifolia, assembly GCA_001642375.2. Classification (NCBI taxonomy): domain Eukaryota; kingdom Viridiplantae; phylum Streptophyta; class Magnoliopsida; order Lamiales; family Lamiaceae; genus Mentha; species Mentha longifolia. Next base: position 24,752,285 of record CM038117.1, on the reverse strand, counting down.
GGGCCATGTGCAGTTTAAATCACCATCTACTACATATGATAAACAAAGCATGGTTATCCAATTATAATACAATATAGATGTGATCTCCCGAGTCCCGATCATAAACATAACCAATGTCTTGATATCGCCTCGAATCCAACTACCAGAAGAATCTCTTTTAGGTCTTCCTAAAGTGAAACAGAAAAAAGGGAAGGACCATCTACCAATCCAATGTTTGATCAGTTCCTTGGCTCGAGTCCCAGCATATTTATTGTAGCTCTCGACATTAATGCAACCTATACTATGATTACTATCTAAGTAATACGTCATTTACGTCAAGCTCTACCTAGCTTCTGCATATAACTAAGCCCAAGCAACCATGCTCAAATCGCCTTTACAGCAAGCGCACAAGAGCATTCGCCCTAAACTTTTATAACCCTAAACCTTCAATCATGACCAATACATAACAATATTCTTGTTGAAACAACAGTAAACAATCATAATCTCCATATTTTAGGCAAAATTGTCGAAAAAACGGCATTGAAATCGACTGCGCCCCACTGCGCGGGACACGCACACAGAAACAAGTGAATGCATTTCCATTCCCAGAAAATACAACCAATTCACCAATTACACAAACGAACAACAGTACAACCTCACTCTCCCTCTGTCTCTCTCTCACACACACACGCACCGACAGAGCTGTGCGCTAAATTAGGGATGGAGAAATAGGACGTGCAAGAGCCATAACGGGGACTTTCAGCCGCAAACGCCATGACTAATTGGATCTCGAGAAGCAAATGAAAGAAAAACGAGATGAAATTCGAAAATGCATACCTGCACAGGATTTGATGGTGTGAATCTTGAGGAGCAGGACAAGAACACTAACCAAATGAGTCATGTCCCCTATTAGCCTAAATATATTCATCTTTCTCCTCCCTTTCCTTCGCTCTCTCTAACTTCTGCAAATGTTTTTGCTTCTGCCCAGAAAACAACAGTTTTTTTTTTTTGGGATTTAGTTGTTCCGTTTTAGGGTCTGAACCCAATTAATCTCCGGGTTAATCAGCGAAACAGCAAAACGAGTTTTTGTGTAATTTCTTTTAAAATTTAAGGAAAAAAATAAATAAAATAAGTTAAGAGCGTTATAACGTGGCACGTGCGAGAGTTTGAGGACGTGTTTCAGCCAATGAGATCCAAGATTGAGGTGTGTGAGACTATCATTATCAACAAACACCCCAAACACCCAAACACCTTACTTTTTAATATTTAATTAATTTCTCTCTCTTCTATATACAACAATTCAAACATCCTTATTTTTAGTAGTTTATCAATGAACACCCAAACACCATAATATTTTATATATATTTTATTTATTTTTAAATATAATATAAAAAAGATATTGTGTGTAGAGAAAGAAAGATGAAATCTAAAAGTGTAAAAATATATCATGTTTAGTCTCTATTTATAAAAAATGAAAATTTATAAATTTTGGTATAATTTTTATTTTTTAATTATTTAAAATATAAAAAATAAAATCATTTATCTAAAAATCTAAAAATATTTAATGGACCAATGACGTGTCACCATGTCATTGGTCCATCAAAAATCATAAATGTGCAAATTGGGGAAAACACCTTGTTTTGTTCAATAGAGGTGTCCGAACACCTCAATCCAAACATAATCCTCTTTTTATTTTTTAATAATATTTTGATGTTTGAACACCATTGCATGTTGGCCGATAATGATAGTCTGAGAGTGTCTACCTTTAATAAATCATAAGATAATGTTAAAATAAACAGATTTAGATATTTTTTTTTTTTAAATGACGACTAGATATATTTTAAATTTTTTAAACATTAGTTTGATTTTTTTTTTGGCAAAATAAAAATTTCTTAAGCAACTTAAAGTGAAATGCAAATTTTCTTTTAGTAAATCATCTATCGTAGTTCAATGACTTAATTTGTGCATTATAAAATGCTAAAAGGCACTTTTTTTTTCTTTTTTCTTTTTTTATCTGGCAAATTTAAGGCCGTGTCACGGAGAACTTGAACTCGGGACCTTTTGAAACGATGGGGAAGACGTAAACAATATACATCATCTCTAAATCAATATTTGAGGATTGAAGATATGAGTATTTGATCAAATGCAGATAAGTTTTATCAAGCATAAACTGGTGTTGAAATGTTGAGAGAAATAGTTATAGTTATACAAGAAAAATGACAACTCTTTCAGTTGACAAACATAACTTGCCGTTTTTTCCTTATTATACTACCTACATCCCTTTATATTAAGGGAAAATAGGCAAAAATAGTCACTTTAATCTCATTTGCCATTTTCGTGGTCCCACTTATTAGTTTCATTTCTTTATATGGCAAAAAATACTTGGCTGCAATTATCTCTATCTCCTTAGAATTGATTATAACCACATATCCCTATTTTTATTGGTTATTGTGTCAATTCAATATGAAACTATTATAATGGTATGTAGATAGTATATGGTCATTGATTCAATATTAGTAGAGTAAAACCTCATTATAGGAATATTATATATATTAATAACCTCCCTATAGTGATAAAAAATCATGGTCCCGACTCGGAACTAGTTATATTTAGGAATAACCTCTACATTGTAATAAAGTATATTTTTTTTGGTCCCGTCTTAAGGATTTATGACTCCATATAGGAATAAATTACAATATATATATAAATATATATATAATATAATTACACAAAATTTAAGATAACCTAAAATATTTTTCTATAATTGATTGTGATAACATTTTAATTTTACGAGTTATCACTATATCCTTCAATTTGTGTGTACGTAATAACTCATCTACATATACACCCTCTCATTTTAACAAGGTGAATGCATAATTTTATCAAATTTATATTAATTTGGTATAATAATATGCTAAATGTATCCATATGATACAATATTTAATTGAATACTTTTTTTATAAAACAAATTATTTTTCTATGTAAAACTCTACATAGGAATAACCTCCCTATAGTAATAATTTTTTCTGGTCCCGACAATATATGACTGTATAGAGGTTTTACTGTACTTGATCATAGCATATAATTAAGGGTTACTTTTTTTCCTGGCCCATTTGACTTGGGATCTTCCGTCCTGAATTTCGTGTCCTAATTGTGTACCAAAATTAAATTTCTACTAGTTGTATGTATTTTTTTCAATAGATTTTTTTATAATGATTTAGTTTAACTTTATGATTATTTCCAAGGGTTCACCCATCTCAATTATGGTTTATAATTATTTTTTAGCATTTAATTTCACTTTTATTAGTATATTAAAATTGATAAATTCAAAACTAAAGTATACAATTTAAAAAAAATCAATTTTTTTTAATAAATATCTATTATGATTTACAATAATATAATATTTTTATTTTTATAAAAAATAATACAAAACTAGTAGAAAAAGAATTTTGAGACACTATTGAGACACCATTTTTTGGACAGGGGATACCATCCGAGCCCATTTAATTTGCTCTGTTGCTAGTAATATGAACTTTTGATGAATGGATATGGTTAGAAAAATCCTTAATTGGTACTTATGGTACTTACTCTATCTCATTCTACTTGACATGCATCCATTATTTTATATTCACGTATATTCAAAGAACGTGTCAAGTAGAATGAGATAAAATGGTCAAACTTCGTCGTTATTTTGATGAGCTGCGCGCTTTAACTATACATTGGTGCCAAGTTGGTTTCAATTTGATTTTTTTTTGAACATATAGCAAAGTTTATAATTGTACATGGATATTTTTAAATTCATTTAAAAATAAAATGCACCCAAAATGGTGCATTTTCAAGTAATTAACCCAACATAAAAAAAAAAAAAAATCCAACTAATTCAACCACCCAAGGAAATATAGTACTTCATCATCCCTAATCGCATAAACTTCAAGGGGCAGCATTAGCGTATTTGGGATTGATGGTGTAGAAAGTCTGGAGAAAAGTGAGAACCAAAATGAAGGCGGCAGTGAGAGGAGATTGGAAGTAAGCGTTGATGAGCTCGGCCAGCCACGTCTTGGCCCTGTTGTTACAGTGCTCTTCCATCCTCATCCTGACGTCATAAAGACCGTATTGGTTGGAAAACCCATAGGTGTCGGTGTCTTGAAACAGTCTAACCACCTCGTCATCGTTGGCGAGCACGCTGAACAGTATGCCCTTCTCCCTCAGCAGCTTCACGTCCTCCTCCCTACGGAGCAGCGTCTTCATGAAGTTGACGTAGCACGTGATGCCCAAGTCTATGCGTGAATCCGACGACATCTCGTACGCCACGAGGTTCGAGAGGAAGGCCTTGCTGTTGTGGTCGATGAAGAACAAGGGGAGGTGGAGAAGGAGTAGAAGTTGATGTCCTTCAAGGATTGAGAGCTCGGCTTGAAATGGACGCCCTTCGCCTCCAGATCCGTCGCCGACCGGTGCGGGCTGTTCAACAGTTGCATGTAACTACTTTTCGGTGGCTGATCATCTTCTTCTTCTTCTTCTTCATCTTCATCTGTCTTTGTGAGGTGGAGGAGCATGCAGTGCAAAGCTTCGAGAAGGTGGACAGGCTCCACTCCTTGTTCCCTCCACGGGAGCTCGAGCTGCGTCGTCATCGCCGGCAAATTGCCCGCATAAAGAATCTGAGTCAAGAAGTTGCCCAACAGCAATTCGCCATCAACGCCGTCGTCATTGTAAACGAAGGGGAACAACAAGTAGATGAGCCATAGCGGTATCTGATTCTCCAGCATCAACATATCGAGGTACATGAATACAGCCCCTGAAAATCCAAGCCGTTCACGAATTACTTTGAAATACTGTGAATTCAACTTGAAGCGGCACATCACGTAGCAGGTATCGCGGAGCATCATCGCCGCCAGCTCCTCGTCGCCATAGAACTATCTGATCTCCGCCACCCGCTCCCTGACCCAGCGGAGTGGTACACCTTTGTCACCTTTTGCCGGAAACAAAATCGAGTAGCTCCTCCTTGAGTTGCTCCGCCGCGTGATACTCCAGCAGTCGGCCGTGGTGGTAGGGCCCAGGGGGACCCCCACTGGGTTATGTACTTCTGCTTCTCATTTCCTCGCATCGGCGCCGGCACTCTCTGCAGTACACTCCGCCGCGGAGGAGGAGTTTTATTGATTTCAACTGCTACTTCGTATTTCTTACTGCTGTCTGCCATGTTTACAAATTAAACTAGCTATACAAATATATATATATATATATATATATATAAAAGAGGGACATCATATAGAAATGAATCTCTTGTGTTAACTAAAAATGAATCTGAGTCACACATTAAGATTAAATCAATGGTTTAGATTATAGATGATGGTAGTTGTGTAAATTTGTAACCGCCTTCCTTAATTCTTGGAATTGATTTGTTTTTCGGTTTCACTACTACTAAATCACAAATGTTTTATTATTTTTATTATATTTTCCATTTTTTTAGCATTATTTGTCACTATTTAGCAGAACATTTTTTTATTGTTTATTAAAGCATGTATTATTTATTGATTAGTAATGCGTTTTTGTTGCATATATTATGCATTGCATATTTTTGTTGTTGTAGCTAACTAGAATATTTTTTGCTACTTACTGAAACATGTTTTATTAAAATATTATTATTATTATTTATAAGTGGTTTAAGTTTATAATTTTTTATTGTGCATGTGTTTAGTTGTTGCTTTATAGTTTATATTTTATTGCATATTATCTCATTAATTATTGCATAGATAATATATTGCATATTATCTAATTAGTTAGTACATAAATAATTTACTGCATATTATCTCATTAATTATTGCATAGATAATATATTGCATATTATCTCATTAGTTAGTACATAAATAATTTACTGCATATTATATCATTAATTATTGCATAAATCAATTACAAATCATTGATTTTATGAACAATGAAAATCGAAGATATATGCGAGAATTATTATTAAAAAAATACAATAAATGTATTGCTACTATGCAATAATAATCACCAAAATATGCAATGATTTTTATGAACTGTAGAGCATTATATAATATCCATTAACATATTAAGTAGTATTAAACAATGGTAAAGCAACTAACTTCTTACGAGAAAATGGAGAATATATACATTTGACTTATATATTTCTATCCTATTTAAGCGGCTCAATTGTCGCTGCATTAGTATTACGATTAACTACTTAATTTGACTAGGATTTTGAATTTGATCTCCACCGTAGAAATGATTTAAATGGATGGTCTATATTTATTCCTAGTTAACACAAGGAGACCTATTTTCCATATAACCCACCCATATATATATATATATATGTGGTATAAGGGTGAAATACCCACTCTTAGATAAGAATATTAATTTCTACCCACCCCTTTTAATCTACAACTAAAATACCCATATTTTACCCATGAGACTAAATTACCCTGAACTATCATATATCTATTCTTTATTTCCCTATTCAATTTCTAGGTTTCACAAATCAGATTCAAAAAAAAAAATAAAATCCTCCCCCTTTTTCTTCTCCCGCTCCCTTTTTCTTCTCTCGCATCATCTCTGCCTTTCGCCGTGTCATTGTCGACTCGCTGCTGCTGCGCCTGCCATCGTCGACTCGCCGCTGCCACGCCGTAACCACCGTCTTCCTTCACCGTCGTCGATTACAGTGGCTGACCTTATACATGAAGCAACAACCGCGGCTGCGACCTTGTACATGACGAAGAACTTCAAGCATCTGAATCAACAAATTCCAGCTCATCACCGACGAGGAGACCTAGAAGAAGAAGTTGAAGATCGATGCTTGGTTCGGCAGCCGGAAAACCACCGCCTCCATCCGTCCGTACTGCCCTCAGCCATGTCAACAACCAGATCAACGGCATTACCAAGGGATACCGCTACAAAATACGTTTCTCGGTACCGCTATCGAGATTCGAAACTTTCTTGGAGAGAAGAAGGTTTATTTCTCCCTCCCTGAATTTCTTTTGTGAGCGTCGGTTTTTGGAGAGAGGAAGGTTTAGAGAATTGAAGGTGTGGGTCTTTGTTTCTGAGAGCTTTCTGTTTGAGTTTGTTGTTGATTTTTTTTCTGAATCTGAGAGTTTTTTGTTTGAGTTTGTTGTTGATTTTCTAAGGGAGGTGATGTGTTTTTGTTTGTCGATTTGCTCCGGCAATGCAAACTTCACTGGTACAAACTGTTTTATGTTCTTCACTGGGGATTCCTCATTTCTCTTTCTATTTTTTCCTCCTATATTTCTTCTGATTTTGATTTTTTAATTCTGAATTTATACTAAATTTGAGTATTTGAGTTTGGATTTTTATGACTTCTGTTGGGGGACTTTTTGCTGCAATGTTATCTATAAGATTTGTGGGGAAGCAAAAACTTATATATTTTTGTAGTTTACTGTTTTATTTTTTTAAATAAGAGGAAAGTTACAGTACGAATTCATTATTTTTTTCTCTTTGTAATGGAAAGTTACGGTACGAATTAATAATACCGTACCATAACGGTATGAATTCATAATATCGTACCGTAACTTGTCGAGATTGTTTAGAAAGTAATGGAAAGTTACAGTACGAATTCATAATTTTTTTCTCTTCGTAATGGAAAGTTACGGTACGAATTAATAATACCGTAACGTAACGGTACGAATTCATAATATTGTACCGTAACTTGTCGAGATTGTTTAAAAAGTAGGATGACAAATATTCATTCACTCATATCATTAATGAATTGTACGAATTCGTCTCAGTCTTTCTGAGTACCGAGCAATTTTTTATGAATTTTGTATTGTTTATATTTTTTATTCCCACATCATGGTACGATTTTGCCAAATTCGTACTTTGAACTCCAAAAATGCATGAAATTTTTTTTGCTTTTACGAACAGTTCAGCCGTACTTCGTACCGTTCCTTAGTTACGGTACGAAATTTAAATATCGTAAGTCGTTCTAAGTAAAAATTGAATAAAATAAAAAAGAAAAAAGAAAGTGGAAAAAGGCTGAAAATGATGAAAAAATGGGAAAAAAGGGAAAAAAAAAAGTTGAAAAAAATATATATAAAAAACAAAAAAATAAAAAAAAAGTCTGAAAAACAAAAATAAAGAAAAATAAAAAAACAAAAATGAAAAAAAAAAACTGAAAAAACAAACGAAAAGCCAAAAAAAAAAGATAAAGGAAATGAAGAAAAAGGAAAAAAAACATAAAAGAAAGAGAGGGGGGGCAAACTTGTCCAAATTTGAAAATATGGGTAGATGGGATGTAAATTAAAGGGGGTGGGTAACTTTTGATTTTCTTATATGAGGTTGGGTAGTTTAGGATTTGCCCCTATATATATATATATATATATATATATATATATATGGGATGGATCTTATGGGAGATAGTGGGAATGTTGAGAACTAGGAACCCATCCTTTTCTTAGAATCTAATGGTGGAGACTTAATCTTAAATTTTGAATTTTACTGATTTAATGCTTTTTTTATAATTTTAAAGGGCATTTTAGGAAAACAATAAATAAATAAAAAACGTGTGTTCCTATAATACCGGACACGCACTTCTACAGATTCTATAGATTAATGTCTATCTTCTTCAACCGATATCTGCTTCTACCGATTCATGCTTATCATGTAGAAAGTTATATATATTCTCTGCGCCTAGATTCTGCATCTCTCACGAAAAATTACGGTCAGAATTTGGAATTGAAGAAACTCGATGGCAGGAACAAAATCTAGTGAAAGTAAGCATCTTGTTCGATCGCAAATTTGATTGCAGGTTTCGATATTCATGCATCTACTTCTAATAATCACGGCTGGAAGTTTTAGTTGTTGTTCTTTCACTTTTTCGTTGTTTGATTCCCTCTTTTTTCATAATAAGTTAATCGTTATTTAAACAGGCACCATAAGAGCATCTAAACGTAAGAACCAAGAAACCGATGATGATTTTGTTAATTTGCGACCAATAAAGATGATGAAGGAATCTCGTTCTGCAAAACCATTGAAGCAAAAGGAATCAGGTACTCAGAAACACGCTGCATCTGTATTCACCTTTAGTATTTTCAAAACCATTGAAGCAAACCCAGGCTCCCCGCCACCATCTCCAGCCCGCCGTGGAGCCCGAACCCGCGCGCGATGGGCTTCAAATCGTACACGTGGACCCCAAACCGGCCCGAAGATCCGGGCCCGAGCCCGGACCTGATGAAGAGACGGGCGAATGCTCGCGGGCTCACCCCGCTGCGGTTGTTCTTGGCGAAGTCGACGCCCTGGCGGCGGAGGAGGGCGACGGAGTCCGGGTGGTGGGGGTCGGAGGCGGGGTCGAAGCCGCGGAAGTTGAACTGCCAGACGTGGTGGCCGGGGGCGGCGGAGGAGGAGGAGAGGGTGAGGCCGAGCTGGATGATGGTGAGGGCGTCGACGTTGCTCTTCATGGCGGCGTAGTGGGCGGCGGGGGGGGAGGGAGGAGAGGGAGTGCTTGGGGGCGTTGAGGGCGAAGACGGTGCCCGGGAACTCGGTGTCGATGGCCGCGAAGGGGAAGTCCTTCGCGCAGCGTTCGATGAGCTCATCCACCGGTGTTCGCGAAGGGGATGTTGCTCTGCCATACTTGTCGGACTTCCACCGGCGGCGGCGGCGATTTAAATATACCTTTAAAACGATGGGGGAAGACGTACACAATATGCATATCTCTAAACCAATACTCGAGGATCGAAGATATGAGTATTTGATGAAATGCAGATAAATTTTATCAAAGAGAATACTGGTGTTGTAATGTTGAGAGGAATAGTTTATACAAGAAAAATCACAATTCTTTCTGTTGACAAACATAACTTGCCGTTTTTTTCCTTATCCTAAATGGAAAAGGGAGTAGCATATTTTATCATAGGATCATCCGTCCCCATTCCGGTGTCCCAATATTTAATTTATACTATTTCTATATTATTTTTTATAAAAATAAAAATACTATAATATAGTAAATCATAATAGACATTTATAAGAAAAAATTGAATTTTTTTGACATTATATACTTTAGTTTCGAATTTATCAACTTTAATATACTAATAAAAGTGAAATTAAATTCTAAAAAATAATTATAAACCCTAGATGGAATTGGTGAACCCTTTGAAAATAATCATAAACTAAAATAAAATTATTATAAAATAAATTTATTTAAAAGATATATATATAACTAGTAAAAATTATAGTTTGAGATACGATTGGGACACCGGAATGGGGACGGAGGATCCCATGCCATTTTATTATTATAGGGTTGTTGATTCATTAGTACTTGATCATAGCATATAATTAAGGGTTACTTTTTCCCTGGCCCATTTGCTATGTTACTTATTATGTCTCATTCTGCTTGACACGTTTCATTATTTTATATTTACGTATATTTAAAAAAAAAGCTGTGTCAAGCAAAATGAGATGAAATGGTCAAACTCGGTTATGTTGCTGAGCCGTTTTAATTATACATTTTTGGTGGCCACATTGGTGCCAAGTCGGTTTCAATTTGAAAAAAATAAAATAAAATAAATTGAACACACTACAAAAAAACAGATCAAATTCCGACGGAATAGCCGACGGAAACAAAATCCGTCGTCCCATCCCGACGGATTAACGACGGAATCCCGACTCTAATTTTTTCCGGCGATTGATGACGGCTGTGACGACGGAAGGACGACGGATAAGGTCCCCTACGGATATTATCCGTCGGCCGTGTTATTATTTTCAATTTTTAAAAAAATTAATAAATGTTTTTTATTGGGCCGACGGCGTTTGCCGACGTGAATCCGTCGTGGGTTAGTTTAGACGGGTTTAAACTTTATTTCCCTCTCTAGTCCGCCCTAACAATTTTCCCCCAAATCTCTAAGCCATAACGCCGCGTCTGCTGCTTCCTATCGTCAGGTTTCTCGCTCTCAACCTCTCTTTCTCTCCACCGAGCGTTCTCTCTATTCGTCTCACGGTTCCATTTTCAGTGGTGCTCTGCCATCTCCATCGCCGGTGTCCTCGTCGGCGGTTGACAAATTAAAGCTTCAAGGTCGCCGGAAAATCTGCCTCGCCGGGGAAAAAACGCTTGTCTGTTTCAGGTATGTATCCCATCTTCTTTGTGCCTCAAAATAAAAGCCATATACAGAGGCAAGAGCTTCAGAGCTACAACTACAACTCCACTTTACAATATTTCTATGCATAAGCTTTTTGTATAAAAAATGGAGGTTAATTAGCTAAGTATCAGTGTGGGTGAAGACTCCATATATCAGTTTTGGGTTTTTCCTTTTCTCCGCCATCTCCATCGCCGGTGTCCCCGTCGGCGGTGTTCGGTGCAGTCTTCAAGGTGACATTCTTGTGTACTGAACTTTTTCAGGTTTGCTCCCTCGCTCTCCCTGGCCCTCCTTCTATTTCCCCACACCTCTCTCTTTGTCTCTGTTGCTGAGGATATATTTCTCTCTCGCAGCCAACAGTTTCTTCCGTTAACGGCGTCGCGTGTCTCGTCAGCCTGCTGCTTCACCGCCGGATTTCAATTTATGTATTTCTCTCCGTCTTTCAACTATAACTAAATAATCACAAGTAATATGATCAGATATTATCCCTCCGTTGCCCTCAATTTCTCTCTCAAGGTAGTGCAGCTATTCTAAAGCTTTTAATTTCTTGCCTCCTCTTTTGATAAGTTTCAAGAATTAATTATTTGTCGGTGGGGAATTATGAATTTTGATGCATTTGGTGTGATGTTGAGATCATGGTGTTAGATTGTTATTGTTTATTGCTTTGCATATGTTGAAATGATTGTTGTTGGCAATTACTGGAGATGTAATTCTTGAGATTGTTTTGTTGTTTGGTTATGTTGCAATAATCTATATTCATATTGGTAAAAATCTAATTAAAATAAACAATTTGGGCAGAAACAACAAGACTTTTACAGGGGAAAGAGCCAAAATAAATCATCATTTCCTGCTCTCTTCAAAGATTCTACTGTTGCTTGAAATCTATTGAAGGTATTTTACTTCCATAGTTTTGAATTTATCTTTGATTATATCTGTATATTTGAAGTTGGTTAAGGATGATGCTTGTCGACTTATCTGTTCATTTTGCTTGATACTAGCTGAAAACATAAATTACATTGTCAAAAAGGAGACAACATGCAATAGTTTAAGTCCATGGCCAGAGAAATTAAATAGTGGGATTGGGTTTGCATTTTAATTGACAAAGTAGTGTTAATCCTTTTCTGGAGACAAAGTAGAAGTAATGTTTCGTCTTCATGTCCAAATTAAAGTTGTATGTGTGGGCTGACAATACATATATATATATATAATCATATTACATAATCATATATATAATCATATTTCGAAAATTTGTACCTTGTTTGAGGCATTTTGAGGTAGAAAGAAAGAAAAGAATGAATTGCAATTATGTATTATATGTCAACTTCATTTTATTACTTGTCACAGCAGCCACATTTACTTCTCAAATTTGGCCGACCAAAATGCATTAAATATAATTACAATCGAGTGCTTTACTTGTGGCTACACATAGATATATTCATAGGATAAAATTGCGAGTGGAAGAGAGGAAAAAAAAACAACTAGGATTAAGTTAGGTTGGATACTAATTAATTAATTATGTATTAAGATTTGAGGTAGTATATTTGTGCGTCATCAACCATGCATATGCTGTATTTATTTAGATGCATCTATCAATTAATTTTATTAATATATAATTATAATTCTTTTCGCCAAATGGATTCTTTGATCTTGGTGTAGTCAGTGAATATACTTCCAACTGAACTGCATATATAAAGACATGAATATATTCAACAATTGTTCTTAATTATGCATCTATAGATTGAACATGATTTTTACAATAACTATACCTCCTTATGGATTGTGTTTTGTTCTTGTTATAATCAATATCTTTAACATTTAATAATGTTTATTTTCTCACATCCCACATGATTACAGGATCAGATCAAAGAATATATTGAGGAGGAGCGCCTTGAGGGTCGTGAGGTCACCCATAATGAGGCTTACCTGCATGTTGTAAAGCTCGAGAGAAGAAATGAATATTTAGATCGGGTGAACTTGCCAAGAGCATCGCAAGTGAACGCTCTACTGGCACGTCACATTTCCACTCCCAAGCAGCTTGTGACGACCGCTTATCACAGATGCAGCTGAAGCTACAGGAGGAGCGCGAGGCGCGTGAAAAGCTTGCTGAGCAGACACAACAGTTTCAGAAAGCACTACAGGCTCAACAACGTCTATTTGAGCAGTTCGTGAGTCAGTCCAGAGGTGATGCAGACCATCCACCCCCCTTTTGATATCCATTCAGTTTGAATTTGCTATTTCTAGTATTGAACTTATGTATTTACCGATAGTTACACTTTTGATTTGAACTTTGTGGATTACTAAGACGGAAACTATGTAATTTCGACTTTTGTTTATTTAAATTATGAGATATTATGAATATTATTGGATACTATTGATTGTTTGATACTATTATTTTTATTCATTTATTGGTTGGATTGAAATAGGGAGGAGAAACAGCAAAAACCAGAAGCAAGCTTGCTGTATTTACACAAATCCCGACGGATATTTTTATTATTTAAATATTAGAAGGCCGACGGATCAATGACGGAATCAACATCCCGACGGATGTCCGACGGATTCCCGACATAAATTTTTATTATTTAAATATTAGAGGGCCGACGGATCAACGACGGACATATAACGACGTGAAAGATCCGTCGGGAATCCGTCGTGATATTCCGTCGGTAATCCGTCGTAATTGTTGCCGGAACCGGCGACCCGCCGGCGACACAGACGACGTTTATTCCGTCGGAATTCCGTCGTTAGACGTGCACGACGGACATAAAATCCGTCGTTACCGTCTTGCCGACGCCCTTTTTTAAGACGGAAAGAATCCGTCAGGAATCCGTCGGAATTGTACTTTTCCGATGGATTTTTGCCCTATTACGACGGATTTTTCCGTCGTTATTTCAGAAAATTTTTGTAGTGACATATAGCAAAGTTCATGATTGTACGCAGATAATTTTAAATGCATTGAAAAATAAAATACACCCAAAGATGGTGCATTTTCAAGTAATTAACCCAACATAAAAAAAAATAATAAAATAATAAAAAATAAAAAATCCAATTAATTCAACGACCCAAGAAATATAGTACTCCTTCCATCTTCCATTATCCCTAAGCAGATAAAGTCAAGGTCAAGGGGCAGCATTAGCGTATCTGGGATTGATGGTGTAAAAAGTCTGGAGAAAAGTGAGGACCAAAATGAAGGCAGCAGCGAGGAGAGCTACGGCGGTGAGAGGAGAGCGGAAGTAAGTGTTGATGAGCTCCGCCAGCCACGTCTTTCCCCTGCTGTTACTGTGCTCCTCAATCCTCATCCTGACCTTGTAAAGATAGGGCGAGGAGGGGACCCCATAGGTGTCGATGTCTTGGAACAGTCTAACCACCTCGTCGTCATTGGGGAGCGTGCTGTAGAGTACGCCCTTCTCCCGCAGCAGCATCACGTCCTCCGCCCTGCGGAGCAGCGCCTTCATGAAGTTGACGTAGGGTATGACGCCTGGTCTTCCAGCCGACATCATCTCGAACGCCACGAGGTTCGAGATGAAGGACATGCTATTGGGGGTGATGCGGAAGAGGGGGAGGTGGAGGCGGGCGTGGGTGGTGAAGGAGAAGAAGCTGATGTCCTTCAAGGAGGGAGAGCTGGGCCTGAAATGGACGCCCTTCGCCTTCAGATCCGTCACCGGGCGGAACGGGCTGTTAGCCAGTTCCCGAATAATTTCCAGTGGCTGATCATGAGGATTGCTGTGATTAGCATTTGATTTTGAACCTTTATCATCTTCATCTGTCTTAGCTAGGTAGAGGAACGTGCGGTGCAAAGCGTCGAGAAGGTGGAGAGGCGGTCCTGTACTCTGCCAGGCCCTAGGCGAAAACAGAAAAATGGGCCCTTTAATAACGAAAAAATAATACAAAAAAACATAAGAAGATATAACAATAATTTGTTGTAATAGGGAAAGAACATCTTACCTTATCTCAACATAACACGCCTTGCAGTTTTAGATGCAAAAGTATTTATCAAATCTGTGTAATCTAACTCATCAAACATTTTTTTTTTCAATTGATAACATAGCCAACTCATTCAACCTATCTTGCAGCATAGTTGATCGTAGATAGGTCTTAATCAACTTCAGCTTCGAGAAAGATCGTTCAGCTGATGCAACTGTAACCGGTATGGTTAACAAAATCTTGTAGGAAATATAAGTATTTGGGAAGCAATTTACCCTCTTCAAATAACGCAACACATCTATTGCTCTCGACTTTTTGCTTGAAAAATGCGGCTGCAAGCATAACAATTCTGTGCATAAATCATCTCCAATAATGTCTGCGTTACCATTGTGCTTCAAATATTGTTCAAGATTCATGCAAGACTTCAATAAACTCTCATATGACTCGGTCTTCAACTTTTCAACATTCAACAAAAAGCCAAAAATAAGTCCATATTCTTTAAATTTCTCAAACCGTTCTTGTAGCGAGGATCGTGCTTGATCGACTATGTAGAGAAAATAATCAACTCTGAAAGATTCCTCCGGTGATTGTTGGACCTCATCACTGCCAGTTT
The DNA here is from genome assembly GCA_001642375.2 of Mentha longifolia. NCBI lineage: Eukaryota > Viridiplantae > Streptophyta > Magnoliopsida > Lamiales > Lamiaceae > Mentha > Mentha longifolia. Next base: position 24,736,685 of record CM038117.1, on the reverse strand, counting down.
CACCATATTGCTTCTTTCTACGAATGATGCGACTTTCTGGAAATTTAGCTTCAACACCCAACTCACTAGCAATTACTTGTGCTTCATTCATGGCACGTTGAAATCCATGCTCTCTAAAGTCATCGAAAAATACAATGAGCCCATGCCAAACTTAAAATATTTATCAATATTTCCCGCTTGACTAGCAATTAGTTGATTCTCTTTTTGTTTCCTCTTCCTCTTTTGAGCACCAGACTTATGTTTAGGAGGCATTTTTCTATAAGAAAAAATTTAATTTATTTATCAATTCAACTAGCACATACACTTAAAAATTCACAGGGATGTGATGACTAATTAAGGAGCACATAAGAGTTGCATATCTTAAGAGCGGCGTATCTAGTATCTATCATACATAATATTAATATATAGCAACTCAAAGTTGAATTGAATCCTATTGAATTCTAGCGCAAGCTCTGCATTTAATCTTTATACAATAAAATAATATTTTAAACCAAGGGGCACAGAGCCATTGTTCAGACTTCAGAGTATCGCTGATGTTGTGTTTAGCAATAATATAAAATATTAAAATCTATTCAACAAGAGTAATAAGAGCAAGAACTGAATTAGAATCACAAACATATATATTATTCACAAACAAAACCACACCAATCATGATTATCCCCAAGCACATTAAGCAACTCATCCAAAAAAACAAAATCATCAAGTAGTCAAGTAAAAACTTGAATAAAATTATAAAAACTGAAATCGACCTGGGCGGAGACTGGAATCGGCGAGTGGAGTCGTTGCGGCGACGCCGCTGGAACTGGAGAAATTTTGGATTTGGGACAACGATAATGGAGAATCGAGAAGCAGGATCCAAATTTTTTTTTAATGCATATCTCGTTTTTTTTTTTTTTTTGTAGCTTTCTGTAAAAGTTTACTACTATTGCGTGTGGAAATATGGAGTGCTACTAATTATTTTTTATTTTTTTTGTGGGCCCCCAAAAATGTTGGGCCCAAGGCATGGGCCTTGTAGGCCTTGACTCAGGACCGCCTCTGAGGCTCCTCCCCTTCTCCGTTTCCCCACGGGAGCTGCGCCGTCGTCCACGCAAGACTGCCGGGATCAGTAATCATAAGCAAGAACTTGTACAGGTTCAATCGGCCATCGTTGTCGTCGTGGTCGTCGAAAGCGAAGGGAATCAACAAGTTGAGGAGCCATAGCGGGATCTGATTCTCCAGCATGAAGAGATCGCGGCGCATGAATATATTCCCATATAATCCAAGGCGTTCATAAATTACGTTGGTATACTTAACGTTGATGATGCACATCAGGAAGCAGGTGTCGCGGAGCATCATCGCCGCCAGCTCCTCGTCGCCGTACCCGTCTGCTCCGCCGTAGAACTCTCTGATCTCCGCCACCCGCTCCGAGATCTTGCCCAGTAGGAACCCAGCTTTGTCGCGACGACCGCCGCAAACCATATCGAGCAGCTCCTCCTTGAGTTGCTCCGCCACCTCATACTCCGGCAGCCGGCCGTGGTGGTAGGGCCCCAGGGGGACCGCCACCGGATCATAGATGTGCTTTTGCTTCTTGTTTCCTCGCAGCAGCGCCGGCACTCTCTGCAGCACGCTCCGCCGCGGAGGAGGAGGAGGACCTTTCTTGATTTCAACTGCTACTTCGTCTTTCTTACTGTTGTCTCCCATGTTTAATTTCAACACACCAATACAAAGCTAGCTATACAAATTTATATATATATGCTCATACAAGTAAGTAGACTTGAAACATGGTAAAAACAAAATTCATGTGTGACGGAGGGAGTATATTAGATGTGGGTAATGCCTCTTCTGAAGCTAGAAAACCTAGTTGAACTGTTCAACTGTTCATATTCTATAAAGAGGAAATGCTGATTACAATATTGACACTAAATTAACACTAAATTGACACTATCTCCCATTTCTGCACCAGATTTCTATATCTACACTTTATAAATAAAACAATGATATAGATCATGCTTTACCCTGACTATTATATAAAAAGATTTTAGTACCTTGCTCCTATGTTAAGCATGGAATTTATATTTAATTTGCTTGTTACTCGAGTAGTTCATTGCAACACCCAAAGTATATATTTCATGTTGGCTTAAGAAGCTAAATTGGTCAAATAATTTTCAGTTGGACCAAGAAAACTTAATGGGCTTAAACAAGTTAACTAAAATCCAAAAAATGCAGAGCCCAAAATGAGGGGAAGAAATAATGTTAATTTTCCTTGTGAGATCTTGTTAAAATTATTTGTGTAAAATCATGAACCTTGGTATGCATTCAATATTTTTATGATATGCTTTTCTGGCAAAACTATAATGACATGACAATTAAAATATAAATAAACATAATTTTAAAAATCCACATATCTATATCTATACTATATATATTATAAAAAGTGTTTTATTTACAAAAATTGGTTTACCTATTATACCCCTATTATATATTTAATTTAAAAATTATTATAATATATAAATATTATAGTATTTAATAATTATCTTAGTTGTTTCATGGAATTAAAAGTTTAATTTGGTAGATATTCTTGACTATAGTGATATTAATTCCTTCATCTTCCTAATTACCTACGTATATGAAAACTTTTCTAATCATGCAATATTCTTCAATTACTTATACATACCCAACACACATGCACATGTATATTTATTAATGTGATATATTTTTTTATTTCTTTTTCTTTTTATTTCAATGTATTATGTATAATTCTTCAATGTATTGTATTGTTTGATATTGATGTTTACATATTATGATACTGATAGGATATGGCCTAGCTCCTAGGCCCAAGCATCAGGCCCAATATAATTGGGCCCCGACAGTTAAGCTCGGCCCACGCAGCTCGGCCCAACTAAAGAAACTTCTTCACCAAGGCAACTCCTACATCGACTACAATTCAAGCTCCAAGAGAGATATAGAAGCTCGGTGTTTATCCACAAAGGAGAAGATCAAGCCAAAGGAGTCCTAATAGGAGAAGACTTTGTATCATAGTCAAACTCCATGTAATTACCTATAAATAGGGGTTTAGAATAGATTGAGAGGGGGGGAACAATCTTGTAATCACTACTCATACAAGCAATAAAGATCTATACTCTTTCCGCCCGTGGACGTAGATCTATTCCAATAGATCGAACCACGTAAATCCTTTGTGTTCCGTTTACTTTCGTGTTCGTTAATTCCTTGTCTACATGCATTAATTACCTTACGAAAATAAGTTCGATCACTGGCGCCGTCTGTGGGAAACGAAAATTTGTGATTTTCGATCAAAAATTTTCTAGGTAATCTACAGCCATGACAGGAAGACTAACGCGATCCCCCCCAAACGCGAAATCACGATTCGTTCAGAGCAGCTTCTGTTATTCGCCCATTCCGGACTGAAATCACCACCAAATTGGACGAAACCACCCGGAAACATGTTCTACTCGTCAAGAGGATTCCAACGGTAGGTTGCTCGTCAAAAACCGATCACCGGTGCGGCGGGAATCACGTCTGGAAGTTCATACTGTTCCACGACTCGCGAAATCACGATTCGTTCGGAGCAACTTCTGTTATTCGCCAATTCCGGGCTGAAATCACCACCAAATTGGACGAAACCACCCGGAAACATGTTCTACTCGTCAAGAGGATTCCAACGGTAGGTTGCCCGTGAAAAACCGATCACCGGTGCGGCGGGAATCGCGTCTGGAAGTTCATGCTGCTGCACGACTCGTGAAATCACGATTCGTTCGGAGCAGCTTCTGTTATTTGCCAATTCCGGACTGAAATCACCACCAAATCGGACGAAACCACCTGGAAACATGCTCTACTCGTCGAGAGGATTCCAACACGATCAATCGCCGCCGCTGCCGCCGCCAACACGGAAAAGGATATTCAGCAAACCGGACAAGGTCCGACAACAAATCCACCTGTTCAGGAAGCCGAAATCCACAAAGGCGAGGCAAGCCAGGCTCAAGATCTACACCCGGCAACATACCGGCTATCTAGGAAGGAACACGCCAAAGGCCAGACTCCGGACGGACACGTTGAGCATGTTGGATAAGCATAGCAAGATTTTCTCCAACTCGCCAAAAACAACACAACGCTCAGCCGTGAAAAAGGACAACCCTCACGCAAAGATGGTAGAGAGCACGAAGCTTACCTCCGGATCGCGGCATCGGCAAAAGTCCCCTAGCGTCAGGATCATAGACGCACGGGACGTCGGGATCCGCCAACAGGGCCACCATCGCATCTCACCTCGCCGCAACACCATCTCACCTCGGCGCGACACCGTCTCACCTCGGCGCGATGAGGACAATTACCTCGCACTACGAAGCCATTATGGCATAGCAGGTTGGTTAGCAAGAGCCGACAAAGCTGATAGGCACAAGCGCGAAGCCGACAAGGCCAAACCTTCAGATCGGAAGAAGGATCAGAATGACCGAGGCCAAAGTCAGCGAAGTGCCTTCGACAGGCTACATCATACACCCCTGGAATCCAGGCTCGGACCTCGGCAAAACCAGGAACGAAGCCAACTCACTCCATTGACGAGGCCGAAGCCAACTCACACCGATATGTTCGAGAAGCCTCGGCCCATGTCAAGTGGAAGGGAGAAGCGCTGATCCAAGAAGTACTGTTGCTTCCATGAGAATTACGGGTGCGGTATCGAGGAATACAGAAAGCTTGCTACGGTCATAGAGCAATTGGTTCGCGACAGCACCCTCAAGAGGTACCAAAGACGCGGCCGACGTTCTGACCAGCACGAAGCCCACACTTGAGGCAAAGCGCAATAAAGACGATGAATTACTCTCAAGGCCGAGGCCGACCGAAGTCCCTCGAAGTCAAACTCCTAAGTACTGACGAAGCCGAGGAGACAGGTCCACTCTCAAGGCCGAGGCCGACCGAAGTCCCTCGAAGTCAAACTCCTAAGTACTGACGAAGCCGAGGAGACAGGTCCACTTTCAAGGCCGAGGCCGACCGAAGTCCCTCAAAGTCAAACTTCTAAGTACTGACGAAGCCGAGGAGACAGGTCCACTTTCAAGGCCGAGGCCGACCGAAGTCCCTCGAAGTCAAACTTCTAAGTACTGACGAAGCCGAGGAGACAGGTCCACTCTCAAGGCCGAGGCCGACCGAAGTCCCTCGAAGTCAAAATCCTAAGTACTGACGAAGCCGAGGAGACAGGTCCACTTTTAAGGCCGAGGCCGACCGAAGTCCCTCGAAGTCAAACTTCTAAGTACTGACGAAGCCGAGGAGACAGGTCCACTTTCAAGGCCGAGGCCGACCGAAGTCTCTCGAAGTCAAACTCCTAAGTACTGATGAAGCCGAGGAGACAGGTCCGTTCTCAAGGCCGAGGCCGACCGAAGTCCCTCGAAGTCAAACTCCTAAGTACTGACGAAGCCGAGGAGACAGGTCCACTCTCAAGGCCGAGGCCGACCGAAGTCCCTCGAAGTCAAACTTCTAAGTACTGACGAAGCCGAGGAGACAGGTCCACTCTCAAGGCCGAGGCTGACCGAAGTCTCTTGAAGTCAAACTCCTAAGTACTGACGAAGCCGAGGAGACAGGTCCGTTCTCAAGGCCGAGGCCGACCGAAGTCCCTCGAAGTCAAACTCCTAAGTACTGATGAAGCCGACGAGACAGGTCCACTCTCAAGGCCGAGGCCGACCGAAGTCTCTCGAAGTCAAACTCCTAAGTACTGACGAAGCCGAGGAGACAGGTCCATTCTCAAGGCTGAGGCCGACCGAAGTCCCTCGAAGTCAAACTCCTAAGTACTGGTGAAGCCGAGGAGACAGGTCCACTCTCAAAGCTGAGGCCCGAAGTCCTCAAACGGACAAGCCCTCATATACACGAAGTCCACTCTCAAAGCTGAGGCCCGAAGTCCTAAAACGACCGTACCGAATTGAAGAAGTCCTCGGCAAAGGGTCGTACAAGCTCACCCACTTATCCGGTAAGCCAATACCCCATGCACGGCACATTACTCATTTAAAGAGATACCTTGCACAAGTGGTTGAGAGTAATGTCCAAGTTCATATAGTTCATTTAGGTCATTTAGGTCATCTTTTTAGGGTCTTGCATACATCTTGCATTTGCATACATCTTGCACATCTCTCTCTACTCCACTTATGCATACTATCTCGACGAATAGGGAATGTAAAGCCATATTTAAAGCCAAACTTCGTCAAAATCCAATTTCCGAAGTGAGCTATTTAAAGCCAAACTTCGTCGAAATCCAATTTCCGAAGTGAGCTATTTAAAGCCAAACTTCGTCGAAATCCAATTTCCGAAGTGAGCTAGTAAAACCCTGACGAGGGTACTTAATAAACTCCATAATAGGAGTAAAATTAAAACGCGCTTATTGACCTAACCTCGGTTAAAAACAAAGATACGGCCTTTGTTTAAAACGGAGAAGAGCCTAAACCTCGTCTGAAGACGAGGTCGTGCTAATTAAAGCCTAAACTTCGTCTTTGACGAAGTCGTGCTGTTCAACGCATTCCGACTTTGTCGAAATCCAATTTCCGAAGGGGCAATGCAAATTTTATACCCACCTCGTCTTAACAAGGTGGCAAGCATTCCGACTTCGTCGAAATCCAATTTCCGAAGGTGCAATGCAAATTTAATACCCACCTCGTCTTAACGAGGTGGCAAGCATCCCGACTTCGTTGAAATCTAATTTCCGAAGGGGCAATGCAAATTTTATACCCACCTCGTCTTAACGAGGTGGCAAGCATTCCGACTTCGTCAAAATCCAATTTCCGAATGGGCAATGCAAATTTTATACCCACCTCATCTTAACGAGGTGGCAAGCATTCCGACTTCGTCGAAATCCGATTTCCGAAGGGGCAATGCAAATATTATATCCGCCTCGTCTTAACGAGGTGGCAAGCATTCCGACTTCGTCGAAATCCGATTTCCGAAGGGGCAATGCAAATATTATACCCACCTTGTCTTAACGAGGTGGCAAGCATTCCGACTTCATCGAAATCCGATTTCCGAAGGGGCAATGCAAATATTATACCCACCTTGTCTTAACGAGGTGGCAAGCATTCCGACTTCGTCAAAATCCAATTTCCGAATGGGCAATGCAAATTTTATACTTACCTCATCTTAACGAGGTGACAAGCATTCCGACTTCGTCGAAATCCGATTTCCGAAGGGGCAATGCAAATATTATACCCACCTTGTCTTAACGAGGTGGCAAGCATTCCGACTTCGTCGAAATCCGATTTCCGAAGGGGCAATGCAAATATTATACCCACCTTGTCTTAACGAGGTGGCAAGCATTCCGACTTCGTCAAAATCCAATTTCCGAATGGGCAATGCAAATTTTATACTTACCTCATCTTAACGAGGTGACAAGCATTCCGACTTCGTCGAAATCCGATTTCCGAAGGGGCAATGCAAATATTATACCCACCTCGTCTTAACGAGGTGGCAAGCATTCCGACTTCGTCGAAATCCAATTTTCGAAGGGGCAATGTAAATTTTATACCCACCTCGTCTTAACGAGGTGGCAAGCATTCCGACTTCATCGAAATCCGATTTCCGAAGGGGCAATGCAAATATTATACCCACCTCGTCTTAACGAGGTGGCAAGCATTCCGACTTCGTCGAAATCTAATTTCCGAAGGGGCAATGCAAATTTTATACCCACCTCGTCTTAACGAGGTGGCAAGCATTCCGACTTCGTCGAAATCTAATTTCCGAAGGGGCAATGCAAATTTCTTACCGACTTTATCTTAACAACACGGTATTATTTCTCCCTCGTCTTAATGAGGTGGTATTATTTCTCCCCCGTCTTAACGAGGCGGTATTATTTCTCCTCGTCTTAACGAGGCGGTATTATTTATCCCTCGTCTTAACGAGGCGGTATTACTTCTTCCTCGTCTTAACGAGGTGGTACACGATTGACTTCGTCAATTTATTTTTCGACGGGGCAATGTACTTTTCTTCGACCTCATCTTAACGAGGCGGCACGCGATTGACTTCATCAATTCTACTTTTGACGGGGCAACGTACTTTAGACCACTCCTACCTCAACTATTTCCCCTACGTCACACCCTCACTTCTACATCTTTTTTTTGGGGGGGGGGGATGTGATAGGATATGGCCTAGCTCCTAGGCCCAAGCATCAGGCTCAATATAATTGGGCCCCGACAGTTAAGCTCGGCCCACGCAGCTCGGCCCAACTAAAGAAACTTCTTCACCAAGGCAACTCCTACATCGACTACAATTCAAGCTCCAAGAGAGATATAGAAGCTCGGTGTTTATCCACAAAGGAGAAGATCAAGCCAAAGGAGTCCTAATAGGAGAAGACTTTGTATCATAGTCAAACTCCATGTAATTACCTATAAATAGGGGTTTAGAATAGATTGAGAGGGGGGAAACAATCTTGTAATCACTACTCATACAAGCAATAAAGATCTATATTCTTTCCGCCCGTGGACGTAGATCTATTCCAATAGATCGAACCACGTAAATCCCTTTGTGTTCCGTTTACTTTCGCGTTCGTTAATTCCTTGTCTACATGCATTAATTACCTTACGAAAATAAGTTCGATCAGATACCATTGGATTATTTTTGTTTTAAGATGACAAATTGTTAATTTGCCGAACAAGAATTGGAATAGATTGTAGTATAACTTAAAGTGATTAATCATATGATTTTTTTGTGCCCAATAAGTTCTCAATTTTAATAATAAGTGAATTCTTTCAAGTAATAATACTTATATATTGTGTAATATATAAGTAATAATTTGATAAGACAATTCACTAAAATATATTGGAAATTGTAATTGTACGTTGCACTACTTATATGAATTACATATGAATTAGAGAGAAGAACAAAATGATCATACAATAAGTGATAACAAATGAGATGATTGACAAGAGGAGAGTAACTAGAAAGACAATTAGCTAAGTCAAGAAAAAAAAAATAGTCGGAGATTGATTTTTTTTTTTTTCTTTTAATCTCTATCTTATACATTAGAAACTGTAAGATTGATTATGATCTATATGTTTTATTATAGTATTGTACAGAGTATATTGCACCACTTTATGGATTATTTATAAATTAGAGAGAATAATAAAACGTTCCCGCAATAAGTGATCACAAATGAGATGATTGACAAGAGGAGAGTAATTAGAAAGCCAACTAGCTAGGTCAAGAAAAAAGAAATAGTTGGAGATTGATTTTCTTTTAATCTCTATCTTATATTTTTAACTTATGATATAGTTTATAAATGAGTATATATTTACATTCATTAAACAGGTATAGTACAAATAAAAAAATATTATTTACTACTTCCTACAATACCGAATCATACATTAGAAATCTAATTTGTAGAATCTATAAATAAAAAAATTTAATAAATTACTAAAATGACCAATGTGACTAATATATTGTTTGATGTCATTTGATATTTTCACTAATGCATATATAAGTTTTCATGCCGAAGATATTTTTGGTGTCCGGATTATCTTTTTTTAGAGAAACATCTAACTCATAAGAGTGTCTTAAATGATAAAATAAATTTTGATGACTTAAATTCTATCTACAGGGTTTGATGATAAAAGAGATCTTGAACAAATTTCGTTACTGTAATTTATAATATATTGTCATTTAAAAGATTAGAAATTTGGTTAAGCAAATGCTATCAGTTTCATTTTTAATATACTTGGAAGCAAATGCTATATATATGCACATACAAGTAAGTAGACTTAAAAGATTTTTAATTTATTTTTCTTCTTGGTAACTACTCCTAAACAATCACGTGGTTGTTACAATTGGAATAATATTTTAAGACTAGCTATGGTCTTGTTAAATACTCCTACTTACTACAAATATTGAATACTCACAATCATCATTTCAATTTATTACTGCATGTAGTTAACATTTTGGTCAAAGAAAATAGCCGCCGTATTATTTTTTTTCTTAAATAGCTCTCTGTTCACTAATTTTTTTACCAAACCGCAAGTGTACGGGTGTTATTATAGCTAGGGAAGCAAGGTCGTATTCCACGGAGATTGAATAACCAAAGTGAGTACTAATTCGATTTATTATCTTCTATCTAGACTACCAATTTATAAGGGATTTTTATAAACTAAATAAAAAGCAAATAAATTAAATAAATAAAACGAAACATATAAGACAAATTTTGAGAAAATCAAATACGAGAAAGATCATTCTAAGGCTTCGGTTTCAATGGACATGCAAACTCAAACCAATTCAAATCAATCAATCACATAAAAGACTCGACTCTTACTAGGACAATCTCGAAATAAGTTTAAACCTAATTCCGTAGTGCCTAAACCGTGGATCGCATGCAAGAATTGTTGTGCCCAACTAATTTCTAAAGCATGCAACTCTATTGAAGTGCGTGTCCTACGTTTCAATTCTAGTATTAATCCTCAACTTCCATCTATTGAATTAATAAAATAGATCATGCAAAATTGGTGATCAAGCAATTAAGCAAACAACAAGCACAAGAACATAGAAAGTAAGAGAAGGTCGTGATTGAAAAACTAATTTGAATCTACAATATCCATCTATTCCCTAACCCTAGAATAAAAGAAAACTAGTCACTCATATTCATGGCAAATAATCAAAAACGAATACTAGGGTTCTAGGGATAAAAGATGAAAGAAAACTTGATGAAAGAAAACTTGGATAAAAACTCTACAAAGATGTACTTTGGGATCTTATATATAGTTTGGACTAGGTTTAGTTAAACAAGGAAATAATAAGAAAATAAAATAAAATAATAAAAATAAAATTGAAACAGGCGGCTGCAAAGATACGGGCTGAGACGCGACTCGTCAGCTCCGAAGCGCTGGCGCGTCATGCCTAGGCGCGGAAGACAATCTTGATTCGCTAAAATTGGCATCATTACCGCGGCTTGGAGGATGATGGAATGCGGGCGTGTTGAGTTGGACGCGGTTGACGGAAATTGACGTGGATGATTGAATTGGGCCTTGCTTGGTTGATGGGCCGTTGACTTGGGCGGCGCGGCATTAGAGAAGTAGAAGTGCTGCTGTGCTTCGTTCTTTTCCTTTGCCCTTTTATAGTTTTTTTTCTTTTTTTTTAATTTTCCTTTTCTTTTTCTCTTCCTTTTGGCTCGTTTTTCCAACGATCTCCAAAATACAACTCTTCTTCACGTTTTTCCTACAAATTCTACAAAAGGCAAAACCAAGCATCATATCCTCGAATATAAGAAAGAAATTTAAACACTAAACTTCATCATAATTTTCCATTAAAAATAAGACTTTAAGCACACAAAATATGTAGGAAATCCGTATTTATCACTGTCCAAGTGATTAAAGTATAGAAGAATATTTCAATGTACAGAAATTCTAAGTGAATATGTACAAATTGCACGACTCTATACTCTATAGTGTTGAAAACCGACAACATATGATTTCGTGCATTTTATGAGAGTGAACTCACGGATATAATTTGAGAATTTGTGAGTTGTGTTATTTTTTAAGCCCATATTTGGTTCACATTGATTTTCTTATTTTTTGTTTGGTTTAAGTTATAGGTTATCCATTTTTCTTACTTGAAGGTAACTCAATCCATTACATTGTTACCCCTTAAGAAGGAGGGGAAACAATGACAAAGGGAACCCTTTACAAGTGACTCATTTTCATATTTTAACCGAACACTCAATAAAAATAACTATTATTATTACCATTCTCTTACTTGACTTGATTTCATTCCCTTTCCATTACCCTAATTGAACCACACGGGCACTAAAAGTAATTCGATCATCACCTCAAATTCATAAATTCAAAAAGGGGAATGATCGAACTTATTTTCGTAAGGTAATTAATGCATGTAGACAAGGAATTAACGAACACGAAAGTAAACGGAACACAAAGGGATTTACGAGGTTCGATCTATTGGAATAGATCTACGTCCACGGGCGAAAAGAGTATAGATCTTTATTGCTTGTATGAGTAGTGATTACAAGATTGTCCTCCCCTTTTCAACCTATTCTAAACCCCTATTTATAAGTGTTTACATATGGAATTCGACTAGGTTTACAAGTCTTTTCCTATTAGGACTCTTTGGCTTGATCTCCTCCTTTACTGGATAAACACCGAGCTTCTATATCTCTTGGAGCTTGAATTGTAGTCGATGTAGGAGTTTTGATTGTCTTGGTGAAGAAGTTTCTCTTAAGTGGGCCGAGTTGCGTAGGCCGAGCTTAACTGTCGGGGCCCAATTATATTGGGTTCGATGCTTGGGCCTAGTAGCTAGGCCATATCCTATCAGGGAATATTATGGTAAGAATGACTATTTATTTATTTATTTATTATCTTTTTTTAAATCTAATTGACTACTATTATTTATATTTACTATGTCAAAATAGCTATTTTAATGGTTGCCTCAAATTTAAAATTGGGTTAATTGCAAAAAAAAAAAAAACAAAAAAAAAAAAGTATGAGCCACGAGCCAACATTGTAAACAATTAATATATGGTAATATTAACAAACTCTAATGATAAAAATCATGAGTCATAAAAAATAAATTCAATCAAGTATTATATACCCAAAAAATATAAATTCTATAAAAAAAATATATAAATCAAAATTTACACGTCAATCCATACAAGACGTAGTTAAAGCCCAGCAACACGTCATCAGTGCATGAACAATTCTTCACAAGCCTCATAAAAGCCTCCATCGTAAGCAAACTATCCGACCCGGCCTGGTGGCTCTTCCCTGCGGCCCGGCCCAATCCCAAGCTCCCCGCCACCTTCTCCAGCCCGCCGTGGAGCCCGAACCCGCGCGCGATGGGCTTCAAATCGTACACGTGGACACCAAAACAACACCTCACCAAAACCAAGAAATCCCCCAAGTCCTCAGGCAAGGGCTTCCCAGTAAGAATCTTGATCAAGAACCCGAAATCGTAGAGCCCGTGGAACGTCACCCAAGCCCGGCCCGAAGATCCCGGCCCGAGCCCGGACCTGATGAAGACGCGGGCGAAGGCATGCGGGCTGACCCCGCTGCGGTTGTTCTTGGCGAAGTCGACGCCCTGGCGGCGGAGGAGGGCGACGGAGTCCGGGTGGTGGGGGTCGGAGGCGGGGTCGAAGCCGCGGAAGTTGAACTGCCATACGTGGGAGGGGACGGCGGCGGCGGAGGAGGAGAGGGTGAGGCCGAGCTGGATGATGGTGAGGGCGTCGACGTTGCGCTTCATGGCGGCGTAGTGGGCGGCGGGGGGGAGGGAGGAGAGGGAGTGCTTGGGGGCGTCGAGGGCGAAGACGGTGCCCGGGAACTCGGTGTCGATGGACGCGAAGGGGAAGTCCTTCGCGCAGCGTTCGATGAGGTTGAATTCCTCGACGAGGTTGCTCTGCCATACTTGTCGGACTTCCACCGGCGGCGGCGGCGGTGATGGTGGCGCGACCATTGTTTTTTTTTTCTTTATGCTTAAGGACGTAGAATTTTAATTTGTTGAGGATGATTTAGATTTTAGATCGTGAGAATGAGTAATAGGAGGTATATATAAGAATTAGGGTTAGATTTGATTAGTATTTATATGCATAGAAACTAGGGGTTTCGAAGTTACCATAATTTGCCTTTTGAGTTCTTTTCCAATTAGGAAATATATTTGCTGAGATTATTATAACTTGTTTTCAAAAAGGAAATAATATTATTATTATAACTTATATACGATGGTAATCTAAGCCTTCGGATAAGAAGAATTACTGAATTAATATATGGTAAGATTTGTAAAGTATACGTGGAATCCAATAAACAAGATATGGTCTTTGTAAGAACTTCACTCGTAAGTAAATCCGAAAATATGGGAGAATGCATGATTTAATTTAATTAATTAATATATATGTGACACTTTGATGCTTCAAACTAATTGAGCCCAACTTACTAGCTATATCTATATTGTTGTCCAACAAATTTAATCTCATATTTAAAATAAAATTCCCACAAGTTACACAATATGTGACGAACCAAAATTACTCACTTATCCATATTTTTTTAATTTTAAATTTGACAAAAAATATTCCTTCAAATATTAGTTTACCTTTTTGGATTGATCATATACTTCCTCCTCTGTTCGCAATATAGGTGTTTGGGATATTTGGACATGGTAATTAATTTTATAATGAGTGGTATTAAAAAAGCTTTTCGGGTCGCAAGTAATGTGAATGTGTATAAAAGTGATAAGGAATATTAAAATGAATTTTGATTGATTTTTTAGGTGAGAAAAAATAATGAATATTAGGTCCAGTTCAAAAGGAACAAAACACATATACAGTAAAACCTCTATACAGTCATATCGTCGGGACCGAAAGAAATTATTACTATAGGGAGGTTATTCTTATGTAGAGTTTTACATAAAAAAAAAAAAGTAATTTATTTTTATAAAAAAATATTCAATTAAATATTATATCACATAGATATATTTAGCATATTCATGTATTTAATTAATATAAATTTGACTAAACTATGCAGTCACCTTGTTAAGTTGGAATCTTTTTGGCTTCAACAATAGGGTGTATATGTAGATAAGTTATTATGTATACGCAAATTGAAGGATATAGTGACAACCATAAAATTAAAATATTTTCACAATCAACCATATATAAATATTTTATGTCATTTAAATTTTGTGTAATGATATTATATATATTTTTATATATAATTTTGATTTATTCTTATATAGAGGCATAAATCCTTAAGACGGGATCGAAAAAAATATGCTTTATTACAATGTAGAGGTTATTCCTAAATATAACTGGTTCCGAGTCGGGACCATGATTTTTTATTACTATAGGGAGATTATTCCTATATAGAGTATTACTGTAGGGAGGTTTTACTATATATATGCACATCACATGTGATTGAAAAATGAATTAAAAGCACATATATTTATTACTAGCATTTATACGAGATTTTCCAAGATTAAATTTAGGGAACCGAAGAAATATTGTTTTGATAGTGAACACACATACCGACGTCTATTTGAATTTTCAACTTATCATTATTTATATTCTAAAAGAAACATCATAATTTTAATTTATCATTTCAAAAAAATAAAAATAAAAAATCATTATATGTAATAAAAAAAAGCGGCCGCAAATTTAGCCAATAAGCCGAGTTGCCTCATCACCAGATTGGATATTCCCCGCGAATAATCGTGAAAGAAAGGATATTCCTCTGCAACAATGGATTATAATCCGATCCATCAATTCCTTACTGAGAATTTGAATTTCAATCCCAACTAAATTTTAATAACCGAGTTCTTTAGCGGAAAAAAAATAATAAAAAAGCAATCTATTTTAATATGGGCATTGAAAATTTGAAATAAAATCGGTAGCGTATGAGGTTGGATTGTGGCGCCTCGAACCAAGCAGCAGTTTCGCTGAAAACGAGGTTTTCTAATTTCTGCCATGGTTGAATGGTGATTTTGTAAGTTTGCAAGAATATAACCGACATAACCGTTGATTTCTTTCATATCTACCATTCAAATTCTTCACGCCAACCTACCTCCACTTACTCCTTTCCATTTTCAAATTTGACTATCTATATGTATATGTATATGTGTGTGAGCCATTTTTGGATTTTCTAACCCTCTCCTCTCCTTCGAAAACGAACCCCTTTTTTTTTTTTTTTTTTTTTTTTTTTTTCTAATTAGGGAGAATTTTCTTTGACTCCCAAAGAAGGGAGCTGTATTGCTTTCAATAGTGGTCTCTGCATATTCTCTTTCCCTCTCTTCTTTCTAAAGAGTTTTAATTTTTTTTTTATCCATGTTGCTTTTCTCTTCTTTCTTTATTTTGATTTGGGTCTAGTTTTAGAGCTTCTCAGGGAAAAAAATGGCCCTGCAAATTGGGAAAATGGTGGTGGTGGTTGTTTTTCTTATTTTCTTGAATTTATTGCAAATTTATTGTGAAATTCCCACAACCCTTGATGGGCCCTTTGCTCCAGTCACTGTTGCATTGGATGAGAATTTCAGAGGAAATGCCATTGATTTGCCTGATTCTGATCCCAGAGTGCAAAGGGGTGTTACTGGTTTTGAACCGGAACAGATTTCGGTTTCTCTCTCCTCCACTCATGATTCTGTCTGGATTTCTTGGATTACAGGTTAAGAATTTCTTGGTTTTTCGTTATTTCTTGTTGCTTTCTTCTTTGTGTTCATTAATGGTGAAGTAAGGATAAATTATAACTTATGCATTGCTTTTAGTCATTATGTTTCTTGAATGCATTGCTTTTAGTCATTATGTTTCTTGAAAAATGAAAATCTCGTTTGATGAATTTGTTGAAACTCAAGTGTAGTAGAAACTTTGGTGATGATTATGTTAAAGAATTGAATAGAGTGTGTAGGAGGAAATCTTATCTTGATGCATATGTGTTAAAGAATTGGAAATCTTATCTCTGTCCCAACATTAAACCATTGGAAATCTTAAAGAATTGGTTTATTAGATGGTGATGATCCTGATTTTGGGTGCAGGGGAGTTTCAAATTGGTGAAAACATTAAACCATTGGATCCTAAAAGTGTTGCTAGTGTGGTTTACTATGGAAAATTAAGATATCCTATGCTTCACAAAGCTACTGGAGAATCTCTAATTTATAGCCAACTCTATCCTTTCAAAGGACTCAATAACTACACTTCCGGAATCATTCATCACGTCCGTCTCACAGGTGTGGTGTTAAGATCTTCGATTTTCTTGCTTCTGTCGAAGATTTATAATGCAGGTGTGGTGTACATATCTTTTGATGTGGTTTCTTGATTTGCAGGTTTGGATCCTTATACGCAGTACTACTATAAGTGTGGTGATCCTTCGATTCCTGCTATGAGTCGGATCCATCACTTTAGGACGGTGCCGGTTTCTAGTAAACATAGTTATCCAGGTAGAATAGCTGTTGTTGGAGATCTAGGTCTTACGTACAACTCCACTTCGACTATTGAACACGTAACGAGCAACAAACCTGATCTGCTTCTGATGGTTGGAGATTTGTGCTATGCTAACTTGTACCTTACAAACGGGACTGGTAGTGATTGTTACTCGTGCTCATTTCCAAATAGTCCTATACATGAGACTTATCAGCCTCGCTGGGATTATTGGGGAAGGTAACGCCTCGATTACTTGTTCTTGACCTTTTGATGCTGGTTAGATTACTTCTATATACTAATGTAGCGATCCGAAGCCAAAATTCTTAGATTTTACGACTCCTCTTGCCTTGGTCGGCCTATGTGTTTAGTTATCGTTTAATTAGTTGTTGAAAAACGTAAACATGGTTATCTTTCCAGATTTATGCAGCCAGTGATATCGAACATTCCAATAATGATGGTGCAAGGGAACCATGAGATCGAGGAACAAGTTCACGATCAGACTTTTGTTTCTTTCGCCTCTCGATTTGCATTCCCGCATAAAGAAAGTGGCTCTCCTTCCCCGTTCTACTATTCGTTTAATGCAGGAGGCATACATTTTGTCGTCCTAGCTGGATACGTGGCTTATAACAAATCTGGTAAGAAAACGAGGCCTTGTATTCTTATTGTATGATCATTTTGGAGTCGTTCTTGATTCTGTGCCCTCTTCGTTACAGACGATCAATACAAATGGTTGGAAAGGGATCTAGCTAATGTAGATCGAGATGTTACTCCATGGTTAGTCGCTACGTGGCATCCTCCATGGTACACCACTTACAATGCACACTACAGAGAAGTCGAATGTATGAGGGTAGCCATGGAAGATTTGCTTTACCGGTATGGTGTCGACATAGTCTTTAACGGCCATGTAAGCTTCCTTCTTCAAATCCTCCAACCTACATTTACCGTATTCAAAGTTTCTTAGTCGTGAATAGATCGTAATTTCTAAGAAATGATCAGGTTCATGCCTACGAGAGGTCGAACAGAGTGTATAATTACACCCTCGACCCCTGTGGTCCCGTCCACCTCTCAGTAGGCGACGGGGGCAATAGAGAGAAAATGGCAACTACACATGCTGATGAACAAGGTATAATATATCTAGCCGTCGAAACCAAATTGTTTTCTAAAGATTTACTTTAGTAGAATGATAATATTCTCTTTTACCCAAAAAAAAAAAAATCGAAGGTTACTGTCCGGAGCCATCAAGTACGCCCGATGACTTCATGGGTGGATTCTGTGCGTTCAACTTTACATCTGGACCAGCTGCTGGTAAATTCTGTTGGGATCGACAGCCTGAGTATAGTGCATATAGGGAAACGAGCTTCGGCCATGGAATCCTTGAGGTACTTCCATTTTTGCAATTTACTCTTCTTTTTACAGTTGGAGAGCCTAACTATGAGTAAAGAGTCTTGAGAATCTTGAGAAGACAGTTTCTTTGAGTTTAGGTCGACTCATTTTGGAATTTACGTGCAGGTGAAGAATGAGACGCATGCTCTGTGGTCATGGCACCGGAATCAAGATATGTACGATGAAGCCGGAGATCAGATTTACATTGTTAGGCAACCCGAGAAATGTCCAGTTCCACAACCTAAGAAGGTAACCGAACTATGGGGAACTGAAAATTCGAATAGTGTACCCGTTTCTGATTCTGTTCTCTGAATTCTTACAGTAGGAAAGTTTGAGAATCTAACTTGGAACATATGTTGTTGTAATCGTGCTGCAAATAGGAAACTTCGATGAGAAAACGTTAGATTGCTCATTAGCTTACAATGTTCTATATAATTTAGATAAAAAATTCGAACTTTAGATGCCTCGGGTGAAAGACATGTATTAATTGTTGTAATATTACTTGATCTTGTGTAAAAATGTCAAGATTTATACAGAGAAAGGGAAATTTATTCAAGTTTCTTGCCCTTTTTTTCTTCTTCCAAATCTCAAGGTTTCTTGTTACCCCCTCCATCCCGTTTTTCTTGACACGTTTATTGAATATATGTGAGTATAAAATATTAGAAACATGTCAAGAAAAACAAGACAGAGTGAGTATATTAAATGCATTTTCTTTGCTTGTTTAGGCTGATAAAAAATGAAAATGGAGTTGAGCTTCAAAAAATTGGATATATTAGTTTCTACAAACCTTCAACTGAGCAAAATGTTGAATTAGCCAACACAACTGAAGGAAATGATCTAAGAAGCCAACACAATTAGTACTAAATTGCTAACCACAAAACTGGCTCACCTACTTTTTTCGAGCTATATATATCGTTGGGATTGAGCTTTCATAAAGGGCTACAATATCTTGAAAATTATCAAGAAACTGATCAAGAAAGTTATGGGAGTCGAGACTGTTTGCTTCAAGAAGTTTCCAGAAGCATTAGAGAGGGGGGCATCAGGGATGACAGGCCCCGTCACTGGTGTGAGTCCAGCCCCACTTCCGTATAGAGGTGATGATGGTGGCGTGATTGTACTACTTGGTGTGGTTGTTGTTGTACCTGTGGTTGTTCCTCCTGTAGTAGAGACCATTCCTCCTGCAGAACTGCAGATTTCAGAGAAAACAAGCGATCAAGCATGCAGCAATAGAGAGAATTATATACGAAGTGTGTACATTACATGGTTGCTTCATTTGAAGTTTATGAAAGTAGAGAAACCCAATACATATACTAATAGGAATTGGCTTTTCTGAGTTGAGTTGGCTACATTTATACGAACTGATCTTTGGGTTTTCCACTTCAAGCGTTCGAGTTTCTGAATTTTCCTGCTTGTGTACATAAAAGGCCTGTCTGTCGTCTAAGCTAGACAGCAGAAATCGAAGACTCATGCTACTAAATGCAACCTAGAGATTTAGTACCCCTTACTTATTCTGATCTCCTTCGTCCCATTTCTAAACTTCACTTGCCTTTCAGATATTCTAAATGAAAATATATTAGAAAATAGGATTCAAAACTAAATCTTGATTCTTTCCATGTTGTGTTGAGACGCGAAAAATGGGACATGGCTTCCCTTATGATCGAAATTCTAAAGGTCAGATATCATGAGATCAGCTTATAAATATGGTTGTTTATCAGAGTTTCAAACTTTTCAATATTCTACTTTTATTAATCAAAAAATGTAAGCCCTTAAACCTATGGCTATGGATGTTAACCCAAAATGTACTAATCAAGTAGTCCACAAAGAATAAGACAACCTTAGAAGAAGTGAAACCAAATCTCCACACATATGAAAGACAAAATGAAGTACATTCTCACACATGGAGCTCCCACTTCCAAGAAGCATATTTCTAATATCCAAGCATTTGATAATATGAAAACCAAACCAAAACACCATATGCATCTCTCCAAGAACATTTGCATCAAATGCACAACTTATTATAGACTTCACATTATTATTACAAAATCATGCCATATGTGAGGTAATTTATAAAGCAGTTCAAAGTCCAAAAGGTGCAAAACTCTGTCCTCTCCATGGGAAAAAAAATCAAGGCAAGAAAAAGCAAATGAGCAACTTTAGGAAAAACACAAGAACTAATTGCAGAAAAACCTCGAAACATCTATGGAGAAAAAGGGGTTAAGAAAAGGAAAATAAAAAAAGCATTACCTTGGTGATGATGGATAAACACAAGATCCATAGCCTGAAAACAGAGAAACACCAACAACTTAATCTTTTTTCTTTTTTTTTTTTTTGAATAAATCAAGAAAAAAGTTCAAATCTTTCCACAAGTGTGAAGTAGCCTCGACTAAAAAAATACACACATTCAAACACACATATATATTAAACATGCAGAATTATGAAAATTGCAGAGATGAAAATGAAGAATTTAGGTATATACAGAAACCCAAACCCCACATTACACCAACCAGTGTGTGTTTATGAGATTGAGAGGGAGAGAGAGAGAGTAAAGAAGCGAACTTGGATCAGTTCTAGCGATGGCGGAAGTGGAAGCAAAAGAGCAAGAATCAGGAGCATTGTTCTTGCGCTGAAAGTAACTGTTGAAAGCGTAGGAAGCGTGAGCTTGAAGCGTATTGGGCAAAAAGCAAAGCCCATTTGGCTGAATGGGCGCACAGTCAGCGCCAGCTCCGCATGCATAGTCGAGCGCCGTCTGCAGCGCCTGCTCGCTCGCGTCGCTCCTCGCCACGCACCAGTTGGCCGCCGCCACCGCGGCGGCGTAGAGGGCGGTGGCGGCGCAGAGCAGAAAGAGAAGGCCCACCGCTCTCAACGCCATGGCTGCTGCTTCTTTCTTGAGGTGGTAAAGCTAGAGAGAGAGTGTGAGGAGGGGGAGAGAAGTATGGAGTTCTGTTTTTTGTTCTTTATTGTTGGGTTTGATGCAACTTTCTTTTCCTTTTGCGTTTTGCTTTTTTTTTTTTTATATATATATATATATTTTTTTTGGGTGATGAATATGAATTCTTGTTTGGAATTAATGTTTTCTGATACTCTTCTGTCTGAAGCTGCTCGAGCTTCGAGGATTCCAGTCAATTTCATGCCTGTAAATTGTTTCAAATTTTGAAAATCTTTCAATGCAACTGTTCATGCAAAACATAAAAAAAAAAAAAAAAAATCTTGATAAAAATTAAAAAATTAAAAAGAATCACATAAAAATTGAGCTCAAAACATAAATTTGTTCCATTTTGCATTCACAAAAGGAGAAAAAAAAAAAGATCAAATTCCCTTTATAGAATAATTTCTCCACACAATCTAGAATGTGACAAATTCTTTGCAGTAAAAGTTGATAAATATTTTGTAGAAATTAGAACTTGGTTTTGAATCTTGAGTATATGTGGATTTGGGCCATCTTGGTTTGATTAAATATCATAATTATGGGCCTTGATAAACTGGATCAACAAACAAAGAGTTTGATAAGGAAATTTTATTTATTATAAATATTTTACTAAAAAGAAAAAGAAAAACATAATCTGTTTTAGTCTTCTTAAATATTGTGCTTAACGTGTGATAAAAGGAACGATATATGCAAAACTTTGATTATTTAGCCCCACATTAAGATAATTACGGAATTAGGGAATTCAAATTAATTATTACTATTTCAATTTTCAATTGGTTCTTTTTTGAAAATAATTTTTTTATCTCGATTGGTTGACAATTTTCATGATTTCCTTTTCCGTTGAGAATTCTCTTAAATATTCTCTTCTGTTACGATTAATAAATTTCAATTACTTTGTAAAATAAATTACCGATTATGCTTAATTTTATTTATTACTATCGTGTAAAAAATAAAAAATAAATAAATTGGGTAAATAAAAACTCGGCCACCTTTGTTGTTTCCCCTATCTGCAGACATCTCCGTCGATTCCTTGCTCGCCGACGTCGTTTCGCCATGACTCATATCCTTTGAATTCAATGCAGCTTCTTCTTCTTTTTTTTTAATTTCCAATGAATTTGATGATCGATCCCCTTAATCTGTTTCAATTTACGAAATCGATCTTTAACTTTTCAATTTTATCAAATTTGTGGTTTACATGCAGAAATTGAAGCGATGGTTCGCGAATCTGTTTTTTTTTTTTTTCTTAATGATTAATTTAGAAAAAATTTAACTGTGCGTGATTCTTAACTAGAAGGATTAACGCGGAAATCAAAGAGAGCGAGATCGAGAAAGGGCTCAGCTCGGACCGGTGGAAAAGGAAAGACGAAAGACGATGGCTTGACCCCCGAATACAGCGCCGTGAAAGGTAGCCCTAATCTTTTTATTATTATTTTTTTGGTTTTTTATTTTTTTTTTATTTTTTTATTTTTTTTTATTTTTTTTAATTTTTTATTTTTAATTTTGGCTCATATCTGTTGTGGTTTTTTTTGAGATTTGGGTTTATTTACTAAGGGTGGTTTGGTTAAGATAAGAAGCTGAACTAAGATGAACCCAAGATGAGAGAGATCATCTTGGTTCATCTCACTGTTTGGTAACCAACTAAAATAAACTGGAGGGCCCGAGATGAATACAAGGCCCGTTGATATTTCACTGTTCCGCCTTGTTTAGTCATCTCACGTTTTTGGTCGGATGAGGTGAACTCATTAAAACAGTAACACAATATTTCTCTCTCTTACCATTTACCCTTATGTATTTATACGATTTTAAATAATAATAATAATAATAATGTAATAAAATAATAATAATAATAAATAATAAATAATAACAATAATAGTAATAATATAATAATAATAAATCAATAATAATAATAATAATAATGTAATAAAATAATAATATAATAGTAATATAATAATAATGTAATAAAATCATAATAATAATGTAATAAAATAATCATAATAATATAATAAATAAATAATATCAATATAATAATAATAGTAATAGTAATAGTAATAGTAACAATTATAATATTAATAATAATAAAATAATAATAATAATAATAATTAATAATAATAATAAGTAATTATAATAATAACAAGAATATATATAATAATAATATAATAATAATAATAATAATAAATAATAGTAATAATTATAATAATAACAAGAATAATAAATAATAACTCAACAATATAATAATATAATATAATAATATAATAAATAAATAATAATAACAATAATAGTAATAATTATAATAATAACAGAATAAAAAATAATAACTCAACAATATAAAATATAATAATAATAATAATATATAGTAATAGTAACAATTATAATAATAGTATAATAATATAATTTAATAATATAATAATAGTAATAATTATATAATAACACGAATAATAATAATATAATATATAATAATAATAATGAATAACAATAATAGTAATAATTATATAATAACAAGAATAATAAAAAATAACTAACAATATAATAATAATAATAATAATAATAATAATAATAATATACAGAGTAATAAATAATAAATATAAAGGGTACTATTT